>ML677410.1:1818795-1873339 GCA_007922305.1 Dermatemys mawii
AACGCTAGTGGTGTGGCTGCAGGGAAGGGGAGACAGTGGGGGAAGGGCCGGGGATTGGACAGAATGGTCCTGCGGGGTGGGTGTGGGCCCCAGGTCATAGTTTGCCCATGTCCTATCTGGCCTGCCTGAGCTCCCGGCTGGGGAGGTGAGCCCCGGCCCCTCCCTTGCTATCTCCCCTCCCGTGCAGCCAGGATAAGGGGCAGGGGATTGGGAGGGGGGCAGTCAGGGAGCATTGGATGGGGTGGAGACTCGGTGGGAGGGCAGTCAGGGGAGGGGGAGTAGGGGAGGGGCCGGGGCTCACCTCCCCAACTGGGAACTCCGGCCCGCGGGGCTGTAGTTTGCCAATCCCTGCTTTAGATCCACTGCACGTGCCTCTGCCACTTGATCTAATGGAGTAACTGATGGCATTAGTACATTGTCCTTCTTGTGTGTGGAACAAAAAGGCATGAGACACATCCTTTTCTAGTAGGTTTCAGTGATAAATGCGCACAGCAGAGGAGTGGTGAGACTCAGGAATTTTGAGTTGCATTCCAGGCTCTGGAAGGGAATGAGCTCTAATGGGCACAGACTCTTCTACTCATTCTCCCAAGCTTGACCACTTCTGCCTTGTCTCCTCAAATCTGCTTCTGTCCCAATCCTGATTCGTCCCCATCCTTGGCTCCTGCTCTGAGTCCCAATCTCTTTCCCTACCCAATCAGTTCTAGTGTTTGCTGCTCTGGTTTCACATGCCAGTCTCTTTGCCCAGCAAGTCCCAGTTTCCCCCTTCTGACTCCTTGTGTGATCTGTCTCTCCCCGCTTTCCTAAACTCCAGTCATTCTCCTTCTCGCCTCCAGCTTCCATTCCTAGTCTCCTTGACCAGCTTGTCTCAGCCTCCTCTCCTCAGAGTTCAAGGAATCACATATAGTAAGGGTTCTCAAACTGGGGGTTGGGACCCCTTAGAGGCTCGTGAGGTTTCTGCATAGGGAGTCATGAGCTGTCAAGCTCCACCCCAACCCCACTTTGCCTGTGGCATTTATAATGGTGTTAAATATATAAAAAAGTGTTTTAATTTATAAGGGGAGGTGCGCTCAAAAGCTTGCTATGTGAAAAGGGTCACCAGAAGAAAGTCTGAGAACCACTGACATACAGGGTTGTTAGAACTTCTCAAAGAAGAGGTTGCATGATTTTTTTTTAACATTGCAAAATAATGTATTTTTCTCTAGACTTGTTTTCAGAAATCTTTGAACCATTTTGGTTGAAACTTTCAAAAAAATTCAACCTAAAGCTTGGCATGGAAATCTTCAGGTCAAACTGTTAAAGTTTGGCAAAGTTATAAGCAGCTGAAAATAGGATCTTATAATGAGGGTGTTATGCAACCTTAAAAATAGGCAGTACTACCAGCCCTGCATGTCAAAATATTTCTATTTTAAATTTGCAATGGCACCTTTCCATCTCTGGTCTGCAACTCCCAAAAATTCCTGCTTCAGGGAGCTAAGCTGAGAACAATGGGATGCGTACCTCAGGTGAACCCACAGAGTGCAATGACATCAGAAGGACTGGAGAAAGGATGTGGCCCAGTAAAATAGTTTACACCAGGGGTGGGCAAACTTTTTGGCCTGAGGGCCACGCTGGGGTTCAAAATTGTGTGGAAGGCCAGGTAGAGAAGGCTGAGCCTCCCCAAACAGCCTGGCCCTGCTCCCTATCTGACCCCCACCCACTTCCTGCCCCTGACTGCCCCCCCCGCCCGAACCTCCAACCTATCCAACCCCTCCTGCTCCTTGTCCCCTGATTTCTCCCTCTGGAGACCCCCCACCCCTAACCATCCCCCAAGACTGCACCCCTTATCTAAGTCCCCTGCTCCTTGTCCCCTGACCGCCTCCTCCAGAGACCCCTCTGCCCCCAATCACCCCCAGGACCCCACCCCCATCCAACCCCCCTGACTGTCCTGACCCCGAGGCACACCCCCATGCCCTGACAGGCCCCCTGGGACTCCCACTCTCTATCCAACTCCTCAGTTCCCCATCCCCTGACCGCCCTCTGAGACCCTCTGCCCCTTATCCAACTCCCAGACCCGTTACCACGCTGCTGCTCAGAACAGCGTGTCTGGCCTGGAGCCAGACACGCTGCCACGCTGATCTGCCAGAGCATGCAGCATGTCTGGCTCGGAGCTATACATGCTGTCTTGCAGCCCTGCCGTCCAGAGCACTGCTCATATGGCGCGCTGAGGCTGTGTGGGAGGGGCCAGAGCAGCTTCCCCAGCCGGAGCTCAGGGGCCGGTTAGGAGGAGCCCATGGGCTATAGTTTGCCCACCCCTGGTTTACACAGTGAAGGAAGGCTGGCTAGCGTGACTATGCAGAAATACAAATGGTTCACTTATAGAACCACTTCAGTTTGAAACAGGCCACTAGAGTACAGAATGTAGACCAGACAGACTGCCTACGCAGTGGATGTACTATGAGACAGTGAGGGGAGGATTGTTTGCATACACAGGCTATAATGCCAATACTAGCCACCTAGTATGGTATTACACTGATAGAGATTGGTGTAACCAGCCCTGTTTGGAGTAAGTCTACTTCAGATGTTAGTATGATTGTCTGCTTTGTGCTCTGAGGAAAATCTTGGGTTGCTGCTTGGTGTGTTAAAGCACATAGCAGAAGTTGCAAATGATAGTTAATGCACCAAAATACAGTAGTGTAGAGAGAGCCTATAGATTGTTTCTCCGTGGACGGGGATGATTACCTTCTCTATATAGTAAAACCATCTTAGGCAGGGCCTTAAGCTTTTTTATTTAATTTATTTATTTGTTAAATAAATTAAAGTATCTAGTCCTTACTGCTGGCTATTTTAGCAGAAACATCCAGCTAATATGGCTATCCTGTATTCCCAAAGCCGCATGTGTACCTACCCAATGCAAAACATTGTTGTAAAATCTGCAGCTCATTTAAAACTGAAAATGTGGGGACAGTGTATAGGAAATATAATTAATTGAATGTCAAAATAAATAACATGGATTCTACTGAATTAATTGTGTATTATTTATTTTCATACTTAGTTCAATTACAACTTCAAATTCTCTTGTAAATGAAGTCGTTTTGGAATTTTCACTCTATTGTGCCAGAGTGCAGAATCCAGGGACCTTGCTGTAATGTTTGTCTAGTTCAGAGGTTGGCAACCTTTCAGAAGTGGTGTGCCGAGTCTTCATTTATTCACTCTAATTTAAGGTTTCGGGTGCCAGTAATACATTTTAATGTTTTTAGAAGGTCTCTTTCTAAGTCTTTAATATATAACTCAACTATTGTTGTATGTAAAGTAAATAAGGTTTTTAAAATGTTTAAGAAGCTTCATTTGAAATTAAATTAAAATGCAGAGCCCTCCAGACCGATAGCCAGGACCCGGGCAGTGTGAGTGCCACTGAACAACAGCTCACGTGCTGCCTTTGGCACGTACGCCATAGGTTGCCTACCCCTGGTCTAGTTCATCATGGAGTAAACAAACTATTAATTACAGGGCTGTGGTTAGCTTACACCTAGCTAAACACTTTCATCCTTTAGGCATCTAATGTCTTGGAAGTCGTAGAGGGGAGAGAGAGTCTGTTTTGCAAGTGCTGGTCTTCCAAGCAGCACTAAAGTCTTTGGTCTTATCTTCACTGGGGGAAAGGGGTAGGGGGAAGAGGGTGGAGTGTTCTCAACTCGAGTTAAAATCCTAGTCAAGAAATAAAAGGCGGTTAGCAAGTTGAGTTAACGGTTAGACTTTCCCATTGTCTTTAATGTGACCTGCTAATTTAGGTGGAAAGTACACACTGTCTTGACTTCCTTAGTTTTAAGCTAACTTGATTAGGGGGGATGTAACAACAAAATGATTAGGGGTATGGAACAGCTTCCATATGAGAAAAGATTAATAAGACTGGGACTTTTCATCTTGGAAAAGAGATGACTAAAGGGGGATATGATAGAGATCTATAAAATCATGATGGGTGTGGAGAAAGTAAATAGGGAAGTGTAATTTACTCCTTCATGTAACACAAGAGCTAGTGGTCACCAAATGAAATTAATAGGCAGCAGGTTTAAAACAAACAAAAGGAAGTATTTCTTCATAAAATGCACAGTTAACCCTGTGGAACTCTTTGCCAGAGGATGTTGTGAAGGCCAAGACTACAACAGCGTTCAAGAAAGAACTGATAAGTTCCTGGAGGATAGGTCCATCAATGGCTAGTAGTCAGGATAGGCAGGAATGGTGTCCCTAGCCTCTGTTTGCCAGAAGCTGGGAATCGGTGACAGAGGATAAATCACTTGATGATGATTGCCTGTTCTGTTCATTCCCTCTGAAATACCTGGCAGTGGCAAAGGTCCATCTAGTCCAGTATCCTGGATACTGGACTAGATGGACCTTTGATCTGACCCAGTATAGCTGTTATGTTATGTTCCAACCAACTCAGGCTTGTGGGGCTCAGGCTATGGGACTGTTTCATGGCAGTGTAGATTTCTGGGTTCAGGCTGAACCCCGGGCTCTAGGAACCCCCCACCCTGGAGGTCCCTGGATCCTGGGCTCCACTCTGAACCCAGAAAGCTACACATCAATGAAAGAGCCCCGCAGCTTGAGTCCGTGAGCCTGAGTTGGCTAGCATGGACCAGTCGTGGGTGTCTAGTTGCTATGTAAAACATAGGCTTAAAGTCCTGTATTTATCCCCAGCTGGAATGCTGGTAGTGCAGACTTCCCCATATGCTTCAAATGAAGGGACCACTCATGGAGGGCTGGCAAGTGTGTAAATCTCCCTGGGCCATTCAGCCTGGTGTATTTTTTTTGCAGACTACCAATCTGGTAGCCAGATAATACCAAGCGTGGTGTAGATTTCTGGGGGTAATTCCATCAGGAATAAGTTTGAGACACATTTCACATAGGCTGCTCAACATGCATCAGGAAACACCTAGACTTTCGTTCAAATCCAAACCAAAGTCAACAGTGATCTGGCGATCTAGAGGTGAAAAGCTTTTTTTCTTTTACCAGTGGCAATGAGCCATCCTGTTCCTCTGAAGCATTCTTTAAGCTGCCTTGTTGGCTTCAGTGTCTGGAGAATCTGGATCCATGTAATAACTCCTGGCTTTTCTAAGTGGGTTGCCTCCAGGCTGTGAGAATGTTGTTTCATGCAGACTCCACTAATATGATAGAAGCTGCTGCTTTCTGTTTGCTAAACTGCATGAGGTGGATGTTGGCGTTTAGCTTTGTTGGAGACTTGTTGCATTGCTATGGTTTCTTCCGTTAGTTGTAGCCCTGTGAGTGACGTACGTTTCCTGTGCTTGAAACCACAAGAAGTTGTGCCTTAGATATGCTATATTTGAAGTGAGTAGCAGCTATCTTACTTCTCCTAGGCTGGGTGTCTTTATTAATTATCAGAGGAGTAGCCATGTTAGTCTGGACATGCAAAAGCATCAGAGAGTCCTGTGGCACCTTATAGACTAATAGACATATTGGAGCATAAGCTTTTGTGGGATGTGTTCACCCACGAAAGCTTATGCTCCAATACGTCTGTCAGTCTCTGAGGTGCCAAAGGACTCTCTGTTGCTTTTATTAGTTAAAAGAATAGTCATATTGTGAAACATTTACCAGACACCTTTGAGCCAAAGGTAGATAGGAAAAGCAAGGGTGTGTGTGTGTTGGGGGGAATTTGGGGACTACTGAGGTCTAGGTGAGAAACCCAATACCTCCCGTACTCTCTGTTCCCAATCGCTGTGACCTAGGGTTTTCATTATGTGGAAATTTACTGGCATAATTATACCACTATAGTTATACATTGGGGAAACTCTCCTTCCAGAATAAGGATGTGTGTGTGTGTGTGGTTATACTGCTATGCCTGTAGTGATATAATCGTAAATTTCCTCATGTAGGCAAGCCCTGTGTGTGTGTGTGTGATTTCTACCAAGGTGTTGACCATGGGACCAGGTAACAGGGCTCTAATTTGTATAATTTATTAGCATCTGGCTAATGTATCTGATACATAGTTTTGAAGCTCCTCCCCGTTTTAGCTACAGGGCAGAGCTTTCTGTCTCTCCTGCTTCAGAGCTTCTTGGTTGTTTTGAAGGAAGTGGAAGGGTCTTTCTCTAGCTTTTCTCAAGCTTCCTGACTGTTATATTGTAGGGAGGGGAAGAACCCTATGCTACTGTATACCTCCTCAACCTCCATTCTGGGTGGCTCTTTCCTGTGAATAGCTTTAGTATCCATAGAACCATAGGCTGGAAGGGACCTTGAGAGGTCATCTAGTCCAGTCCTCTGCACTCATGCCAGGACTAAAGTACCCTAGACCATCCCTGACAAGTGTCTGTCTAACCTTCTCTTAAAAATCTCCAATGATGGAGATTCCACAACCTCCCTTGGCAATTTATTCCAGGGTGCATAACCACCCTGACAGTTAGGAAATTTTTCCTAATGTCCGAACTAAACCTCTTTTCTGCAATTTAAGCCCATTGCTTCTTTCTATCCTTAGCCTGTAAGAACAACAATTTTTCCCCTCATTCTTGTAACAACCTTGTATGTATTTGAAAATTGTTATCCTGTCCCCTCTGTCTTCTGTTTTCCAGACTAAACAAACCCATGTTTTTCAATCTTCCCTCATAAGTCATGTTTTCTGGACCTTTGATCGTTGTTGTTCTTCTCTAGACTTTCTCCAATTTGTCCACATCTTTCCTGAAATATGGCAACCTGAACTGGACATAATACTCCAGTTGAGGCCTAATCAACTCAGAGTAGAGTGGAAGAATTACTTCTCATGTCTTTCTTGCAACACTCTTCCTAATACATCCCAGAATGAGGTTTTCCTTTTTTGCAATGCGTTATACTGTTGACTCATATTTAGCTTGTGATCTACTATGACCCCCAGATCCCTTTCCACAGTATGCATTCCTAGGCAGTCATTTCCCATTTTGTATGTGTGCAACTGATTGATTGTTCCTTCCTAAATAGAGTACTTTGCATTTGTCCTTATTGAATTTCATCCTGTTTACTTCAGACTATTTCTCCACTTTGTCCAGATCATTTTGAATTATAATCCTATCATCCAAAGTACTTGCAACCCCTTCCAGCTTGGTATCGTCTGCAAACTTTATAAGTGTACTCTATGCCATTGATGAGTATATTGAACAAAACCGGACCCGGAACTGATCCCTCTGGGACCCTACTTGTTGTTTCCTTCCAGCATGACTGTGAACCAATAATAACTAGTCTCTGGGAACAGTTTTCCAACCAGTTTTGTATCCACTTTATAGTAGTTCCATCCAGGTTGCATTTCCCTAGTTTGTTTATGAGAAGATCATGAGAGACAGTATTAAAAGCTTTGCTAAAGTCATTATACCACATCTAAAGTTTTTCCCCCTATCAGCAAGGCTTGTTACCTTGTCAAAAAAAAGCTATTAGTGTTTGTTTGACCTGATTTGTTCTTGACAAATCCATGCTGTTACTTATCACTTTATTATCTCTTAGATGTTTGCAAATTGCTTAATTATTTCTCCATTATCTTTCTGGGTACAGAAGTTAAGCTGATTGTTCTGTAATTCACCAGATTGTCCTTCTTTCCCTTTTAATAGATTGGCATTATATTTGGCCTTTTCTAGACTTCTGGAATCTCTCCTGTCTTCTATGACTTTCAAAGATAATCGCTCAGATATCTCCTCAGTCAGCTCCTTGAGTATTCTCGGATGCATTTCTTCAGACCCTGGTGAATTGAAGACCTCTAATTTGTCTAAGTAATTTTTAACTTGTTCTTTCTCTATTTTAGCCTCTTCTCATCCTACCTCATTTCCACTAGTATTCACTATGTTAGATGTCCAATCACTTCCAACCTTCTTGGTGAAAACCGAAACAAAGAAGTCATTAAGCACCTCTGTCATTTGCACATTTTCTGTTATTCTCTGCTACCCCATTGAGTAATGGACCTACTCTGTTCTTGGTCTTCCTCTTGCTTTCAATGTATTTGTATTTGTATTTTTACACTTTGTCTCAAGCTGCTCAGACTTTTCTAGAGTAGCAGCATAAAATTGACAGGATTCACAACTGTCTATGTGTTTTTGAATAGTAGTGGTGAAACTGACAATCTTGTTAATTTTGCTCTTTTTCTTGCTCAAACTCTGAGCAGCACCAGAGGCATTGGAGCTGCCTATTTTAAGACTCAGGAAAACAGTGCAGCATCCGTTTACATTAATTTTATATTTCAAAGGTTTTCTTAATCATCAGGATTAGAAACTTAATTAAAAAAAGAAGCTTAAGGTAGAATTTAATTGGTGTCTTACATGTCTGCAGTCACCAAGGAAAAAATCCTGTTCTCCATTTACTGGTGAGCTAGTAGATTTTAGAAGCTTACACAGTAGTTTTGAGTTATCATTTATTCTTTCTGCTTCCCCTCATCCCCCTTGTAATCTATGTTATCCTTCAACCACTGTCCCACCTGTTGCTGTAGAGTAACTGCACCTCAGTTTGTGTGTACTGCTCCTTCATTGGAACTTCTCTCAAACACAAAGTGGCTGTTTTGTGAACGGAATATGCAGTTTCCCTGGGCATAGAGCTCAGTGAGGTTTAGTGCTTCTTTCTTTTTGTGGCAAGTTTGAGTAGGGAAGGGGTAAAGTGGAAGAAAAAATCCTGGGGCCAGACATGCATTGGTATAGATGGCAAAAGAGAAAAGTAGGGAAGAATTCCTCTTCTGAGCTAACCATAGGAAACAGCCTCTCAGTTCAGTAGTTTTGCAGTTTGTTTTCAAATGTAGCTGTTCATCAAAACATTAGCATTAAGCAAATTAACAGCATAATTTTTTGACTAGTCAAAGTTTGTGGAGGCAGACAGTTTGTATCTAGTCTTTTGGTAAAGGCGGTAATCATCTGGCTTCCTGTAGCTTGGCTGTTGGTGATTGGGTTGGAAGAGCTAGCAGGGTGTAGAACAGCTTGAAGACTGATGAAGAGAAGGAGTCAGGACAGGAAGAAGCTCCTCTGAAATAGTCCTGTTCCACAGCAAGCTTTCAGTGTGGTTGCATTGTTACTTGCTGACTTATTTCCACTCCCTGATGTGCTTCTCTTTCTCCTCCCACTTCTTAGCATATAGTCATGGGAGTTGGGTGTACTTCCTTCCTGCTCTGGGGTTGATACTTTTGTACAGAAACAGGGGCAGGTCCCCAGCTGCAGGAGTTTTGTGTGTGTCAGATTCAGGGTGTGTTACCACCTGATTTCCATTTGTCAAGAAGGGCAGAATGAGCTGCACACAGGCTTGATATGGGAGGGGAACTTTATCATGTTGCTATAGAAACAAGTAAATAGCATTCCTTGGTCACTAGGACAGTTTTGTTTTGTTTTGTTTTTCCAGAAAACCAGACCAACACCTTTTTCTGAAAGGTCCTTCGGGGATGAGAGTAGGAATTAGAGCAGCCCCTTAGCTCAGGCAGTGGAGAGAAGAGCCCCCGCCCCCTCACAGTTAGTGGAATGGAAGGTAACTCCAGTACCTTGGACTTGTGAATGTGTACCTGTGCTGACTCAGACTTCCTTTGTTAGAACAGAAGACCTGCTATGCTGGATCAGACTAATGGTCTAGCCCAGCAGTCAGCAACCTTTCAGAAGCGGTGTGTCGAGCCTTCATTTATTCACTTTAATGTAAAGTTTCACGTGCCAGTAATACATTTTAACATTTTTAGAAGGTCTCTTTCTATAAGTCTATAAAATAGAACTAAACTATTGTTGTATGTAAAGTAAATAAGGTTTTTAAAATGTTTAAGAAGCTTCATTAAAAATAAAATTAAAATGCATAGTCCCCCCCAAAAACGTGGCCAGGACCCGGGCAGTGTGAGTGCCACTGAAAATCAGCTTATGTGCCGCCTTTGGCACACGTACCATTGGTTGCCTACCCCTGGTCTAGCCCACTGTCGTGCTTTCCAACTGCGCTCGATGCCAGGTGCTTCAGTGGAAATGATCAGAGCATGCAATCATTGAGTGATCCATCCTCTGTTGTACACTCCTAGTTTATGCAAACAGAGGCTAGGGACATCTAGAGCATGGGATTGCATCCCTGACTACCTTGTCTTCTGGCCATTTGGACATATACTCCATGAACTTACCTAATTATTTTTTGAACCCCCTTATAGTTTGGCCTTCACAATGTCCCCTGGCAATGAGTTCCACAGATTAACTGCATTGTGTGATGAAGTACTTCCTTTTGTTGGTTTTAAATGTGCTGCTTATTAATTTCTGTGGGTGTTATGTTATGCGAAGGGGAAAATAATACTTCCTTGTTCACTTTCTCCGCACCATTCATGACTTTATAGATATCTATCCTATCCCCTCTAGTGTACTGACTTCCCCAGGCCGGTGATTTAAAGGGCCTGTGGCTCCCGGCAGTGACTGAAGCCCCAGGCTCTTTAAATCGCCACCAGAGCCCTGGGGTAGCAGTGGCTTGGAACTCGTGGCAATTTAAAGGGCCCAGGGCTCTGAGCACTGCCGGGACCCCCTGGCCCTTTAAATTGCTGCCCAAGCCCCATGTCTCCCAGCCACCTCTGCTACTCGGGAGCTCTGGCATCCAGGCTCCTTCAGTGATTTAAAGGCCTGAGGCTCCACTGAGGTAGTGGCGGCTGGAGCCCCAGGCCCTTTGAATCGCCTACCAAGCCCTGCTGCTGGAGCCCTGGGGTAGCAGTGGTGGCCAGGAGCCCCAGGCCCTTTAAATCACTGCCCAAGCGCCGAGGCTCCCGTCTGCCTCCACAGCTGGTAGCTCCAATAGTGACTTAAAGGGCCCAGGGCTCCCAGCTGCTACTGCTGGAGGCCCGAGTATTTAAAGGCCCCGCCTCTTCCGATTGAGAACCCATGCTCAGGACTCCGGTGTACTGGTAAGTACTTTAAGTTACTTTCACCCTGAGACCAGGCCATATAATCTCAAAACTTAACTAAATTGGTCTCAAACAGTATTAAGGTTTGCTATCAGCTAGCTAGTTTAAGTCCTTCAGTTCATTCTGAGCCCAGACAGCTTCTTTCAGAAGTGTTCCTTTCTCAGAAATATGTAGAGTAGCTACTTGGGATCAGTTCATACGTTTACTGAACGCTAATCCTTGGTAGATGTCTCTTTTGGCAAAGCTGCTTTAAAGTTTTTTATTCAGATAAATTCCTAGCACCCACCTCTTACAAGCAGTAACCCAATGTATGCGTCACCAAGAGAAGAATGTATGTGGACAAGCACACTAAGAATAAAGACCAGTTACTTAACCACAATTCTCTGAGTTTGTTTTTTTCCCCAATATATGTTCCATGACCTGCACTCTTTTGCACTACTACGGAGTTCTATAAAATCTGGATTCTGTATTGGTGAATACAGAATTCAGAGTTGGTTGGCCCTCCCCTACCCTTTATACCTTCAGGTTGGGACCAAAAGGTCGTTCGGGGCACAACCCCAGCCCCAATAAACACTGCTCCCCAAAAGATTCTGACTTTGAGCGTACAGGACACGTGCACCATCAAGAGTGAAATCTATCTGGACAACACATCCTGAAGAATCATATTTAGTGCAAGGAAAATAACCATTCTTTCCAGGGACTGGCCCTGTGTTTCTGGATAAATGGGACTCTCACTAAACAGGACTTAAAATAGCTGACGTTTGGCCCATCTAGTGGAGGAGATGTGGGGTGTTGGACATAGGGCTGTACCAAAATTCCTTTTCAAATTTGTATTTAGGCAAAATGTTGAGATCTGGCTTTGGCTGAGTAATTTATAAAATACCCATATAAAACAAAGCAGTAAGAAAGTGTTGCTTCTTCCCCGCGAGATCTGTGCCAGGAACAGGTTGACAGATGCTTCTTCCCCCCTCCACTGTGGCCAGGTCTGAAACAGTGACCCGTCATGGGAGATGTAGAAAGCAGTGCACTTCAGATCTTCCTGTTTGCCCTCCTTGCTTTTCTTCTCCCGCATGTCTCCCCAGTACTGGACCTCACTCCTGCATGGAAGTGAACTCTGGATCTCTTATGAGAATTTCCTGTAGTACCCAGGGAGGCTACTTGCAGGGCTGTCCCTATCCATAGACAAAGTATGCAGCTGTGTAGGGTACCAGGAAATTTGGGGGACCAAATTCCTGGTGCCCTTCGCAGCTGCGTGCTGTTCCTGCCCTGCCTGTTTCCCATGGCCCTTGCCCCTGCTCGGCCCCTGCCCCTGCCCTTTCTGCCCCAGCCCTGCTCGCCCACTCCACACCTTCCCCAAACACCTCGGTTCCTTCCCTTCCCCAGCTCTGCCTCCTACCTCCTTTGTTCCGCCCCACCCCCACCATCACTCCCCTGAGCTCTGCACAGGGTTGGGCCTGCACTCACCAGCAGCGGGAAGTTTTTTTCTGTTGGGCCACTTTTAAGTCTATTACTGAGTGTCCAAGTTATTGTTTTCAAAATGTATAACCATCAAAATGTCTTTGTAGAGACTGGGCATAAGAAGCATTTAATTCTGAAAGGGGATTCCAAACTGAACTTCCTCAATGCCTTTGTACTCCAAAGTAATGTTCTGTCTCCAATGATTTCAATAATGTTCTTATGACAAAAGCAAAGTAACGAAACGTAACTTTTGTTATGAACACATCTATTCACAGCTCTTGGTACATCATCCATGTCTTAAACGGAATACTATAAGCCAGGAAAAATAACTTCATCTTAAATCGAGACTGTCCTGGAAAACTTAGCAATAGATACATATCCTGTATATCAAGAAGTCTGGGCTAACTTAGGCCACAAAGAGATGATGGGTACATCGAATAAGTTTAATAAATATTATCTTTTGTGAGGTTAAGGCTGCTGAGTTTTTAAAGTAGATTTTTAATACATCCTTCTGCAGTATCTGAAGAAATAAATGTTGTTTGACTTTAACAAAAACACTTCCGTTTATTATGTATTTGACCAAATGTTGCAACTGGATACTACATCCCTTGCTGTGAAATCCCTTATTTCTGTGTCTTATCGGGCATGACATCAAGCACCAAGCCTCAAACTCAGTGCTTCCCTCCGTGTGGAGTGGTTTGCCATGCATGCTAAAATTATTTGTCTAACTGGTGTGAGGTTTGTATTCATAGTTGGTTTTCTACACCAGGTTTAGGTGGCTTAACTGTGGCACTTAGGGGTATGAATTTTTCACAACCCATAGTAATGTAGCTAGGTTGGTCTAATTTTTAAGTGGAGACCAGGCCTAGGTCAATAACTTTGAGAAACCAGGGGCATAGCTCTGACCAGCACAGTGTCTCATATGGGACTGATGAGCTGCAATACCATTTGGGGCTGGCTTTATTGTTTCCTTCTCTGCTTTTCTCTTTTTTTGTGTGGGGTGGTGGTGGTGGTGGTGGTGTTTTGTTAAGGAGATCATTTTTACTAGGTCTCCACAAGTATGGGAGGTTTTTATGGATTGGCGTGAGGGAAAGGAACTAAAAGGGGCAGGGAATAGATTAGTATGAGTGAAGAGAAGAGGGATGGAAAGGACCATGTCACCTAGAGCAGGTTCTAGCTGTGACTTGCTCTCTTGTGCAGCCATTAGAGAGATCCCCATACCAGCTCCAAACATCACATACCAGTGATGTTTATGAATGGTGTGCCACTCATCTGTAGTGTGGAAAGGAGATTCCATAAGAGGCAGATTGACCAGTGATATAGCTACATAGCTATTGGTTTAGATTTAAGAACACAAGAATGGCCATATTGGGTCATATCAATGGTCCATCTAGCCAAACATGCTGTATTCTGACAGTGGCCAGTGCTGGATGATTCAGAGGGAGTGAACAGAACAGGGCAATTAACTGAGTGTTCCATCCTGTCATCCAGTTTCAGCTTCTAGCAGCCAGCTTCTAAGGACACCCAGAGCATGGGGTTGCATCCCTGACTGTATTGGCTATTAGCCATTGATGGACCTATCCTAAGTGAACTTATCTAATACTTTTTTGAACCCAGTTATGCTTTTGGCCTTCAACACATCCCCTGGCAATAAGTTCTTAATTTATAGGGCACTGTGATGGGGTTGGGACTCATCACTGCAGCACCTCCCGCTGGCACATCTAGGAATTAGCTTAGTCCATGTGGAGTGCCCTCTGACGGCGGTGTCCCATTTCGCACCCTGCTGGCATCTGGAGCTGTGTTGCTCTCAGCCTGCTGCGTCCTCTTCAGGACAGTGCCCTCTGTCAGTGTCTCCTAGTCCACACTCACCCCCTTCCCGCGGGGAGAGGGGGTTAACAGCGGTCTTTCACTTTGCCCAAGCTGCAGTGGCCAACCACACCCCAAAGTCTAACCCCTTTCTTCGGGAGCCTGGTGCAGTCTGCTATGGCCACTTCCAATGGCTGGGTATAATACAAGGGAGAAGAGGGGGACCCAGGACTACCCTCTACTCTGGGTCCTGACCCAAGGACCCTTTGGCGGCAGCCTCCCTGCCCTCCTTCTCTCCCCTCATCTGTCCACTTTCCCTGGGTCACTTCCCCTCTGATCCCTTTGCCCCCTTTAGGCCCTCCCCTCAGGGCCTATAGTCTGGCAGGTATTGGGCTGGAGTTTCCTTCTGCTCCCCCTGGCCTGACCAGCACTGCGCTGTCCCAGGTGCTAGTCTCCTAGCTCAGGAGACAGACCTCCTGAAGATCTGGGAGAGAGTGCCTGCTTCTTGCCTGGGTAGCCTTTATGTAGGGCCCAGCCTGGCCCTGATTGCTGCCCTCTGCTCGCGCCCTGATTGGCTCTTTCAGGCCCTCTCTAATTGGCTGCCCGCCTGCGCAGCTGCTCTGGCCTGCCCTAGCCTAACCTCACATGGGGGTGAGGCAGCCGCCCCACCACAGGCATCTAAAGTATCTTGAGTCCTCTACTAGGGTGGATAAAAATAAATGATTTTAAAAAAATCAGTTTTTTATTTAAATCAGATTTTTTATAGGATTTTTCCTCAGAGCATTTATCTAAAGATACTTTTAAGATACATTACAGCTCAAAGATATCATGGAATAGGGATTATAAATTCTAACACTGTAGTATGAGACAATATATTCATAAAATGTTCAAGAAAAGTTTTGTAAATGAGTTCCAATAGATCATGGATTATGAACCCAGTCTTGTGGGGTTCCACAGGCTTCTGTATAGATTTAGGTTAATCTTTCTATCTACCCGGTGGGACTCAGTGCTCAGTCTAGAAGATACCTTAGTTTTGCAGATCTCAAACTGGATTTGTGTCTCCAGATGTAACGTGCATGTTAACAGCAAAAATGTTTTTAAATAAATAAATATATAGAGGTGAGAAATAGACCTCAACTGTCTTGTCCCTCTGCAAATTTGTGTACACAGAGTCAATCCCTTACCTCTCTCTAGAAGTGCAAAGTTTCAAAAAGTTCAATGAATAGAAGATTGTTGGGGGTGGAATAGATCTGGATAAGGAGAAGTCTGGAGATAAATGTGAGAAGCGAGGGACACATCCTTGTTTTGTTAAAATATCATATGTTTGCTGTTGAAGGAAAAAATCCAGAATACTTAACATGATTGTTTTAATTAAATGAAACAATTTTTAAATGTCTGGTAATGTTCTCCTTCTAATACAGCATGGAAGGAAGATCCTCCAAATATTAATGACTAACTTGTGGAATTGGAGATATTTATGAAGTCCAGTGGGAGGTGAACTATCTACTTCAGTTACCTTTAGTAAATTAAATAACCAAAAAATCATTCATTTTCTGATATAGCTGTAAAACTAATCTGAAAAATTTCCAAAATAAATCTGTTTAAAAATGTATAATGTGTACCTTCTAAAAATGAAACCTACACCTATCTTTGAGTTGGGAAAAATATGTATTAAGATTATAACAACCAACAAGAATGTACTTTTATGTAGAAAACCATGGTTAAATCGAGTCTTCCTAACTAGTGATTTAAATCATGATTTAAATCAAATCCACCCTACCCTTTACAGACATAAGCAGGGACACAGTTCTTCCCTGCAGAGCTTACGTTCAAGGTAGACAGGTAAATGAAGGAAAAGAAGCAAGGGAAGCTGGTGATCAGGCATATAGCATATTCCATGATGATAGTCTCATTTCTAATCTGTTTTATTATGGTTGGAATTACTAGGCTTTAGAAGCCTCATAGTGTATGCCTGTACTGCCGTTAGACACCTCCATTTGACCTGTGGTAGCTGATTCGGGGTTGCAGGGCTTGGGCTAAGGGGCTGTTTAGTAGTGGTGTAGATATTCTGGCTGTGGGACTTGCCCACCTTACAGGATCCTAAAGCCTGGGCTCGGGCTCAAGCCCGAAGTCTACACTGCAATTAAACAACCCCTTAATCTGAGCCATATGAGACCGTTGGCATGGACCAGCCATGGGTTTTGCAGTGTAGAAGAGCATTCATAGGAGGGAAACGGCAAGAGAAGGGTCAGAGGCAGGGATCTTGCTACTTACTTTTTTCTTGGATATGAAGAACCAGGGAGTCACAGCTTGGGATATGGGCTACTGTTCATCTCAGCCAGGGGTGAAAGTAACTTAAAGGACTACCGATACACTGGAGTCCTGAGCGGGAGTGGGGTGGGGGATCTCAACCAGAAGAGATGGAGTCTTTAAATTCCTGGGCCCTTTAAATTAAGATTTAAAGGGCCTGGGGCTCTGGCTGCGATAGCAGCAGCTGGGAGCCTCTGGCCCTTTAATTCAGGGGTCTCCAAACTTTTCTGACAGTGCACCCTCTAGCAGAAATTTTTTTTTGAGCAGGCACCCCCACAGGGGAAGCCTCGCCCCCAAACTGCCCCCCCTCTAGCCCCCCACTCCTTGTCCCCTAACAGCCCCCCTGGGGCAGGTCCCCGCTGCAGCACCCAGCTCCTAGGGCCCATCTCCGCCATGGGGCCAGGCCTCAGCCACGGCGGCTGGCTCCCGGGCATCAGCCGTGGCACATGGCACCCGGCTCCCCCGGCCGGGGCTGCGGCCGCGGCTCTTGTAGAGGAGCTGCTGGGGCAGCCCGTCTCCTCCTACCTTACTGGAAACCTGGGAGGTTTCCAATAAGGCAGGAGGAGACGGGCTGCCCCGGCAGCTCCTCTGCAAGCGCTGTAGCAGCCCCCAGCGGCAGGAGGGGCTGCCCTGCTCCTCCTGCCGCTGAGGTCGCCGTGGCGCTTGCAGAGAAGCCGCACGGCTCCTCCAGCTGCCGGGCCGTGCAGCCCCGGGAGTGGTCTCATGCATCCCCGGGGGTGCACGCACCCCAGTTTGAAGACCACTGCTTTAATTCACCCCAGAGCTTCCAGCTGCAGCTGGAAGCTCAGGGGCAATTTAAAGGGCCCGGGACTTCAGCTGCTACTACTGCAGCAGAGCCCTGGGCCCTTTAAATCACTGACAGAGCATCAGGGACTCTCGGTTGCCGCTGCTATCCCAGGGCTCTGGGATTGGGGCTCTGGTGGCAATATAAAGGCTCTGGGGCTCCAGCCGCTGCTGGAAGCCCCAGGCCCTTTAAATTGCCACCTCGGGAAGTCGGTCGAATATTCCGTACCAGCTTACTTTCACTTCTGACCTCAGCCAGCTTAACAAGAGTTAAAATTACAATTCCTGGTTATAGACAGGAACATAGAAAGTAGAGCTAGAAGGAGCTCTGCAAGTCAGTACATGATTGTTCCCTGCAGTCTCCAGGGCTTTCTTCCATGCAGTTATATAACAACCTAATAAATTCACCATCAGGAAATGTCTTGATATTCTGCCTCTATGGTCTTTTTCTTGATTAAGAGATTAAGCCTTGAAGAATGAGTTTTAATATCCTTTCCAACATTTTTATTGTTAGTAACAACTCTGGATATTCTTCATATCATATTTAATAACAAAAAAAGCTGGAAGGGATATTAAACCTAATGCTTCAAGGTTTAAGGCAGTCTCTTAATTATTAGGAGCTCAAACCATATATTCATATGACATTCCTTAGATCTGGCAGGTAGATCTGAAGCATAATTTGGTAAAGCGGTATGGCACTCTGTATAACCAGGTCTCTTCATCCCACCATCCAGATGGAGGAGAACTGCTTGCCAAACTCTTAGGAATAAATGAATGTTACTCATCTGTAACCAGAGATCTTCAAGATGACCTCTACACATTCACTCTCTCCACTCTCCCCACCCACCTTCCCCTTTTTCCAAAAGTCCCGATTTCAGCTTTGGATCTGAGCAGGTGATGGAAGGAACATAGTATAAGAATGGCCATTCTCGGTCAGACCAAAGGTCCATTTAACCCAGTATCCTGTCTTCCAACAGTGGCCAATGCCAGATGCCCTCAAGGAAATGAACAGAACAGGTAATCATCAAGTGATCAATTCCCTGTCACCCATTCCCAGATTCTGGCAAATAGAGGCTAGGGACATCATCCCTGCCCATTCTGGCTAATAGCCATTGACAGACCTCTGTCAAGGAGTTCCACAGGTTGACTGTGCATTGTGTGGAAAAAATATTTCCTTTTGTTTGTTTTAAACCTATTAATGGTATTTGGTGACCCCTAGTTCTTGTGTTGTGTGGAGTAAATAACACTTCCTTACTTACTTTCTCCACACCAGTCATGATTTTATAGACCTCTATCATCTCTAACTACAATGGGTAACATGTCACACCCCACTTTTATAGCCCTGCCTTTAGATGTTTGGAGGGGCAGGGGATGTGCTGCAAGGGGTACTAACTTCTACTAGAAGGTTCCACCAATACAAGCTGTACTGTTGCTATGCCCCCAGGGTAAGAATATGCAGAAGTCTATTGAAGAACTCCAGTTACAGATGAGTAGCCTCCCTTTACCTTGCAAAGGCCCCTACAAAATATAGGGTTAGCCCTGTTTCTCCCTCTGAACGCCTCCTTGGCCTGCCTTTGGAACTTCCCCCAAAGTGAGGGAGTTAGGAATATTGGTAACTTGTAACTGGTACTGGGGTGGTGTGTATTCTGTTGCACAATGGGAGCAAATTCCACACAGTACCGTGTACATTTCACAACAATATTTATTCTGTCACCTTGAAACATTCTTCTTCATCACCCCCACTCAAACACACACACAGCTATAGTTTGGAGTTGAAAATAGTAATTGATGTAAAACTACCTGATTATTTTCAACAGAGATTATTTTTGAGGTTGAGCTTTTTGCTATACTCTTCAAGTTATCCAGATCCATGTCCTGGGCCTCAGTTGCTTTAATGTTGTCCAAGTGACCTGATTCAGAGCTTCCTTCCCCCACCCCAATTTGTGAGGAAGTGGGGAATTTGTAATGAGCTTTAGCAGCTTACTTCTCTGGGTCTCTTCTGCTGTTCTGCGGTTGGTCCTGTGTACTGGTTTACACTTATGGCTCCCTCTGTTCCTTGACCAAACTGGATTCCAACTCTGATTCCTTGGAACAGAAGAGCAGGGAGTGTGCCCTGCAATCTAGTTAACTCACTCTTGTAGAGAAACAGCTGGAGAGCAAGAGGTGGTTCCAGGGAAGTCCTGGGAGGACAGAGAGAAAGAATGCAAAATATCAGGAGCCTAGCTGAAGCACAAGGAGGAAATTCCTTGGCAAACACATTTAATTATCTTGAGAAAATGCCAAATAACACAACCACAGAATCAAAGTCCATCGTGTCCAGACTGAGATAAAAGGTTGTAGTTCACACCTCTTAAAGTTACTTCAGGCTTTCTGCAGACATTTGAGTTGATTAAATTCGGTTCATGTTTTCAAGGTTATTTCTGCAACCATCAGGGCTAGCAGAAAAAATGTTAAATGAAAGCTAAGGTTCTGGTGTACAATTGAACAGCAAAGGATGAATTTCACAGCTGCAGAATTTTGAAGTACGTTGGGCCCTTTAGAACTAGTGGTGTCAAAGGAGCTTTTGTCTTGGTTCTCTCTGTGTCATGTGATCTTTGGATAACTTTTGGAGATTGGAAGGAAGGGAACTCATGAGTGTAGCATGGGCCATCCCAAAGTCCTGTTAGGGGTTTAAACCATGCGATATGTTGGAGGTGGTTTACCTTTATGGCAGCATCTTATATTGTAGTGCACTGAACTCTCAGGGTACACTACCCCAGTTCTGCATTTGATGCTGTAGTACAAGGGTTGGCTATTGGAAAGGAGCTATAATCCATGTTCTCTGTGATGCTCTTAACATCTGCTGTCTCCAGGAGGCCTGATCTTCGTTGATTGTGTTGTTACACCTCTCTGTCATTAGAGCAGCAGCAGATCTGCTGCTTGTTATTCCCATATGTTGATTCTTTCTGCCCTCTGCTGGAATCTCTGGTTTATGACAAATCAAAAAGCTGCAATAGTAGAAATTACAGCTATGTGGATTCTACATGCAGATTTAAAAAAAAACCTAGGGAGCAAGAATAATGAACTTCGCATTTCAGACAGACTCACTCCCTCAGTTAAAGATGGGTAAAGACGAGAACCTGTCATGGAGTGTCCTGAGAGGGGATTTGCATTACAGGTGACCTGCCCCATGCAATACATTGTGATCCTTTCGTTATATGTGCTAAACACTGCTGATGATCCACAGAGAAAGGGTCATAGGTCATTAGTTTCAACCTTCTGTGTGTCTGTATAGAGTGGCAGGGAGGGACAGAGGGAACTTGATATCTCTTTAACATTCCTAATAATTTGAGAGCAAACAGTCCCAGCTTCTAAAGTCATCACCTGTATATTCTGGGAAGTACATATCCAAAACCAAGATTCCACCTGAAATGGAATACTGAGGCCCAACGTGCCCTTTAAGAGGACAGGTCCCCTTCTGATAAAGCTGAGAGGATGGCAAGAGCTGTGGTTGTCAGTGACATGATTGAATTGAAAGGGCCTGATTTTCCTTTGCCTGGTCCATTCTTCTTATCTACAATGCCAAGTCTAAGACAAACTGTCTTGGCTGTTGAGGTCGGGAGCAAGGGCTGCAGTTTAAATGGATTAGTTATGCTGTCATCGGGTGGAGGGACATCGTTGCGTGGTGGGACCAGCTTTGTTGTCCCAGATGGGAGATAAGGCCATACCTCTGCCTTCTGTAGTAAGGAAAAAGGGCATCCTATACTAGAACAGTCCCTCCCGGCTGGGGACTAGATCTATGTAGTGGATTTGGTTTTGCTTTCCCCGAAAGGAATTCTTGAAGTCTTAAGTCAATGTGCCTCACTAGAAAAGGTTTGTGTATAAGACAAACATACAAAACAAAGAGGCAAGAGAAGGAAGCTTGTGCTTCGTGCAGTAATTGCTTCCTGCTGCTCATGCTCTCATCTCTCAAATCTATGGAACTGCTGTATATCTGAATGGGTAGGTTAAAACTTTCCCCAATGGTAGTGTGCAGGAAATGGGAATTTTGCATCGTTGCGTTCCATTCACTCTGAACACGAGTGCAACAAACTGGGTTATCACTACCCATTTTTTCTTCTCACCCTCACACTCTCTGTGTTTGGAGGTGTGCCTTGTATCACTGATTTATTTTTCCTCTTCTCCCTCCTCTTTCTGTCCCACAGACTTTGAAGCGGCTCATGGCAGATGAGGTAAGGATGGTGGTTCTCTTCTGCGTGTGATTTCTCCTACTTGCTGCGACTTTCCTGTGCATGATTGCTTCTGGCATCCTGCATACAGTGTTCCTGTGCCTGTTCTATTCTAGTCTTGCTGTTTGGAGGCTTCAGCCCTTGCTGTCACTGTGTGTGTTGTCTCTCCCATAAGGCATTTGCTTCTCTAGGATTCTCTAACTCTGCTTCTCAGACTATGACCATACATGCTCTGCTGACTCATTCCTCATAAGCGTTGGTTTAGAAGGCAATCTGAACACTGGCATTTTCCAGAGGGTTGTCTTTGCAAGACTGCTGACTGCAGAAATAGACCTTGTCTGCTGGCTCCCAGGTTTTTGGTGCTTTAGATTTCCCTGGAGAGGCATTGAATTCACATGGGAGTCGACATTAGCAGTACCAGCAGATTTCTAATGATCCTCTGCTGGTGATGGTGCATGGACATCTGGAGAACACTGACTAACCCTGAATTGTCAGACCAATTCAGCAAAGGTGCCCAAGGGGTACAAGAACTCTTTTTTACCACTTTGAGGATCCACAGAGAATTTTGTCTCTGGTCTGTGAAATTTCAAAAGTTTCCCTACTAATGTGTAGGTCCACATATCACAAGTTACGGTCTCTTGGTGTCAGAACTACCCCCAAACCGATTGTGCTTTCTCTACCCATTGCCAGCAGTGCATGTTTGGGAATGCCAAATATAGGAATGCAATTAGGGTAGTATGCCTGGCATTCGTTTTGGGACAGCATGTGTGGTTGAGGGTGATCACCAGAGTTGAGAGGTACAAAATGAGGTGGTGATGAGTTTGATATCTGTTTCTCTCACTCAGCTGGAGCGATTTACCAGCATGCGGATAAAAAAGGAGAAGGAAAAATCCAATGTGGCTCATAGGAATTCCTCTGCTTCCTATACGGATGTTCCTAGTGCAGGCCAGACGCTACAGGAAATCACAGATCAGGATGTGCTGGTCCTCTTTGAACAGATGCTGGTAAGTTAACGACTGCAGGGCAAATGCCCTTCTTTCCTTCACTCTTTGGATACCATGTGGTCTCTGGGTCTTTATCTCCCATTTTCCAGTACAAGAGGTGAAGATAGTGGTGCCTCCCAGTATCCTGGATATCTAGTGTTACCTCACAACCATGATGCCTTATGTCAGCCCACATCTCCTACCTCCATCACCATGATAGAACCTGCTCTGTTTCCCCACAACTCTCCAGTGAAGGGTGGTCTGCTTTGATTCCTTAGTCTGTTGTTTTTCACAGATAGTATAAGACAATAGTTCTTAGGGTTTTCCTGTGTAGATCTCTTCCTTCTAGCCTCTCAATCCCAATCCTTTCTCTGCAACAGTTTTAGTACTTGTCTATAGGAGCGATAGTAGGACAGGATTAAGGAGAGAAGATGAAAATAAACTTGCTTTAATGTTTTGGGATCTGCTATTTGGTCACATCACCATCTCTGGGCCCTCTTCTCTTGAGTTCTTGCCTCCTTGTTTGCTGCTACAGAGATATTTGTGTTATTGGCAAACTTTACAGCAGTTAAATTTACAACAAATTAAAACCCAGCAAACATGAAACAGACAGGCAAGTCTTGAGAAGGGGGCTAACTCGTTCCATTGAATAAAACATCACCGGAAACCCTAAGAGCCCAGACTGGATAATAAGTAGCAGAAGGTATCACTGCTTGACTGTTGACAGCTGCTTAATCATTGTGACGGAAGCTACTCTGTGGACCAAAGAACTCCTGTGGTTAGTCGGTTGGCTCTTGGTTTAGTAAATTGTATGCCGAGAGCTTTCACTGGGCTCCACAAACCCCTTTAGGAATTAGGGGCTCCTCTCTGTCCCACTGGAATGCTAGCGTCCCCCTGTGATTGAGGTAACTTTCTCTTGCTCTCCTCAGAGCACCATAATCCCCTTTGAGAAGTGTGTGCCATGGGGTGGAGGAGACTGCTCCTGTCCACTCCTTATCTTGGGGTTTCCTCTGACAGGGTTTAAACACAAGTGCAGGTTATTCCCTCTGAGATTCTGACACGTGCTCACTGAACCACGTTTTAGGCCTTGCTAAGGCAGGGCTGCAAGCTTCCTGTTGCTTTGAGCAGACTGTGTTCCATGTAGCAAATTATATTTCTGTGTGAATGATGTTCCCAGCATCAGGGCGTCTGTGCACGACTGAAGATTTTCTTGCTTTTCTTTCACAGGTTGATATGAATCTGAATGAGGAGAAGCAGCAGCCTCTGCGGGAGAAGGACATAATAATCAAGAGAGAGATGGTGTCCCAGTATCTACATACCTCTAAAGCTGTGAGTACTCTTGCTTTGAGTACAGAAAGCTATGGGGAATGGAGTGGGGGAAGCAGGGATATGCTGTTGTATAGCAACACTGCAAAGAGCTCCTCACATCATAGGTTCTTAAGTGAAAATCTGACATGAAACACAAATCTCATGAACAATTTGAAAGAGATATACACTGACAGTAAAGCCCTAAATCAGGAGTGGGCAAACATTTTTGGCCTGAGGGCCATATTGGGGTTGTAAAATTGTATGGAGGGCTGGGTAGGGAAGGCCAGCCCCACCCCTTATCTGACCCCCTCTCACTTCCTGCCCCCCCAACTGCCACCCCTGCTCCTTGTCCCCTGACTGCCCCTTTCAGAGACCTCCCACCCTAACTGGCTTCCCCTGGACCCCACCCAACCCCCCCTGCTCCCTGTCCCCTGACTGCTCTGACCCCTATCCACCCCCCACCCACCCCCGACAGACCCCTGGGACTCCCATGCCCTATCTAAACCACTCCCCCATTCCCCATCCCCTGACCGCCCTGCCAGAACCTCCGCCCATCCAACTGCCCCCTACTCCCTGTCCCCTGACTGCCCCTGGGACTCCCTGCCCCTTATCCAGCCCCCGGCCTTCTTGCCATGCTGGTCCAGCGCACACGGAGCCAGACATGCTGCCCTGCAGGAGTGTGCAGCCCCGCCCTCCAGAGTGCTGCCCGTGCAGTGCTCTGAGGCTGCAGGGGAGGGGCTGAGGGTAGCCTCCCTGGCTTGGAGCTCAAGGGCCGGGCAGGACTGTCACGTGGGCCGGATATGGCCCACAGGCCATAGTTTGCTCACCCCTGCCCTAAAGACTGTGCACAAATGATGCAAAGCCCCCATTCCAACAACTTCCCAGTTCATTTTTACTTGATAATTTAAGTTTTCCAATGAACTCTCAATGAGGTGTTTGAAGAGGCAAAAATTAGCCCAATGCTGAGTTTTCATAAACCATCTTCTCATAAATTCATCACTGTATGATTTATTTTCATTTTAACTACATTTTAATATAGCAGAATGAACAAAGATTTTCCATGGCTAAATATTAAAAGATTATAGTAACCATTTCTGTGCCCCAGTGCTGCAACCACAGGTAGTTTATCTGATAGTCTCTTCTTTCTTCTCTGTGTAGGGCATGAATCAGAAAGAGAGCTCCAAGTCAGCTATGATCTATATCCAGGAGCTGAAATCAAATCTCAGGGATGCCCAATTGCTCGGTTGCTTGGAGTCTCTGCGAGTGTCGCTCAACAACAACCCTGTCAGGTAAAGGGCTGGCTGGAGCAAAGAAGATCGGGCAGGGAGCTGAAGCTATAAGCAAGCTATAGGTGCTTACTTATCAGGAACTGGGGATGGTGCATTTTGTTTGAGAAGAGAGAGGGCAGGGGTGGTTGAGGGTTTTGTGACCTTCAATCCTTCTATGTGCTGTTAATATGACTCTCTTGTGTTTCTTACAGCTGGGTACAGAATTTTGGTGCTGAGGGCCTCAACTGCCTGCTGGACATATTAAAAAGGCTCCATGATGAGAAGGATGAGGCACCCAGGTAAGGGACAAATTAGATGGAAGTTGTTTATAAAGTGTGTTGATTATGGTTCCAGGATTAGCTGCACATCTGTCCCTTGCCTGGTCTCTCTGAGTGTGCCCCCTCAGACATCAGACTTTGAGCTTCTTCCACAATCCTCCCACTCTTAGACCAAGCCCTGGGCAGCAGCATCCCATGTGTCCTGCAAGTCAAACTGAGTTTGAGCACTTGCAATTCGTCCCTCTGCAGGTCTATGACCAGTGGTGTCCAGTGAGCAGGCAACCTTCTTAAAGCCCAGGAGAGTGTTTATTTTAGTAGTAGGAACAAAGCATTACGGAGAAAAGTGCTTTTGTTGTTCTGTATTCATAGATCTCTTCCTGTCCTGGTCACAACCAGTTTCGTCGGTTGTTCCTCCATTGCCAGCCAATCATCAAAGCTAACATTTCTGGCGTTGTCCCCTAAAAGCTGTCTAATGTCTATCTTCAGCCATTCTTTCTCCTTTCTGCCTGTTTTTACAGACACACTCCTGTTGAATTAAATCTATAAAGTCATACAGAAAATATCCCAATCACCAGGCCAGCATGCAGTATTCATAAATTATCCTAGGGCACCTCCAAATCCATCAGTTTTATGGTTAGGGTAGGAGTCTGGGAACCAGGAAACCTGGATTCTTTTCCTGCCTCTGTCTCTGTAACATTTCTGTCTGTCTGTTTTCCCATCTATTAATTGGAGTTGGTGATACTTTTACCCGTCTTTATGAAGTGCTTTGGGATCTGTGGGTGAAGAGCTGTATAAGTGGTAACTTCTTATGCATAGCTCTCTACAGATCCCGTCCTGTTCAGTTTACAAGCTCTTATAAGCCTAAAAGGCTTGTGAGGCTACAGGTTTATTACTGCATGTACGTGGTGTTTGGCTAATTGAAGGTGGCAGGTGCAACAAGAAGAAAGTCTTGGGGCAGGGAAGTTTCACTGCCATGGTCAAAAGTGTGTAGATGTGGGGAGGAGGGAGCATTGCTCCAGTAAGGTTCAATTATGGGGCAGTGGTTTATGCCTAGGTTTTGCCAGAAGAGGTCTTTAGTGAGGTGAGATGAACAGGGATGTGTACATGGGGGTGACTCATGGGAGTGGGGGCTAAAGGGCAGAGGCTACAGTTGGGCATGAAGTGTGTGTGTGGATGGGTAATGGTGGGGTGAGCATGGGTTTTTTTCCGCAGGAGATGTAGCAGCCTTTTCCATGTCTTTCTTTTGAATTCAGGTATACGTGTGTGTATGTAGGGGGAAGGCATGGTTGGAGTGTTAGTGTAGCACTGAATACCTAAGATCTTTCCTGGACCCACCTGAGAGTTGTGGGCCTACTGTCCTTTAATTGGGGGAAGCATGATGCCGTGTATCATGCTCCATGTGACTATTCATCAGCTGGCTTTCCTTCTTCACAGCTCCTATGACACCCGGAGCAAACATGAGATCATCCGATGCCTGAAGGCTTTCATGAACAACAAGGTGAGATCCCTGTCCTTTCCTTAGATACATCCTTATATTGCTACCTCCTTTTCCTCATGTGATATCTGTGCTGACGGCATGGAGCCATTCCCAAAAGTGGTGGGGGAGGTAGGGATGAAGGCTCCTGACTTTTCAGTAAACACTGGTTACGTTTCACTTATGCTTCTCACTCCCTTCCTCAGATTGGGCACTTTCTTTCTCTCCCACCCTGCACCTCTCTCCTGTACTTCTCCTCCTATTTCTTGGGCCCCAGTATACTTTCTGTCCATCCTGCCATTGCTCTCTTTTGCAAACATTTGGGGGCACTTGGCATGGTTCTATCTTCAATCTGTGTCCTTCTCTCTGCTATACCTCTACACACCTGTCAAGATCCCACTAAGCACCTTTCTTCTTGCTGGTCTTGACCCTTGAGGGCACCCCAACTCCTACCCACTTGTCCTTCCTTGATCTCCCCTTTGAAATAATAGAAGGGATGTGTGGACAGACATTGGGCAAGCTTCTTGCCATCTGCATTGTTTGAGGCGAAGTTGCCTCCCTTAGTCTTAAAGCAGTCTCAGCTTTGAGCCATAAACAGTTTGCACTATGCTCCTTAGTGCGCTGACTGAGTCAAATATACTAACTCATCCTTTCTTTCCCCTTCAGTTTGGAATCAAGACAATGCTGGAAACGGAGGAGGGTATCTTACTGCTAGTGAGAGCTGTTGACCCCAAAGTCCCTTCTATGATGATAGATGCTGTGAAGCTGCTGTCAGCTCTTTGCATCCTGCCTCAGCCCGAGGACATGTACGTATCCGCATAAGCACCGACTCCATGGGTGTTCTGGGGCTGGAGCACCCATGGGGAAAAATTGGTGGCTGCTGTGCACCCACCCGCAGCTCCCCGCCCCAGCTCACCTCCACGTCCACCTCCGCCCCTAAGCGCACTTTCCCCACTTCTCCTCCCAGTGCTGTTTCGTGGTGTAACAAGCTGTGGCAGGGAGGGGAGAAGAGCAGGAAAGCGGTGCACCCAAGGGAGGAGGCGGGGCCAGGGCGGGAATTTGTGGCAGGAGTCCAATAGGGACAGGAAGGATCAGGAGTTGGGGCAGGGACTTTGGGGAAAGGGTTACAATGGGGGCGGGGCAGGGGTGGAGTGGTGGTGGTGGGGCGCTAGCACCCACCAGCGTTAGGAGAAGTTGGCATCTATGCGTGTCTATGAGATTCATTCTGCCACTCATCTCTCTTGAGTAGTCTGTCATTTGCCTCTCTGGATTCCCCATTTCCTTCCCTGCCTCTTTGTCTTACAACAATGACATACGCGTGCATCTCTCTTCCCTTCCCATCCCCAATTGAGACTGCTGCTGATTCCTTCTTCCTACTGTTTCAGGCATGAGCGGGTTCTGGAGGCACTGACAGAGCGAGCAGAAGTGGACGAGGTGGAGCGATTTGGTCCCTTGTTGGATGGTCTAAAAGGTGGAACGTCCGTGGCACTGAAGGTACCTCAACCTTCAGAATTTGTGGGCACTGTTCTCTGTTCTAGGGGAGGAGGAAAGGGAGGATTAGTCGACTCCAGCAGTTTGACTGCTCTCCTTTTGTAGTGAGGAGGATATGGGAGAGAGGGTATAAGATGCCACCTGTTTGATATCTCCCTATTTGTAGCACTTTTCTGGTTGATGGGTGCAGTGTTCTGGGCATTCTGAGTCCGTGAGTAGAAGTGTTGGATGAAGGGATAGAGACCTGGCTCTGTCTGATGCAGAAACTGTCTGTCTCCCTATTTTAGGTAGCCTGTATGCAGCTGATCAATGCCCTTATCATCCCTGCTGATGAGCTCGACTTCCGTGTTCACATTCGAAGTGAGCTGATGCGTTCCGGGTTGCAGCACATTCTTACGGTAAGGAGCAATAATCTCCTATGGGGCGCCGTCATGCTCAATAAAAGAAGCAACAGCCACCATCTCAGCAGTTGTATTCATATTGAAAGTACCTAATACTGTTAAAAGGCTGTGTAGTGACAAAGTAATAATGCTCTTCCCAATAAAAGAAAGTGGTTAGAGGCAAAAAGGTATCCTTTAAAAATTGAAGTTACATACTGCTGTGGAAAGTAGAAAGGAGCATAAACTCTAGCAAGTCAAGTATATAAAGTATAATTAGGGAGGCTAAAAAAGAATTTGAAGAGCAGCTAGCAAAATTTGAAAACTAATAGCAAAACTAACTGCCAAACAATCAGTGGCACCACTGGACAATCAAGGTGCTAAAGGAACACTCAAGGAGGAACTAAATGAATTCTTTTTATCTTTCTTCACTGGAGAGGATGTGAAAGAGATTTCCATACCTGAGCCATTCATTTTAGGTCACAAATATGAGGAACTGTTCCATAATGAGGTATCAGGAGAGGAGGTTTTGGAACAAATTGATAAATTAAATAATAATAAGTCACCAGTACTAGATGGTATTCACCCAAGAGTTCTGAAGGAACTCAAATATAAAATTTCAGAACTCCTAAGTGTGCTATATAATTTATCGCTTAAATCAGCCTCTGTACTAGATGGCTGGAGGAAAGCTAACATGATGCCAATTTTTTAAAAAGGCGCTAGAGGCAATCCTGTCAATTACAGGCTGGTAAGTCTTACTTAATTACCAGGCAAATTGGTTGAACTGTAGTAGAAAACAGAATTATCAGACACCTACATAAGCACTATTTGTTGGGGAAGAGTCAACATAGCTTTTGTAAAATGAAATAATGCCTCACTAATCTATTAGAATTTTTTGAGGGGATCAGCAAATGCGGACAAGGATGACCAAGTGAATATAGTGTACTTGGATATTCAGAAAGCCTCTTGCAAGGTCCCTCACCAAAGGCTACTAAGCAAAGTAAGCAGTCATGGGATAAGAGAGAAGGTCCTTTTGTAGATCAGTAATTGGTTAAAAGACAAGAAACAACAAAAGCAGTGTCTACCAGGGATCTGTACTTGCACTATTGCTGTTCAACATATTCATAAATAATCTAGAAAAAGGGTTAAACTGTGAGGTGGCAAAGTTTGTAGATGATACAAAATTACTCAAGATAGTTAAGTCCACAGCAGACCGCAGAGAATTACAAAAGGCTCTCACAAAACTGGATGAATGGGCATGTGAAATTCATGTAAAGTAGTATACACTGGAAAACGTAATTCCTTCCAGTCATACATACAAAATGATGGGATCTAAATTAGCAGTCTTGGAGTCATTGTGAATAGTTCTCTGAAAACATCTGCTCATTGTGCGGTGGAAGTCAAAAAGGCTAACAATGTTAGGAGCCATTAGGAAAGGGATAGATGATAAGACAATAAAATCAAAATGCCAGGATGTAAATCTATGGTACTCCCATACCTTGAATACTGCATGCAATTCAGAAGAGATATATTGGAATCGGAAAAAGTACAAAGAAGGGCCACAAAAATTATTAGGAGTATTATAACAGTTTCCATGTGAAAAAGATTAAAAAGGCTGGAACTGTTCAGCTTGGAAAATAGATGACTAAGGGGGGATGTGAAAGAGATCTATAAAATTATGAATGGTGTGGAGAAAGTGAATAAGGAGATGTTATGTACTCCTTCACATAACACAAGAACCTGGGGTCACCCACCTGAAATTAATAAGCAACAGGTTTAAAGCAAACAAAGAAGTACTTCACACAATGCACAGTCAATCTCTGGAATTCATTGCCAGGGGATGTTGTGAAGGCCAAAATTATAATAAGATTTAAAAAAGAATTAGATAAGTTCCTGGAGGAGAGGTCCATCAATGGCTATTAGCCAAGATGGTTAGGGATGCACCCCCATGCTCTGGGTTTCCCTAGCCTCTAGCTGTCAAAGCTGGGAGTGGACAACAGGGGATAGATGACTTGATTGCCTGTTCTGTTCATTCCTCTGAAGTACCTGGTACTGGCCATAGAGGAAGACAGGATACTGGGCTAAATTGACCATTGGTCTGACCCACTATGGCTCTTCTATGTTCAAACCCTTGCTGCAGGAATGACATGGGCTGTATTGTAGCCCTGTTCTTGGCCAGTGCTTCCTCTCTCTTAGTTACCCAGCCTCCCAGGATCAGTTGGATGGTGATCTCACTCCCTTTACTGTTTGCATACACTGGCCCTGTCCATGTGACTGTGCACTCTCCTGAAGCGTATAATGATCTTGTTATGTCTGTGATGATCATCGTCACTTGATGTGATGATGCCTCTTATCTGTGGTTCCATGCTGGCTTGAGCTCTTCTGGGTCTTCCAGCAGACCTGTTTGCACATTAATGTATGTTGGCCCCTCATTACATTCCTTTGTGCTCTAACATAGCCCTTGTTTAGCTCTCATTTGAAAAACAGTGTGCTCTCAAGTGACCCCACCAGAGTCTGTATAGCTTCTGATGGCCCCTCTGTGATGTACTCATGCTCTTGGCAGGAGTTGCGCAAACTGGAGAATGAGGAACTGAAGGTGCAGCTGAGTGTATTTGAAGAACATGGTGAGGAGGATTCTGAAGACCTCAGGAGCCGCCTTGAGGACATTCGCATTGAAATGGAATATCCTTCTGCTGCTTATTGGGCAGGGGTTGTGTTTTTGGGCAGAAGTATCCCCAGGAAGTTTCTTAGTGCCAGTCTTTGTACCATCTCTGCTTCCATGTAGAGAGAGGGACTGAGGTTGATGGTCTTTCCTCTGATCAAGTAACATCTGAGTGGGGCTCAGCTTGCTGTCGTCATGTCACATGAGTTCCAGGTCTTGTTTGGGTCAGAGCTGCCCAGTACATTGTAGGATGCCTCTGATCCATCAGGTGAAGTTTGAAGACATGAGTGAGTGAAGCACAAGCAGGTATGCTGATCCTCTACTAGGGATTTGTCACTATTAGCAAAAAGAGGAAGACCAGACCTTGATCATTTGGGAGGTTGCAGGATGCAGCTTGTCTGACGTTTAATTCTGGATTTCTGTTCAGACTTGACTTTTTATGGATGCTGTAGTTTGTCCCTGTTTTGTGTGCAATAACTAGGTAGGCATGGCAGAACTTGATTTTTATTTTTTTTATAATTTTGATGGATAATGGTTTATTTTTCAGCATTTTTTTTTCACAGTTATAGGAAATTATGTGAAGGTTAGGTGATAATAGGTGTTGAGATTCAAAAAGATGAAGCTTTATAACCATTAAAACACAAAATGTCAACATCGAATATCAAAATATACAAAGTAAATATTAAACTCTAATAAGTTTTCAAGCAGCATTTTTCTTACTTTGCCTGTCTGTACATTTTTGTTATCAATGGAAATATTTGTGTCAGTTTGTGCTTATCCAGTGAAATTGGTGTTTACTGACATTTACCAAAACAGATACAGTAACTCCTCACTTAATGTTGTAGTTATGTTCCCAAAAAATGCGACTTTAAGTGAAAAAATATTAAGCATATCCAATTTCCGCATAAGAATTAATGTAAATACGGGGGGCTTAGGTTCCAGGGAAATTTTTATTTTTTGCCATACAGTACAGTACTATAGTTGGGAGGTTCCCCTGCCTTACGTCACACAGGCACAGCCCACTGACACTGCAGACAATGAGGCAGGCAAGGAGGCTGAAGGTGTTGTAGGCTAGAAGCATGTTGCGCAGCGGCAGCTTCCCCTTCTCTGCAAACATCAGGGGCAGGGGGCTCAATCCTTGGCCCACTCACTCCACCCCTTCCCTCAAGCTCCCACCCTAAACCTATCTCTCCTCCCCCTGACTCTTCCCCCTTTACGCACTATGTGTTCCTCACTCACCCTTCCCCTCCACTGCCCAAGGCAATCAGCTGGTCTGTGGTGTGGAGAGGGGAGGAGCGAAGACTTGGTGTGCAGGCTCCCCTTCCCTTCCCTGCCTGCACCAATCAGCTGGTTCATGGCGTTCAGGAGGCAGGGGAGGGAAGGGGAGCCTCTGTGCCAAGTCCTCGCTTCTCTCCCCTCCCTCCTGCCTCCTAAATGCCACAAGCCAGCAGATTGCCGCGGGCAGGAGGCGGGGGGGCGGGAGGAGGTGGAAGGTGTTGATCTGCGGGGTCTGCCAGCGGGCGGAAGGCACTGGGGGCATAGAGAGGCTGCTAGTTGTGGACAAAGCAGTCAGCCAAACAACATTATAGCGAAGCATTGCACAACTTTAAGTGGAGCGTGTTCTGTAATAGAGCAGGAACCTAAGAGCGAAACAACTTTAAGCAAGAGGATGTTAAATGCAGAGTTACTGTATGTAATCCTTCCAAAAGGTTTGGCTGTTTTGGATTTTGCCACCAGAGGGCACCTGGAACAACTGCTGCTTTGAAAAAATGAAGAGTATTTTCCTTCATCAATCCAGCATGGAATGAAAACCTAGACAGAACCATATCAAGCTTTGTACTAGGGAATGTCCCCCTTTTATACAGAGGCATATATATCCCTTAGGTATAGCCTCTGCCATATGTAGCTGTGCTTATACCATTGTATTACTTGCAGTTTTTAGGAACAGATATGATAGGTATTTTATCAGGAGCCTGAACAACTTTTCCACATCCTAGAGAGAAAGATGTGAGCTCAGGAACTGGAGGCCAGATGTCATGGAAAATTCCCCACCTCTCTCTATTATGACCCAGCTGATCTCTCTATTATGAGAACTTAGGCTGAAGACGTCATGCCAAATGCTGGTTGTCCAGGCCTTGTCTGGAGGGGAGAGGATTGATTACTGACCCCTCCTTGCTAACAGGAGACTGAAGCTGAAACCTTTGTCACCTGAAAAGTGGCACATGCCGCTTTTCTTCATTAGGACTGGCTGTGGTGTTAACACACAAAGAGATACTAGAATTTCTAATCAGCGGGTTGAATTGCAGTTCCTGGCCACATGCAACAGGATTGTTTGTGCTCCTCCATGGTAAAGGTGCCTTGGGAGCTGCCAGAAATAGGAGTTTGTGTGTGTCTATGTATGTGGGCTCACACTTTCCCCTCTAGTGAGCATGCCTTGTGGCCCAGAGACTAAGGGCTCCCTCCTTGTACATGGAGGTGTGAGTGGGCTGCATAGTTTGTATGGTTCTCTGTGCCTGTGATGCTACATACACCTTTGTGGTGTTTTTCTCCTAGAAAATGTTATAAAAAGCAAACAGAAAATCACCCACACCAAATAAGTTGTCCTGTTCATATGCCTCACCCCACGAATAATGGGAAAAAGAAATGGATTTCTAATCTTTGTTCATCCCATCAACCCCCTCTTTTTTAAAAAACTTAATTTGTTTAGTTTCCAGGGAAGTTAGATTGGCTGAGCTGAGGGAGAAAAGGGGACTCTTGAAGCAGAAGGAGCCAAAGGATCATTGCATAATGGGAAAGGTGTTACTTGGAGGTGGGGAGACATGTGACTTTGCCCTCATCCTCAAAATGGAGACCAGGGATACTGTTTGGGGGTGCATAAAGGAGACAGAGAAACTAGGCATTTGCCGTCTTGTAGACGTGGAATGAATGAGCTACCAAGAGCCTCCCTCTTTCTAGCACCACTCCAATCAGGAACAAGAATGTTACCTAGCAAATATTGTCTGGGCTTTAGAAAGGCTCAGGGAGAAGGAATTAGAGTCCCGTTTTGGGCCAGTCTCCTGCACTGTGTCCTCTTCCTTTCCTCCATGCAAAGCTTTCTGTATGAGAGGAATATGCACTGATAAAGTTTTGAAGAAAGAGTAAGTAGAGCACCTGGATGTCTCTGCAGAGACCCTTCTGTTTCCTTAACCCTTTCTTCACTGATTTCAATGAAGTCTTCCAGATTCTTCTCAATACGGTAAAGGATTCCAAAGCAGAGCCATTCTTTCTTTCCATCCTGCAGCACCTTCTGCTGATCCGCAATGATTATGAAGCCAGGTAAGGAGGGGAGCTTTGTGCTGGGCCTGCTGGAAGAGATGCCAGCAGCGTGTGGAGAAACAGACACTTTATTGGAAAAAATAATTCCAACTACACATATATAATGATGGGTTCTAAATTAGCTGGTGCCACTCAAGTAAAAGATCTTGGAATCATAAGAACATAAGAATGGCCATACTGGGTCAGACCAAAGCTCCATCCAGCCCAGTATCCTATCTACTGACAGTGGCCAATGCCAGGTGCCCTGGAATGAGTGAACATAACAGGTAATGATCAAACTAAAATGATCATCATGGGTAGTTCTCTGAAAACTTCAGCTCAATACTCAGCAGTATTCAAAAAGGCTAACAACATTAGGAACTGTTAAGAATAGGATAGCAAATAAGACAGAAAATATGATAACGCCACTATATAAATTCGCAGTAGGCTTATACTTTGAACGCTGTGTCCAGTTCTGGTTGCTCCATCTCAAAAAAGGATATAGTGGAACCAGAAAAGGTTCAGAGGAGTGCAACAAGGATGATCAAGGGTATGGAACATCATCCATATGAAGAAAGACTAAAAAGATTAGAGCTGTTCATCTTAAAATAGCGATGATTAAGGAGGGATATGTATAGAAAAAAATCATGAATGGTATTGGAAAAAGTGAGTGAAGAAGTGTTATTTACCCTTTTCCACACTGCAAAAACCAGAGATCACCCGAAGAAATTTTTAAGCAGCAAGTTCAGCAAGAATACTTTTTCACACAATGTATAAATAGCCTATGGAACTCATTGCAATGGGATATTGTGATGTCCAAAAGTATATCTGGGTTCAAAAAAGAATTAGATAAGTTCATGAAGGCTAGAACCATCAATTAGCCAAGATGGTCAGAGATGCAGTCCCTTGCTTGAGGCGACCCTATACCTCTGACTGCCAAAAGCTGAGAAGAGAAGACTGGGATGGATCACTTCAACTGTCCTGTTCTGTATGTTCCTCTTGAAGCTCTGGTACTGGCCACTGTTGGAGGATGGGATACTGGCCTACATGGATGATTGGTCTGACCCAGTATGGTCATTGTTATGGGGGGAAAGGATTGGCGGTTGCATCGAAGGCAGAGTTTAGAAAGTTCTGATAGCCCCAGGGTAGGCAGAAGATGAGGGATTGCAGTGTACTGCACAGAATAAAATGAGTTGGTCCTCTGACCTAGCTTGCTCAAAGAGGATGCCTCACTGTCTGAGAAACAGACAATAGCTAAGATATCCTTTTCTGCAAAATGGAAACGTGTCCTTTGCAAAGATTATGGCACTGCACGGGTGTGGTGGGCAGTTCTAGCATGGGAGAATGCTCAGCTGTCCACAGAGTGGAACATCAACATCAGTCAGGCAACACTGACCTTGAAAAAGCTCCAAGAGTTTATAGGGAAGGCAAGAGAAGAAAACAATGTAAGTTGATACTAAAGGAAAGAAGTAGTCTGAACATCATCTTCATTTGTAGGCACACACCCTCCCAAACTGTTTTTTCACATCCTCTGATGTTGCCACAAAATTGCAGAGTTTCAGCCTTTTTCAGCAAATGGTTCAGTAGATGGTTCTTCAACCAAAGAACCGTCCAGCGGGAGAGCAAGATTTCTTAGGCTTGTCCAACCAAAGAAGGTTCCACTGCATGCATCTGACAAAGTGGGTACTAGCCCACGAAAGCTTATGCTTCAATACTTTTGTTAGTCTTTAAGGTGCCACAGGACTCTTTGTCTCTTCAACCAAAGAAGATTATTTCTACAACAGAACTGGAGAGAAGCAGTCAGAAAATCTTGACAGAAGCACTTTATGTTTCATATGAGAGAACAAAACTAAAACTGAATCCTTGATAGAGCTTCAGATGATTGGATTGCCTTTTAATGGTGCTAGAGCAGTGTTTTCAGTTGCTGGGTTGTGACCCTCAGGGGGGTTATAAAAGGTAAACAGAACGTTGTGAGGTTGAAAATTTTGTTACAAGCTAAAAGCAAAGAAAATCTTACTCCCTATATACCTTTACTCTTCAAGATCAAGTATTCTCTGTCAACCTCCTGAAACAACACACACATTATATAGACCTATTGTTGTCATTGAGACTTTTTTTCCTCTTTCATACTAAATAAGGGAGTTGCAAAAAATTTTGATTTCAGATAAGGGGTCTCCAGGCTGAAAAGGTTGAGAGACTGTTCTAGAACAAGCAAAACTATATTCCTGCTTTGTGAAAATTTGTTAAACATCCAGCAACTGCCATAGATATGGTTCTCAAAAGTTTAACCTGGCTAAATATCTGTGGGTTTAAATACTCTGCAATTAATAATCTACAGCTGGCTTGTGACCACTGACTTGGGCTCCTGGGTTCAGGGTGCAGAGCTATTTCATTGCAGTGTAGACTTCTAGGTTTGGACTGGAATCCAGGCTTTAGAACTCTGTGAAGTGGGAGGGTCCCAGGGACTGGAGGTCAGGCTCTGGAACTCTCCTACCTCACAGAGTCCTAGAGCCCAGATTCCAGTCTGAGCGCAGAAGCTCACACTTCAAGGGCCCTGCGACCCCCAAGTCAGGTAGTACGGACTAGCTGTAGGTGTCTAATTGCAGTGTAGACATACTCTTAGAGCTAAATTTGTGCCCTGGGACAATTTGATACCAGCTAACGCAGCTTTAAGAACAGCTTGATTTTTTATTTTTTATTTTTTTGCTGTTTCCAAAATGCTGTAGGTTGTATTCAAGGGTATGGAGCTTCGAGGTGGTACTTAGAGGTGGGAGTGACAAGATTATGCCATAAAGGCCCAAGCAATCATCTAAAATAACCTGTCCAGAGGTTCTGATTTGTTATTAAGAGACAGTGACTGGAGGGTGACAGACAAGTTAACTGTGTTCTATGGCTTTTGGTATCTGTTAGAAAATCCCTTGCCAGAAGACTTCTGTTCTGGTATAATACCACCAAGTCTATTTAAATGAGGTGAGTTGGCCCCAGCAGTGTTGGGCTGTATCTGTGTATATCCTCTACCACCATGGTTTTCAAACTGCGGGTTGCTACCCAGGCACTGGGTCACAGCGGCTCTGATCAGGAGCCGTTAAAAGTCCCGTCATTGGTGCTGTCCGGCTAAGGCAGGCTAATTCCTACCTGTTCTGACGCTGCGCCTTGAAAGTGACCAGCAGCACGTCCCACTCCTGGGGGGCGGTAGTGGCTCTGCATGCTGCCTGAGCACTGGCTCTGCACTCACCAAAGGGAGCTGGGGGCAGGGGGCCTGCAGGCAAGAATTGCACAGAACTGCTTGCACACCTCCACCTAGCAGCCGGACCTGCTACTGGCCACTTCCAGGGAAGCCTGCCTTCACACCCCCACTGCACCGCTGACTGGGAGCTGCCCGAGGCAAGCTCACGCCCCAATCCTCTGCTGTACCCCTGAGCCCTCCCCAAACCTGGAGCCCCTTCCTGCACACCAAACTCCTCATCACCAACCTCACCCCAGAGCCTGCACCCCAACCCAGAGTCCAACCCCCCCGCACCCCAACCCTCTGCCCCATCCCTGAGCCCCCCCCAAACCTGCAACCCTCACCCCCACACCCTAACCCTCTGCCCTAGCCTTGAGCCCTTCCCATGCCCCAAACCCCTCGTCTCCAGCTCTGTTGAGTCACAGGCGTCAATAATTTTCTTCAACTGGGTTGCAAGAAAAAAAAGTTTGAAAACAACTGCTCTACAACATAGCCTTTGGTATGCTGTATTCATAGTGAAAGATTTGATATTGAGTAAACTTCTCTAGCTGTGGATATTTATATTTTCCAAGAAATGACTCCCCCTACCCAGCCAACAGAATTCTGAAGTCCATCTCCTTAAATACTCTGTTTTCATTAATTTTTATCTTTGAGTGTGCCTATGTTTTGAGATATCTGTGTAGTGTGTTGCAAGTAAAGAGCTGTGGATTCCCTTTCTGAATGTGATATCATTAATATGGCTATCATGCATAACTTGAAGATAATTCATTATAGATACACAATTTAAACAAAAAGAGGTTTAAGTTGGAAGGAAGTTTGTTAGGAGCAAATCAAAACAATCAAACTAATTGTCTCACTAACCAACATTGTGTACATTAATCATCTGTTTAGAAATTGTTTTCCAAACTCATTGTTGGGGAACAGCTCCTGTTGGTTTGGAATTGAAGTAGTCTGCTGTCAGCAGGTGGGGTTAGCTTGCCACAAGAATGGATGGAGCTCTGATCCAAGGAGATAAGTTCATAATGGAGGGTAGAGAGTAGAAGGACATGAGACTAGTTCATAGAGTTGCTGTGGAACAATGGAGAGGCTAATTGCCAAAGTTTGTGAGAATGACAAGGCAGACGAGAGTAAAGAAATTAAGAGTTTGTAGCATAACCCATAATGTTCTTGGTATATAATTGATAGTGGAGTGATCTTGGTGGTTCTTTGGCAGCAGCTTATAACAGAGATCATTCGGCATACCAAGATATTTTACCTCGGCCAGTTCTACGCTTGGAGGGTGGGGGTGTCGACCTAAGATACGCAACTTCCATTCTAAGTGCAGGATGCCTTACTAACTGTTCATTTCTTTTGCATATCTTAGGTCGACTCCTCTCCCCCCCCCCCCCCCCTCAGTGTAGACCTGGCCCAGGTAAAACATCTTGGTAAGCGAATAGCATAGCTGAAGTCAACGTATCTTAGGTCGACTTATCTGAGCGTTCTCACAGCAGCGAGACAACCACTGCAATTCCCCCATTGATTCCTCTTCTGGCTCTCGTGGCGGTGGAGTTCCGGAGTTGATGGAGAGAGCACTCTGGGATCGATTTATCGCATCTACAGTAGACGCGATAAATCGATTCCCTAGACATACCCCTGGAGATCTAACTTGCTGAAGAGACCAAGTTTTACAGTTCAGACATTATATTGTTGCAAAGCCTTTGTAAACTTCTCTATGGGCCCCCTGAGTGTGTGGTACCATCAGTTTTCAGGTTTATGTCTTTAGAGAGCTGTGTTAAGTTTCCTTTTCTTCTCTTTCCATAGGGCTCAGTACTATAAGCTAATCGATGAATGCATTTCCCAGATAATTCTGCATAAGAATGGTGCTGATCCCGACTTCAAATGCAAGCGCCTCAACATTGACATTGAGGGGCTAATAGGTAAGTCCTAAAGCTGTTAGTGTCACAATCAAAACACATCCAGTCTGATGTGGTTCCAGAACAACCCTATTATTTAGTCCATCAACTGCACTTTGAGCTATTGACCAGCAGAAGTTCCTGCCTCTCTGCATATTTCTCTGGTTCTTCCTCCTTGACAATGGGCTCTGCCATCACAACTAATAGGCTCAACTGGAGCCTTTTTTCTGAGGTGACTTTTCTGTTGCTTTATGCACTGGGAGTCTGGATGTGGGCCATTCCATACCTCTTCATTTGGGGTTTGCCTTTCACCACACACACTCTGCCCTGTCCTGTGCTTGGCTGGTTACCTTTCCAGCAGACTAGATTAGAAGACAGGTCACTTACAGTTTTCCCCCAAGGCCACCCTGAGCACTTCATGCTGTGGCCGGCAGAAGGCACTGTACGTGGAAGCAGAGCCAATGGCATGTCTTCTGGAAACTAGTACAGTAACTCCTTACTTAGTCATCCCGGTTAACATTGTTTCGATGTTAAGTTGCTGATCAATTAGGGAACACGCTCATTTAAAGTTGTGCAATGCTCCATTATAATGTCATTTGGCAGCTGCCTGCTTTGTCCACTGCTCGCAGGAAGAGCAGCCCATTGGAGTTAGCTGGTGGGGGGCTTGGAACCAGGGTGGACTGGCAGTCCCCCTATCAGTTCCCTGCTCTCATAAGTTCCCTGTGCAGCAGCTGCCCAACAGGCTATCAATTGCCAGCAGTTCAATGTCCTTCCCCCCACTGCCATGTGCTGCTCCTGCCCTCTGCCTTGGAGCTGCCCCCCACTGGCTTTCTGCAGAGGGTGGGCCATCCGTTGTCGTTAGTTGCTAAGTATCAAATGTCTGGGCCTTTGTCTTTTTTGGGGCTCTCTATGGGCATGGGCCCAGACCCAGACAGCCAGGCATTAGTCATACCTAGTTCTCTGTAAGAGTAAATAACCTTCCCACCCCACACACACACTTAATTAACCATGCAGCACATGGGGGAAACTGAGGCATAATATTCATCCAAAATATTATGAAATATTCCCACTCCATCCCAGCTAGTGAGGGACAAAGCCGAAGAACAAGTCCTCCATGTCGAGTTCACATTGGATCTCTTCGATCAACTGGGGCTGATTTTGAACAAGGCAAAGCCAGCATGAATTCCAGCACAAAAAAAATAGAGTAGTTTGGTGCCCTAATAGACTTGCAAGTTCAAAAGCCTTTCTCCTATGAACAGTTTGCTGCCTGTGTCTGCCCCTCTAATCTCATCTTTCAGCTATGATTTGTGAAGGTCTGATCTTACTAGACCATATGGCAGCGAGCACTCACGTAGTCCAGCATGCGAGATTGTGCCTTCATCCTCTTCAGTTATGGTTGAAGTTGGTCTGTTGCTCAACTTGTCACTCATTGGACAGGCTTGTCGAAATGCCATCTTGGAATCCCTACAGTGGTGGGAAGATCACCAAAATGTCTGTGAAGGTGTTCCTTTTGCCTGCCCTCCACAAACCAGAATGATAGTCACCAATGGCTGCAAAAGAGGTTGGAGGACACATCTCAGGACATTGAATATTCAGTGTTTGCGGACAAAATAGGAAACTTTCCTGCATATTGCTGTCCTGGAGCTTTAATCAATTTACAATATATGCTGGGCCTTCTGGGCTCAGGTGAAGAGCTCAGTGATTCACATATTTAGTCTGGACTCATTAACTGACTTGCATAGTCTGTCTTGTTCAGTCTTCTAGACCTCTTCACCTCATTCCCAAACCACTGACACAACACCATGATCAGATATCTTCACTTTATCATGTGGATGCTTCATGGTTAGATGAGAAAGAAGAACAATGAGTCCTGTTTAACAGTAGAAAATCTTGGCTAGGTGGAAGTGTTTTTTGGTTTGATCATTGGCCCAGGGCATTTGGCCAATGCCAACATGTATTCCAGAGATTTTGGATTACTTGTTTTGTTACATCTTAAATCCTCACATCAGTCGATCAGCTCACTGAGGGTCCACTTAGCAGCAATCTCAATGTTTCATCCTCCAATCTCTGAATTTTCCAGTTTCGTGGTGGTTAGGTTTCTGAAAGGTGCTGTCCACCTCCTGCCTGTTAAAGAATTGATTCCATTGTGGGATCTCAGTACTATTCTGGCTGCTCTCGGGAATCTTCTATTTGAGCCCCTAGCCACTTGCTCTGTAATTTTTTAGCCAAAAGACATCCTTCTTGTTACCAAAGCTCCCAGGAGGAGTATTAATGATCTGTAAGTTTGAATGGCAGAGCCTCTGTTTACTTAGTTTCTCAATGGTCTTGAGGCCACACCCTAAGTTTTTTCTTGAAGTGATATCTCAGTTTCACCTTAATCAAACAATATATTTGCGGCGTTTTTTCCTAAGTCTCGTTCAAATGCAGATGAACAATGTCTTCATTCCTTGGATGTAGCCTTCTGTCTGGAAGAGGGGACTAGACTGTTTAGGGCATCACCTTGGCTTGTGTCTCCTGTGCAGATTGGATGAAGTGTCAGGCGGTTTCTGCAGTTTCCAGAAGGATTACTTCCTGTATTACGACAGTGTGTGGGGTAGCTTAGGCCATGTCTGCACAGAGACTAGTGGCTCATTCAAGGATCCAGGTGACTTCAGTCATGTATCTCAGTGATGTTTTTATATTATACAGTTGCCAGGCCGCCTCCTGGTTTTCCATATATACTTTGACCAAACACAGAATTACTGGAATGGACCTGGAAAGGGCATCTAGTCCAGTCCCCCGCACTCATGGAAGGACTAGGTATTATCTAGACCATCCCTGACAGGTGTTTGTCTAACCTGCTCTTAAAAATCTCTGATGATGAAGATTCCACAACCTCCCTAGGCAATTTATTCCAATGCTTCACCACCCTGACAGTTAGAAGTTTTTCCCAATGTCCTCTTCTCTTCTCCAAACTAAACAAACCCAGTTTTTTCAATCTTCCCTCATAAGTCATATTTTCTAGACCTTTAATCATTTTTGTTCTTCTCTAGACTTTCTCCAATTTGTCCACATCTTTCCTGAAATGTGGGTTTGGGGGTTGCAGTGCTTACCTGGGTCTCCAAGGTGGGACGGTGCCCCTGCAGCCAATGGGAATCTGAGGGGGTGGTGCCTGGAGGCAGCGCGCTGAGCCACAGCCCTGTCCCGGGGTCACAGGGATGGGCCAGCAGACACCGTTCAGCTCTGCTGCACTGCCAGGGCCCTGGGTCATTGTAAATTGCCTGGGGAATGGAGAGATGGGCAGCAGGTGGGGCCAAGGGAGAGACCTGGCCCCAAAACTGCTGGAGTCCTATGGGCCACATTAGGGAGATTTGTGGGCCCCAGATGGCCCATGGAGTGCGAGTTTGAGACCCCTGGTCTAGACTGATTTAGACTTTGGAAGGGCTGTTCTACAGTTGTTGTTTAAGTGGACTCAAAGCCCCTTTACTGCTTGAGAATCACCTGAATGGAATATATATGCCTTGTGGGGGAAGAGGAGCATGAATAATTTTGGACACTATTGTGTGCCTAATTGTGTTTTCCTTTTTTGTAGATAACTTGATTGATCAAACGAAGGTGGAGAAAAGTGAGGCCAAAGCAGTGGAGCTGGAGAAAAAGGTGTTTGGCTGGGGGTGGGAGGAGATGGGGTGTGGTATAGGCCCCTGAGCACTGTAATTAGAGATTGGGTTGCAGGTGCCATCAGACAGTTCTTTCCATTAGTTCCATGCAACAGAGCTGTGGTTAATAGCCACTCAGCTCTGCATTTGACCTTTATCTCTGGGGAAGAGCCACATATTTACTTTTTAATTTGAAAAGGGATGTAGTTGTCACATTGAGGGGAGATAGTGCTCAGGGCCATACTGCTGAATTTGTGGGCCCATGTACTTCTCGCACTGTCAATCAGTTTAACGCCTCTCAGGCAGAACCTGCAGATGACTGTCAATTGAAGCTATGACTGGATGTAATGAAAAGGTTCACCTCTTGTCACAACCATGAAAACAGCTGCCTTCAGACAGTGCCAAGAATTTGTAATACATTTTCTCTATGTAAAGAGTTTATTTGTGTGCATTTCAGTGTAAATATGGACTCTTCACTTGGAGACTCTGTCCCAGGGCCTGTGACTATCAGATTGGAGGCTAGGAACTTCTTCCCTGTTCTCCTTAGCCTTTTGGATTGGGCAATAGAATAAATCTTATCCTCTTGCAATGTGAGGAATGTCAGTGTGTTGGGGGTGGTTCTGGACTTGTGAAGACTGGAGGAAAAGCAAGAGGAAGTAATTCTCTCATGCATATCATCTCCTAACCTATAATGCGCGTTGTCTCTCAGCTGGACTCAGAACTGACTGCACGGACCGAGCTTCAGGTTGAAATGAAGAAGATGGAAAGTGACTTTGAACAGAAACTCCTGGATTTAGATGCAGAGAAGCAATTCCTGGACAAGGAGAAACAACAAATTACCCTAGAGAAGCAGAGTCTGGAAAGCGAAGTCTCCGAGAAGAACAATCAGGTAATGTTAAAGCTGGGATCTTGGCTGGGGGCATGGATTACAGTACCTTGGAAAGCATTGCCATCTTGCTAAATAGCAGCACTGTGGAGAATTGTTTCTTTCAACTGGGCAGAGGAAACATTCAGGTTGGCATATGTGGGGCATGATAGTGGGGAATTGTCACGGATCCACAGAATGTGAGCTACTTCCCAGCTTTTGAGCAGTGCCCAGGACAAACCTGTTCTGTGTAGCCTACACCCAAGGGGTTTCACTCTTCCTTCAGAGTAGGCCAAATGGCCTCAACACCCTCAAGATTCAACCTCTGGGCTCTAGCACCCCTGCTTCACATAGTGAGCTCTGCTCAATGAGTCCAGTTGAGAGAGACTCCTGTTCAGAGACTTGTACGCTCTTCAGGGACCCATTCACCTCAGCAAGTATTTGCATGGACACTTGGCAACCTTTTCAAAAAAGTTCTTAGGTTAGCATAGAGAAATAAAGGTTAAGATATAGTTCATCTGGCCAAACTAGAGCAATCAGACAGCCAAGCTTCTGTGGACTCCAGTCCAGTCAGTCTCTTTCTTTGTTCATACCAGGTGAGAGCAGTTGAGCTGCTTCAAAAATCCAACTCTTTTCCTCTTCCTGTCAGCTCTCATTCCTTTGTTCAGGCAGAGCCATGCTGTGTTCACGTTCCCCTCCTGACAAAGCTTGTAGCTGTTCAGTGTTCAGATTTGGCAGTTCTCTTGTCTCTCTGATTTGGTTTGGTTTTAACCATTTCTTTAATGGTTCATTCCATTCGTTCCACATAGAGAGCTACGTGGCATATACACCTCAGGTGTCCTGCACTGCTCCAAGAGCAGAGTTAATTTACCCTTTTGTCCCATGGCATAACAATGCAAAGTACAGAGGGAAAGTGAGGCACATATAGTCTTCCTAAAATATTACAGAAAATTCCACCCCTTTAAAAAAAAAAAAAAAAAAGCGTCAGGAGTAAAAATAATGCAGGCAAAAGTTTAGCAGCAGGATGGGGCTATCTAGTTTATTGCACTGAATGCAGGATGAATGATGACCTGCCTTCTGGGCAGGTGGAATATGTGTGCACTTGATGCAAGCAGCCCAGGGTCTTCAGAGACCAAGCACCAGCTCTTGAGACCAGAGTGGGTGAACTGGAGAAGCTAAGGGAGACAGAGGTGTACATAGATGAGACTTTCCAGGACACAGTAGAGCGGTTGCACCCCCCCTCTGACAGCCGTTGCGCTATTGGGGAGGATGAAAGTCTTGGAGAAGGAGAACAGCAAACTGGAGCGTAGGGAAACAATCCCATAGTTGGGACTCTTCTTTCAGATGATGTTGTGGTAGCCTCTCGCATTGAGGAAACCCTTCCTGGGGAGGGAACCCCAACTATTAGGGGGAGACAGACCATAACAATGTGTGATTTGATCATTACAAATATAGATAGTTGGGTTTGTGATGACGGGGAGAACCACATAGTGAATTGCCTGCCTGGTGCAAAGGTTGCGCATCTCTCGAGACATAGTGCAGGGAAGGAGCTGGTAGTCAGGTGACAGTGACATAGGGAAACGTAGGAGAGAGGTCTTGGTGACCCAATTTAGGCTGCTAAGTAAGAGATTAAAGTCCAGGACCTCCATGGTTGCATTCTCTGAAATGCTTCCAGTTCCATGCGCAGAGCCAGTTAGACAGGCAGGACTGCAGAGTCCCAATGTATAGTTAAAGCGAGGGCATAGGGAGGAGGGATTTTGGTTTAGTAGGAACTGGGGAACATTTTGGGAAAGGAGGAGCCTATACAGGAAGGATGGGCTCCACCTAAACCAAAAGAGAAATAGATTGCTGGCATGGAAAATTAAAAAGGTCATAGGGGAGTTTTTTTTAAATGGAGGGCTGGGCAAGAGCTGACACGTGCAGGGGAGCACATGATTCAGAGAAATCCCATAGGGGAAGATCTATTAACAGGGATTCCCTATATCCTAATAAAGAGGAAAGGATCGAAGTTGATAAAGTACTGGTAGGAGCTGAAGAGAAACAGATGAAAAAGAGTCCAAGTCAAATACATCACATAAAGGCAAACAACAAAATAGTAACAAATTTTGTAAGTGCTTCCATACAAAGGCTAAAGTTTAAATAGTAAGATGGGTGAACTGAGGATATTGATATAATAAAAGAGGATATTGATATAATAGGCATCACAGAAACTTGGTGGAAGGATGATAATCAATGGGAGACAGTAATACCTGGGTACAAAATAGAGGAATGACAGAGTAGGTCACGCTCATAAGGAAGTAGCGCTCTAACTGGGGAAAAAAGCCGAATCAAATATAGTAAAAAATTGTAAATGAAACAAACGGTACCATAGAATCTCTATGGACAGAAATCCCATGTTTGAGTAATAAGAGTACAGCAGTAGGAATATACTACCAGCCACCTGACCATGATGGTCATTGTGGAATACTCTGCGAGATTAGAGAGGCTCCAAAAATAGAAAACTCAATAATAATGGAAGATTTCTGCTATCCCGATATTAGCTGCGTATATATCACCTCAGGATGGGATACAGAGAGAAAATTTCTAGACTTGATTAGTGACTGCTTCTTGGAATAGTCCTGGAACCCAAAAAGGGAGAGGCAATTCTTGATTTAGTCCTAAGTGGAGCTCAAGGTCTTGTCCAAGAGTTGAATATAGCTGAATCACTTGGTAATAACAACCATAATGTAATTAAATTTAACATTATTTGGGTGGGATACCAAAGAAGCCCCTGCACTAGCATTTAACTTCAAAAAGGGGGGCAGAGAACTACACACAAATGAGGAAGCTAGCTTACAGAAATTAAAACAAATAGTCACAAGAGTGAAATGCCTGCAAGTTGCATGGAAACTTTCTAAAAACAATGTGATAAAAGATAAATTAAATGTATACCCCAAATTAAAAAACAGAGAGAACAAAAAAAATGCTATTATGGCTAAATGACAGAGCAAAAGAGGATATTAATGACAAAAAGGCTTTCTTGAAAAATTGGAAGTCAAATCCTACTGAGGAAAATAGGAAGGACCATAAACTCTGGCAAGTCAAGTATAGAAGTATAATTATGCAGGCCAAAAAATAATTTGAAGAGCAACTAGCAAGACTCAAAGTAACAGCAAAAAATGTTTAAGTACATCAGAAACAGGAAGCCTGCCAAACAATCATTTGGACCACTGGATGGTCAAGGTGCAAAAGGAGCACTCAAGGAAAATAAGGCCATTGTGGAGAAGTTAAACAAATTCTTTGCATCATTCTTCACTGTATTCCCACACCTGGGGCATTCTTTTCAAGTGACAAATCTGAGGAATTGTCCCAAGTGGTGGTGTCAATAAAAGAGATTTTGGAATGCATTGATAAATTAAACAGTAGTAAGTCACCAGGACTAGGTGGCATCCGTTTAAGAGTTCTGAAGGAAGTCAAATATGAAATTGCAGAACTACTAAGTGTAGTATATAACCTGTCACTTAAAAAAGCCACTGTACCAGATGGCTGGAGGATAGCTAAAATGACATCAATTTTTTTAAAAAGCTTCAGAGGCAATCCTGGCAATTACAGGCCAGTAAACCTCACTTCACTACCAGGCAACTTGGTTGAAATTATAGTAAAGAACAGAGTCATCAGATACATAGATGAATATGATTTTTTGGGGAAGAATCAACATGATTTCTGTAAAAGGTAATCATGCCTCACCAGTCTATTAGAATTCTGTGAGGGGGTCAACAAAAATACAGATCAGGGTCATTCACTGGATATAGTGTACTTGGACTGTCAGAAAGTCTTTGACAAGATCCCTCACCAAAGACTTTCAAGCAAAGTAAGCAGTCATGAGATAAGTGGGAATGTCGTCTCATGGATCAGTAACTGATTAAAAGACAGGAAACAAAAGGTAGGAATAAATGGTCATTTTTCAGAATAGAGAGAAGTAAATAGCTGTGTCCACCAGAGATCTGTAGTGTGGGACCAGTGCTATTGAACATATTCAGAAATGGTTTGGAAAAAGGGGTAAACAGTGAGGTGGCAAAGTTTGCAGATGATACAAATTACTCAAGATAGTTAAGTCCAAAGCAGACTGGGAAGCGTTACAGAGAGATCTCACAGAAATGAAATTCAGTGTTGATAAATGCAAAGTAATGTGCATTGGAAAACATAATCATACATACAAAATGATGGTGTCTAAATTTACAGTTACCAGTCAAGAAAGAGATCTTGGAGTCATTGTGGATAGTTCTCTGAAAACATCTGCTCACTGTGCAGTGCCAGTCAAAAAAGCGAACAGAATTGTAGGTGCCATTAAGAAAAGGCTAGATAAGACTGTAAAATCATAATGCCAGTGTATAAATCTATGGCATGCCCATACTGGAGGCAATTCTGGTATCCTCATCTCAGAAAAAATATATTAGAAATGGAAAAGGTATGAAGAAGGGCCACAAAATTTATGAGGGGTATTAGAACAGCTTCCATGTGAAGAAAGATTAAAAAGACTGGGACTGTTCAGGAAAAGAGATGACTAAGGGAGGATATGATAGAGGTCTATAAAATTATGAATGGTGTGCACTGTAGAGAAACTGAATAATTAAGTGTCGTTTTCACCTTCACGTAACATGAGAACCAGGGATCACCCACTGAAATTAATAGGCAGCAGGTTTAAAACAAACATAAGGAAGTACCAGTCTCAGAGGGATAGCCGTGTTAGTATGGATCTGCAAAAGTGACAGAGTCTTGTAGCACCTTATAGATCAAGGGTCAGCAACCTTTCAGAAGTTGTGTGCCGAGTCTTCATTTATTCACTCTAATTTAAGGTTTCACGTGCCAGTAATACATTTTAACGTTCTTAGAAGGTCTCTTTCTAGAAGTCTGTAATATATAACTAAACTATTATTGTATGAAAAGTAAGATTTTTAAAATGTTTAAGAAGCTTCATTTAAAATTAAATTAAAATGCAGAGTCCCCCAGACTGGTGGCCAAGACCCGGGCAGTGTGAGTGCCACTGAAAATCGGCTTGTGTGCCACCTTCGGCATCCGTGCCATAGCTTGCCTATCCGTGTTATAGACTAATAGCTGTTTTGGAATATAAGCTTTCGTGGGCAAAGACCCACTTCGTCATTGTCAACATTCATCTGACGAAGTGGGTCTTCGCCATGAAAGCTTATGTTCACTGTGGGCATAACCCCTCACATCATTTGCAGGCAAGAAAAACACTGAATTGTGAGAAATAGAAGAGCTGGACACTGGTTTCACTCTTCCACACAGTAGCTGGCTGAAGTAGGCTTTGGGGTATCACAGAGGTGGGCAAACTACTGCCCTCGGGCCAGATCCGGCCTGTGGATTTGCCACCCCCTTGGTAGTGCTGGCCCCACTCTGCTCCGGGAAGCGGCAGGCACCATGTCCCTGCTTCCCCTGGGGGAGGGGCAGCAGAGGGCTCCATGAGCTGTTCTTGCCTGTGGGTACCTCCCGCGAAGCTCCCATTGGCCGGGAACAGGAAAGCGTGGCCAATGAGAGTTTCGGGGGAGGTACTCAAAGGCACATGGAGCCCTCTGCTCCCCCTCCCACAGGGGCAGCAGGGACATGTTGCCTGCCGCTTCCTGGAGTGCAGCGGTGCCAAGGCCAGGGAAGGCAGGCAGGCAGGGAGCCTGACCTGGCCTCCTGCCATCCCAGAGCTGCTCCAGGTAAGCGGTGCTGGGCTAGAGCTCACACCCCGAACCCCCCTGCACCCCAACTCTGTGCCTTGAGCCCCCTCCTGCCCCCCAACCCCTTGCCTTGAGCCCCCTCCAGCACCCACAGTCCTCCCTGCACCACTGCCCTGAACCCCCTCCTTCACTGTGAACCCCAACCCCCTTCCCTGAGACCCCTTGTACGCCCCACACCTCCTGTGCCCCAACCCCTTGCCCTGAGCCCCTTCCTGCATACCACATCCCCTCCTATGCCCCGCACTCCCTCCCGCACCCCAACCTCCTGGCCCAGCTCTACAGTCATGGATCTGCAAGCAACTTCCCCACCCCTGTGTGGTCTTCAGGCCAAAAAGTTTGTTCGCCTCTGGGTTATCACCTTTGTTTCTTTGGTGATTCTCCACCTCCAAAAAATCTTTTGTTCTTGGCCAGGCGCCTCCTAGGGAGGAGTTTATTTTTCTTTGTTGGAGTTTTCATATGCTCTAACAAACAGAGAGTTGCAGCCTAATCTTGGTGTGAATGGAGCCATTCATCTTCCCCCTTTTTCCACTTTATCATCACTGTTCCCCGATCTCCCCAATATAGATATGGGACTTGGAACAATTGCTAAACACACACCCAGCTGAAGTGTGTTGTATCAACAGTGAATCAACAAAGTAGGTCCTAGAAAGGTGTTTTACTTTCAAAACTGTCTTGATACTCGCCATCTCCTTCACTAAGAGTGTGGAGAAACTTCATTAGCTGGTTTTCTGGAGTCTTTTCTTGTGTTTACATCAGCCCATCAAGCAGATTCTTATTTTTTCCCCAAGATGGCTTCCCCTTTCCATGTAGCTCCAGAAGTCCCTCAACAGTTCAGTTCTTTTCTTCAAAAGGCTGCAAAAAGATAGACACAAACCTTAGGAGATTGTTTTAAGATAATTATGGTGTATGGAGACAGCAGCCACCTTCTGTTAAGATTCATTCCGTGAGCACCAGCTCCACCCTGTGATCCTGTCTGGAGTGGATTCTTCGTGATGGGCCATTAATGTCTGTGTGGTCCATAATGGCTGCCCCTTTGTCATTACTGAAAGGTCGCTGTGGTAACACATGTAACCATACTTCATAATTGCACATACAATGATAGTACATACAGTTCAACAGATCAAGACTTTTAAAATAATACCTCACATGGCATGCATTGTACAGAACATACCATAATCATATGACGGTGGTGAATATGGGGATTCCAGAGTGTTACTTTGAGGTACAGAGTGTCACATCCTCATATTATAGATAGGGATAGAGAACTGAGGACAAAATGATTGTGGCCATTTTGTCACAGGGTGTCACAATTAGGGGACAGTCCAGACTAGTGGGAGGTTATCATCTGTAACTTGGGTGCTTTACAATGCTTTGCTGTTGTAGCTGCCAACCTGGGCTCTCACAACCAGCCTACCAGTGTGCAGATCACACCCTGATTGTGTGCTAGACAGCCCTGAGTCAGCTGCTTCGACCCCAGCAACCTGTCTGCAGTCCCACTCTGGCTTCCACCAGCCTTGATTGCAACCAGCAGGGTGACCCCAACACACTTCCGGTCTCGAATTTCTCCTAAACTGTCTGCTCTGCAATGTCCAGCCCTCTTCTGAACAGTTCAGAGAAATAATATGATTTGTGTATTCCTCTTAAAGATACAAAAACACATCACAGCTTACAGTATTAACTGGGGCCACCGCTCCTTTCCCTTTAAGAACTGCAGTGAGTTGTTTTATAGTAAAATAAAACAGCTTTATTAACAATAGAACATAGCTTAAGTGATGCTAAAAAGTAAAAGAAGTAAAGTTAGGTTTAAAGACAAATAAAAGTGAAAACACGCTTCTAAAATCTAAAACTTAATCTAGCAAGATACAGGCTTGGTTCAAGATGGTTTCTCTCACCATTCTTCTTTCTAGCCAAGACTGATTTTCCTTCAGTCAGGACCTTTTACAAAAGTACAAAGTGCCAGCTTCCCTTGTCTTAGGTGAAAGATCTTTACCTAAGCATGTTTATCACCTATATTCAGCTCTGGAGACTTGATGTAATCCCAGCCTTCCCATGCTTTAGTTGAAAGACCCATCTTTCTCAGCTTGCAAGAGCTCTGGCCTCTTGTATATGTCTAGTAGTGAATGCCAAAGATGGCTTCTGTCCTTGCTTAAAGTCTAGTTAACTTGTATCAAGAAGCAGTGTGGCCAGGAGGGTGCTTGGGGCAGGCCTCACTGAAAATGCCAAAGTCATGGCAGACTGCAAAAGGGAGAACAGATCCTCCCCAAACTCATGGTTACCACTGAAATTAAATTAGTCAACCAATCACAAACGGTGCTTCTGATTTCCCCCATACTGATTATCAAGACACTAAAAAATAAATCACGCAGCCCCATTTATTGCATTCCAGTTCTCTGGCTCCCAGTTAGTGCTTAGGTCCAGTGCAGTGAGAAGTTATTTAAAAAACTCTGCTCACATATACAAAATGTTCTGACCCCAAAGAGGCAGCCACGTTATCAACTAAATATTAGTTTGGATCTTACCCAAAATACACGCTGCCAGCCAGTCCTTTAGATAGTACTTTAGTCCTGCCATGAATGCAGGGGACTGGACTAGATGACCTCTTAAGGTCCTTTTTGGGCTTCCGCTGATTCTGATTCCACCATGCTGAATTTACATAGGAGACAGATAGATAGCTGTGACATTCCCTCCTGTCTGGGCAGACTGTACCGTCTAATATTAAGAGGTATCCATAATTCTTTATATGGTGTTAATGCATATATTACACAATATTAATCAGCTTTGAGAAAAAAACCTCATTCAATACACTTTTATAATACAGTAATATTGTGTACAGTTAGTTGATTCAGTTGCTTATGTCTTGAGATTCAGCCCCCCATCTTTATATACAAATAAACCTTTGAAATGAATCCTACTGAAAAGTAAAACCCAGACCAACTTGCTTCTCTCCTGGTGGGTGTAGACTCCATGCTGTCTTCTCTCCCACTTGTTAGTGTGAGGTTTGTCTCCATCCTTGTTACCTTGCTGAGTCTGTTTATTGCTTTTGTGTAAATTGAGGTAAACACACATTTCTTTGTTTAGAAGACAACTGATTAACAACTCCCCCAATACACTTGATTTACACACGTTATTTATAATTCCAGCACGTATTCAGAACTCTTAAGGTCCATTGCATACATACATCACGCAGGAATATTAATGATCAATGAGTTCTTAGTTTTCAGAGGATATCTTCCAAGACTTATTTTGTACAAAGATTATTACAATAGCTTGTAGGGTATGAATATAGGGATGCTTGGTGTCACACCATTAAATTGCCCATTGTTAGTGACAGAGGCTTGAACTAGAGTATTCATTTCCTGAGTTCCAATCGAGTGTCCTAATCCTGAGACCCCAAAGCATTCTTCTTGTCTTCCCATCTGGTCTGACACACATGAGCATTAGCAAAGGTTATTTTTGTGTGTTAATGAGTTTTCTTCAGATCCCTCTCTGCCATGCTAGATCTCCTTTGACCAACATGGAGCTCATGCCCTGCTTCCTTTTGGGTTGGAAATTAACTGCTGTATTAATTTTGATGGAATAAGAGGGCCCAAAGAGTCAAATGTATTAACACAACTCTGTCACTGTAAAACACATGGTTTGGTTTGGGGTTTTGAGTGCAGAGATCTCTGCTTGCCTAGTCCCATCACAAACGTTAGAAACCTCATGCCAAGGTTTGGGGAAAAAATGGATTGGGATACACAAGAGAAAAAGAATCAGAAACAAAATATAAAGCATTTAAATTTAACTAGAGTAATTATGCAAACCAAACTTAATCCAAATTTAGCAAAAGTCCCTGTTTCAGAGAGACACTAATAATCCTCCTTAGTGGAGAAGAAAGGGTTAGTTCTGTCACTGAATTTTGAGTACATCATTGTCATCAATAGTGTTTATTTTCTTAGAATACAGACATAAAAAGGAGAGAGGAGGTTGGAAAAGGTTTGGGAAATATGGCTTTTTTTTTATTATTGAGGTTCCCAGGACTCTTGTCCACCAGTTAGACTTAATTCTCAACACACCAGTTTTGGTCTGTTAATTTATGATTCCATTCTTGTTTATAATTCATGACATCAACACAGTCATCCTATCACTAGCCCTCCGCGTTAAAAACTAATCCAGACTTTGTCTCCTTTCTGTATGTTGCTCTATCAGCATTAATTGTCATAGGTTATTGTGATGTTTTATGAACCTTCACCCACTTTCCAGCAATTGAGCTCACAACTGGAGTAGGCCTGCTCCACCCTGATTATTATAACAGCACTCAGGAATCGGACTGTGTCTCTGAGGCTTGTTTCTACTATTAGTTTTTATTTGTTGTATACTGTAACTTGCACTGTTAGCTGACCCGATTCTGCTCGCTACTGCAGTGCAACCTCCTTAGAGGACAGTGGTATCACATGCGATTTACATTTTTCTGCATCCATCTGGTTGCAGGAGTACTTACATCCACTCTCTCAAAGGTACAGTATCTGGAGAAAACGCATAGTTAACAGCATTCAGCAGGGTACCAGTAATTCTCATGCTAATTATCTGTGATGAAGAGAGTAGGGCCTTAAAAAATTCTAGTCCACAAGTATGGTATTGTTTTAGATATGGTCTCCTGCCTGCCCTACAGGGCTGGGAA
>ML677410.1:1873739-1997677 GCA_007922305.1 Dermatemys mawii
CGCTCCCTGGCATGGCTGGGATCCCACCGCCGCCTCCAGGAATGGGTGCCCCTCCTCTGCCCCCTGGCTTTGGGAGCTGGGGAGCCCCTGCAACTCCAGCTCTTCCCTATGGATTGGCTCCAAAGAAACAGTATAAGCCAGAGGTGCAGTTGCGGAGACCGAACTGGTCTAAGGTAAGACCTGCTAACTGTCTTCCAGCACCTTCCTATTCCAGTGTTGTCGTACAGTCCATAGTCTCTCAATCCTTTAGAAATGTGTAATTTTAAGACGCGTTCTCTGTGGTGCATGTGGGGAGGGGAGAGGAAACCACCTGAGGAACAGAGATGTCTGGTGGCTAATTGAAGGCAAGAGCTTTTTTGTGGGTGAGGCCTCCCCTGCAATGTAGCAGTGTCCCCGTGCTGGAGTTGTGATGCCAAGGAGCACTCTGTTTCCTCTTTAGCCTGCAGCTGCTGATTAATAGACTCTGAGGTGTTTAATTTCATTTAATTTCACTTGTATTATTTATTGAATGTTTTCTGCCCTCTGCCTTGGAGGAAGTGTTTTGAAGGCAGCACCATGGTAACAACCAATTTAATAATCATAACCCTTCTAAAATATGCAAGCAGTAGATAATTACCCTGCTCTAGAAAGCACAGGCTGCTTTGTCATTTTTAATTAATTTTTTCTTCTAGGTGTTTGGGGTTTTTTTGTTAACTGGGACAAAGATAGCGAATGTGTATGTGAGCAGGATTGTTGCTCTGCAGACATCTACCACAAGCAGGCAACAAGTGTGCACAGCTTGGTCAAGCTGGCACCCGAGAGCCTGTTGGCATAGCAAGGAGGCTGACCTCCTCTCTCCTGCTGCATGCTTATTTGGTGTATTAAGCACAGAGACGTTGCATGTAATAGCTCTGTGTGTTAATATACTAGCCTTCCACTTTGGAGGATCTGCATTCAAATCCTTTTCAGCCAGAACTGTACCCGAGTTTGGTGGTTTCAGTGCTCATGTGTATGTATCACAAAACTGGTATGCAGTTAAGCCCAGTTGGGCTTGTCTGCTCAGGAGAGGCCCAAAATTGGAATTGGGAAAGCCGCATGAGGACCCAGGACTGGACTAGGGACAAGTCTGCTGCAGATCAGGATATAGGTGAATTGACAGAGCTGTGTGCAATCCAAGATCTGGGATACCCTGGTGTGCTACAGGCCAGGATTGTGGTGTGTTTGCAGAGCTGTGTGGAGGTCAAACAGTAACAAATGTTGAACCTGTTTGCTCCTCATCCACAATGCGGAAGTGTTGCTAGGGTCGTCCTTTTTCAGCTTTATGGCCTAATGTGTAGGTGCTAATAAAACAGGCAGAATTACTAGTAGGAACAGGCTTTCCGATGGTGATGGTGGGTGTAGTGGTAATTGTATTAACTACTTGTATTTTCATAGTGCCCTAACAGTTCCAGATGCTGTCTCACTTCCATAAGGACACAGTCTCTGCCCTTAAGAGCTTTCAATACAAGAAGTCAAGTAGCTTAAGATGAGTGGTGGAGAGGAATAAAACACAGTCCAAATATGCACTTTAAACTATCCCACTGGCCTCTCAGTGTAATGTTAGTTATTTAACTTCTTGTAGAGAGGTCATGGTAGAAGTAGCTCTTGAGAAGTGATTTGAATGAAAATATGGAGGCCCTGAGGGGTCAGTTCAGGGGAAGAGTGGCATGGAAGATGCTGTTGATGTAAAAGAGGACACAAGGCTGGCATTGTTATGGGAAGCAGTGTAATAAAGAGAAAAGAGCCTTCCAGCAAGAGGGATGGAGAGGTGGAAAAGAGAGGGCCAATAGAAGGATTCAGTGTGTGTAGGGGAGAGACCAGGGAAGAATGACTGGCAAGGAAGATGATCTCAGCAGCTACATTTGGTGTTGGCTGGAGAAGTGAAATGTGGGTTTCAGAGGAACCGGAGAGAAAGAGATTCCAGTCGCCAGAATAGAAGATAGTGGTGACCAGGATGAGCATTTTAGCTGTGTGGCTAAAAAGGAAATGCTGGGTCTTAAAGGAGTTATGGAGAAAGGCCTGGCAAGATCTGGACACAATCTGAATATGGGAGTTAAGGCAGGGGAGCTGTCAAAGATGACCCTCAGAATATGGGCCTCAGTAACAGGATGACCATACTGTCAACAGTAAGACTAGAAAGACTAGTGAGGGTTTTGGAGGAAAATTGAGGGATTCACATTTAGCCATGTTTCATTTAAGTTTGATGGTAAGACATCCAGGGAGAGATGGACACAGATTGAGTTAAGGGGCTGGATGAAGGGAAGCAGGTAGGGTGAATAAGTTGATTTGTGAGTCATTAGTTCCAAGATGATAGTTGAAACTGCAGAAAGATCACTCTGAGAGAATATGTAAAGGGGGAAGAGGAGGAGGCCAAGGACAGAAGTCTGTGGGGCACCTGCAAAGAGTAAGAGGGGAGGATCTGGACCCATTGAAAGATGTTAAAGGAACAGACAGGGAGGTGGGATGAGATCTCCTGTAAGCTGTGTATGTGAACACACACATTTTGATCGTTCATCATGCTCTGCCTCCCTTACAGATTGTGGCTGAGGAGCTCTCCCAGGACTGTTTCTGGACCAAGGTGAAAGAAGATCGATTTGAGAATGATGAGCTCTTTGCCAAGCTAACGCTCACCTTCTCTGCTCAGACTAAGTGTAAGTGCTGTGCGCGGTGTCACTCCAGCTTCTTCAATCAGCACTGAAGAGAGAGAGGGATTTGGGAATGCATAAGGGGAACACTGAACTGCCTTCAGAAGGAGTACACAGGAGCTAGCTGCCAAGAGGCCATCTGCTGTGTAGTGGGAGGGAAGTTAGGCAAGGAGGACTTCTCAGTTGACAGCTGAATGCCTTGATAGACCAGTCTTTTCATGATGATATTGTGATCCTTTTCTTTGGTGCCTGAGCACTGTGCTGGAATCGGAACATATGAGGTAGGAGAAATTCATTCTAGTATGTAGTATTGTCTAATTGGTTTGATTTTCTTTTTCCCTCTCCTCTCCCCACCCTGCTTCCTGTTCTGTGGATTCATCGGGCCGCTACCTGCAGCCTCCAAGGGTAAGTAGCATCAACCTGTCTGAGACTATTTTGGTGAGACTCTACCATCCAAAAAGCAATTCTGCTGAGGGGAGGAAGTGATTATTACTCATTGAAAAGTATCCTTACGATGGGGTGACTAGCCTGAGGTGGGAATCTCAGAAAGAGGGTGCTGGAAGTGGTTTCCTCCCATTAGCAGGCCTTTTCCCTTTTACTGCAATAGTATTGGTGATGGTTTCTGAGTGTTTGATTTACTTATCAAATACAGCTGAAATTCTCATACTCTCGCCCAAGTATGTTGGGCCCTCCATGAGCCCCAGGCTCCCTTTCCCTCTGCTCAAAGGAGTTGAGAACAGAATGCACAAATTTTGCTCCTTCTCCCCTCCCCACCCCCATTTACTGTCTAGTGTAGCAGTCATGTTACCGTATTATATAGTTACAGGGTTCCCCCACCATGAGTTCCTTCTCTAACTGATGCAGCACTCACTTAACTCCAGGTGTTTTCCAACTGTGTCCTTTCTGAAGCTTTACCCTGAATGTAGTCTCCTTGTTTATTCTGGGCTTTTGCTTTTCCCGCCATGTAACACCTTGTCTGTACTGGGGGGTGAAGCTACACACCCTCACACATGTCCGTAAACACCTACACATCTGCCCCTACTAATGACATGGATTCCTTGTCTGTAAGGGTGAGACTTTATTCTTCTTCCTCCTCCTCTTTGGGCTTCCGGTTTGTAATTGGGATGCCCGATCCCTCTCTGAAGTGTGGGATGAAGCTTTCCTCTACCTTTGTCTGTAGTGCAGGGCCCCTGCCTGGATGGGGTGCAGTGGATGGAAGAGTTTGTCATGTTGCCGATTGAGATTGCAGCTTGGCTGATAAATTGGCTGCCTCATCTCCTCTCTGCTTTTTTGTTTTATTTAGATGTTCATCTCGACCCCTGTTGAGTGAAGTTAATAAGCACGGCTTTAAACCCTCTGTCCCTTCCTCCTCCCCCAGCAGAATTAGCATATTTATAGACAGTATAATTTTTCCTCTTTAGCTGATCTGATGGTGCCATGCTGCACTTTAATTTGTTTCAATAAGAAGCTTGACAGGCTGCTAGGTGCCTCTGGCAGCTTTCAGAAAGTGACTCTCACATTTGCATAGCAGAAAAGTTCCCGCAGTGCTGCAGTGAGACCCTGTCCAACCTCGTTAGCTAGTCACAGGAGACCTGGCCAGACTCAGGATGCTCCCTACTGCTGGCATGCAACTCTCGGGTGTTCCCCCTTCATTCCCTACTAAGCAGCTGCCTGAGCTGAGCACAACTTTCACAGCTACTCTTGCAAAGGCATCTGGGCGGTCATGGTCCCAAATGGTTGAAAAACCTTGCACAAGTTTGGAATAACTGTCTTGAAGGAGGCGATGAGGGATCTCCCCTCCCTTCCCTAAGAGGTACCTTCATGCAGTTGATAGGGCAGAGAAAGGGCCACTCTTTCCTGTCATTGATGCTCTTCTAATGCCACATGGCCAGGATATGTCGCACCTAGGAACAGGGCAGAATAATCCTCCCAGGATTGCATATTGTTTCTGTCGGAGGAAGGATCAGCAACACTTGGTGGGGGAGGGTGGCAGTGGACTGCTGGAGTCCATCAGTGCTGTATCGTGCTTTTCTTGATCTTCTCCCTCCCCTAGATGATTGTCTCTCAAAGCCTTGCATTGCCCTGAATGATACTGGCTTTTTCTGCTTTCTCTCCAGCTGAATGGATTAGTGTTAGCCTTGTGCTGGCCAACAGGCTGCTCTCTCATTGTTATGATTACCATGGAGTGCATTCTGGGCGGAGGGAGGAGGGTTTGGTTGTTGTATGATCTTCTCCAGTTGTGCTTGTGGATCTCTATTAGCCTATTGTCCCAAACTCTCACTGCCACCCCTGTGGGTTCCAGCTTCATTCTCTCATGGGTTTGTCTGGTGACTGCAGGCATTTAGGTGGCAGGCTATCAGATTCTGTACTCGCAGTGATAATCACTCCTTCCCATTCTGCCTCCTAACCACCCTTTCCTTGACTGAGCCTCTCTCTTGTCCAGAAATCCCCATGCCTTTTAGGAAGGATTTTTGGACTCTTGAAAGGGTCTGATCCTCTTTCGCCAGTGGCCTCAGAGCTCTTTTAGAAATGATCTGAAGTCAGCAGGGACACTCTCTCCCCTCCTAGGTAGTTGTTGTAATGAGACTTCTTAGTTTCTCGCATTCAGGGCTTGTCATGTCAGGAAACAATTGTATCTCTGGTGTTTTAAGTCAGAGTCTGACTGCTTGTTTAGGGAAGGTTGGGAGCCCACTGCCTCAAAAGTAGTGCATAGGTCAGTCTTGACAAGCAAAAATCTGTGCTGAGGTCATAACCTAGGATCTGCTATGCAATCAAATGGTCCCGCATGCAGGGAAACCCAAGATGGGATGGCTAAAGTGGAGCCTTTGGAGCCAGGTTCAGCCTGTGGAGCTCTTTGCTGTACCCAGCTGCTGCCACCATACAGAGCCACAGTCTGCTCAGATCACAGTTCCACCAAACACTCTTGATTCAGAGGTGTGGCCGTTGGTGCCTGACTCTCCTTCTGTATGAAAGATGAGGCCATGAGTAGTATGTTGTCTAATGCAAATTCAGCGCAGCTCTGTTGATTCTGTTAAGCTTTCCCGTGTTTGGGAAATGTGGTGATCCTCTGCACAAGGGATCCACTGTAAATCAGAGGCTTAAAGTGCTGTTTTTAAACATCAGTGGATGGTGCCTATGAGAGCCTCAGTATGCTCTTCATGCTGAACAGCCAGAATCAGGCCAACCCCAAGCATCTGTGATTTCAGGAAGAGTGAAGGGTGATCAGCTGTTGAATCGAGGCACTGTTGGCACAGCTGGTGCTGTATTTTGTGCAGTGGTAACAGTAAAAGTGCCATGCTGATGGAAAGCCTGAATGAGGCCCCAAGGTAGTGACTGGGGAAGGGTAGCTGCCTTTCTTGCTAGAGTGGACACTGTCTGAAGATGGTTCAAACTGAAACATTGGGTTACTTACCAGGGGGATGTAGTGGTGAAAAGGGGTTTGGTGGTCTAGTGTCCCTGTCTTGTGGAAGTGCTCAGTCTGAATGACAGCCTGTACTCTGCATCTCCCAATTCCTGCTTGCAAAGTTGGGGATTTGTCCTCTTTTTGGAGCGGAAACTAAATGGCTGAGGTGGGTAGCTTGGGTAAACTATGTATGAGTTACTACTCCCCACTTTTCTAACTGTCGAATGAGAGTTGTGAAGGCTGCAAAATCTCTATTAGGCATTAAAGCTCCCTGAAGAGGCACCTCACACACTACTCCACAGGTAGATTCCACTCTAAAATGAGCAGGGCACTCTTTTTAATTTTTAACTGGCTTTCAATTAAAACTACACAGCTGCACTTAGTTCTGTTTAATGGGTTTGTCAGTAGGCTGTGCCCTGCTCTCTGAAAGGTACAAACTGCACTTGGCCATCTCCCCCCTACCCAGTCCTGTACTTGCCTGTGAAATATTTAATTCTGCTCCTTCCTTTCAGCTGCCACAATTTTCTTTCAAAGTTTAATCATTTTTACCCAGAGGTTAAAGAAGAATCTCTCTTCTGTATGTGAAATGAGACTTGGAATTGAGATGTCAGCAGAATGGCTTTTCCCTTCCTCTTTCCCCTTTTCTCTTTTTCCCATGCTTCAGTGACTCCAGCTTTCCCTGGTTTTTATTTCAATTAGTCAGTCAGACAGCTGATGACAGTTCAATTATTTAAATACTAGTGGTCTTGTTTTTAATCTCTCTCTCAGGGAAGTGAGTGTTTTGGTGGGAAGAGCGATGGCTGAGCTGGCCAATCAGCATGCTTGTACCCGCTGACACTTGCCATCCATTCCTGCTGTGCCTGTCGTTGTTAATCAGAGAGGTGGCAGTGTGCTGAACATGCTTAGGCTGCCTTATCAGAGCTTGGGCTCCAATGGACCTTCTTATCAACTTTTCTAATCCCGTGTTTCATTTCTGCAACTTCCCCACTCTGGTTGGCAGCCCAGAGTGGTTTGTACAGGGTTTAGTGTGTGTTAACTGGGTGTCCACTCATCCCAGTGGCTGGCATCTCTCCTTTCTCCTGCTCTAACAGGTGGATGCTGAGGCTCTATTCCCTATCTCACTGAGTGCTCGAAGCAGAATATCTTTCTGATAACTGTTTAATATTTATGGAGCTAAAAGCAAATGGAAGGCAAGGCACTCTCCTCTGTCTGTACCAAGGCACGTTCTTCTCCTCAGAGACTCCCAGCCTGTGAAAATTTCACAAGCTTGAACTGTGAGGTTGCCCATGATAAATCACTTGCTTTCTAAGCTGACTCCGAAATGAACTGAAACACAAATGGAATTCTGAGGGCAGCAGCGTCCTAACCAGCCTCACTCCTCCCTTAGGGCTCTTATCATTTTGTGTTGGGACGTCAGAATTTCTTGGAGCTGCACAGTGTGATAGAAGAGGTGGTGTAGAGCCAGGAAGCCGATGTGTGGGGAAGACAGCTCCTGTCCAAAAGTGTTGAGTGATGTTTCTTTACCCTCCCTCTTCCAGGATCTCCAATTTCCATCTATTACAGGAAATTTGCCTCTATTTTGAGGAGAGGATATGTAGCTGTGCTCCGTCCGAACAGTTATTGTTATGACAGCATGTGAACATAGGCAATATGCAGACAGGAAATACTTGCTAGATGCCTTGGCAGGACTATTAGTACTGATCCCAGGGTACTTCTTTGCCCTGCTCCCAAAAAAGAGAGTGGGGTTTTTTTTCTTTGCAAATAAAATGGATACAAAATTCAGTGAGAGGTTCTGACAGGGAGGAGGTTAATGTATGTTGGCTGGGATGAAATTACTGAAGCGGAGAGGTGTTCAGGAGCTTATGTTGCGATTGTGCTTAGTCCTGGGCATACTTCCTTGTCAGCAGTTGTAGGAGGGCTGTCTTTACTGCAGGTAACTGCAGCGTACAGCCTTCTGAATGTCGGTCCTCCTACGGGTCTATGTGCTGTGCAGGTTTCACTACCACTCTGGAGCTGTTCCTGAAGTCCATTACCAGCAATGGTCTGTGCCATACAGGAACATGGTACCATGGAATCTTCTTCCAGTGTGGCACAGCATTCATAGCACTAAGCCCCTGTAAACAGAAGCTATTTGAGGTGTTATTAAATGCAGAAACTGAACTGTGATTTTTTTCACCATAACAACAGTGATACTTGCAGTATCAACCACCCAATCTCCGACCTTAAATAGAAAAAATATCTACCCTGAGCAGAATCTTTTCTGTTAACTGAAAGGTGAGAGAAGTCAGAAACTCCAAGAAGTCCGCTGGACACTTTGCTCTTGCTGATCTCTTCTATATACTACAACAATGGGCAGCAGTTCAAAACTTGAAGAGAGACAGTTTCTTAATAAAACCCTTTGGAGGCTGGTGCCTGTGTATTCTGAACCATGCTTCTCCCAAATCTCTTCGACTTTGGATTCAAATTTTTCTGGGATGTTTTGTGTTCTACGTTGTCCCCCTTGCTCTCTGTCTGAGCAATGGAACACCATGGAAGTGGAGAGGGAAGGCCCTTTGGATTTTAGGGTGTTGTGAACTCTCCCCTCCTCACGGTAAAGCAGGGATTGTGGATGGGATGCTGATGCCACTTTCCCAAACTAGGACAAATTCAGTCCCTGAGCATGAATATTTCAGGTCGTTCCCATCTCATTGATCAGACCTTTGTGGTAAAAGCCCTGCCAGCCCCACCGCCGAAGCTGGTAATTGCAAACACATGTAAGCACAATTCACTTTTGTGAAAACCTGCTGAAAAAATGATGCTTTTGGGGAGTGCTAGTGCCTTGTGTCACTGAACACAAGAGCTATTGCTCAAGCTTCAGTACCTGCAATGCAGCTCAGCTCCTCGTGACAGGTGGGGGAAAGGGAGAGCCCTTGTCCTTCTCTTTGGATTGCATTGTTTACCTGGTCTGATCTGACATATCGTGGCCACCAGCCCAGCAGAGGAAGGCCTTTAATCTCTGTGTCCCCATGTATGTGCGAGGGTGCATTAGCTCACCCCATTAGCGTAGGTGTCAAGTGGGGTAGGACACTGTCACAGGGTCCGTGCCCCCTGTGGTCTTTCTGGGCTCAACAAAGGCCTCCACACAGTCTTAGTGCTGCCCCACGTGTCCTTTATTTACAACAGTGTCCTTGTGAAACCAGCTGTGCACCCCACAAATCCCCACAACAGTGACCCCACAGTTCTGGGCTGTTGGCCCCTCAGCCCCCTAAGGTGCCTATCTCACAGCCTGGAGACAGCAACTCAGCCTTCCTCTCCCTGCCTAGGCCCTTCTTCTCCCCTCCTGCTGACCATAAGTCAGCTGTTTTTATCCTGCCTCCTAATCCCAGCTACAGCTGGGGCCTTTTAACCCAGCTGAGCTCCCTGCAGTAACCCTCTGCTAGGGCTTTTAGCTCTGCATTCTCATGGCTGGGGCCAGCCCCTGCCCTGGAGCCTCCTGCCTGCAAGCAGGGTTTACTGTGCAGAGGCAGGGCACTCTAGGGGTTTTTACCCCTGCCCTGCCACAGACACCTAGGAGCAAACCACTTCTGTTAAGTGTAGTTTTGAGGGGACCCTTTGTGATCCTCTCCAAGCTGAGTGTGAGTGACCCTGTACTGCTCTGATTGTAGCTCTGGCATGATGATTCAATAATATTCCTACTGGTTCTTTTAAAGGAAAACAAAATTGGTCTAGATGGGCTCGAAGAATGCCCCTTCTCTATCCAAAGCCAGGCCAGTTTCAGATCTTTTTTTTCATAGTGAAACCAGCATGCAATCATAAGTAAAGCAAGCTTTGTTTGAAGCAGCGCCTGTGAGCCCATCCCTTCCGCTCTATGAGCCTTCGCCGGCTTCATAAGTGTCTCTTTCCTTCATCCTGCTTCTTCAATACTTCATCCTTTGTAAATGTGTCTGTCTCTAACGCTCTCTTGCTCTTTCTTTCTCATGTGGCTTTTCTGCTTGTCTCCTCACTATGATTTTTCCTCCCTGCTCTTCCTCTGCCCTCTTGGGGTGGGAAGTTACTGTGTCTTGGTCATTTCCAACATGTGGGTGACAAGTGTCTCAGACGGAGAATTTTGTGGGTGTCACCCTGCAGATGTGGGTTCATCTGCCAGCAAGAGCGAGACTTGAGTTAAAGTTTATCTCCAACTATTTAACAGACCTCAAACAGTGGAGACGTGGGCTGGATTCCATTTCCAGGGCCATCTCCATGCAATGGGAATGGGGGCTTGAGAAGACATGCTCTGGATCTGTCTGCCCTTTCATTTAAGCACTTCTGTCTCTGAAGCAGTTATTGAACCCTTGCTCTGCTCTCCCAAATTTTGTGTATAAATGGGCCCTGAAGGGATTGACTGGGAGGGGTCAGTATTCTGCAGGCCCTGTGGTGGATCCTGTTGGTTCTGCAGGGCTGAAGCAACTGGCTGTGAACAGTTGCTGCAGAGCTCTGTGGGAGCTAGGAGCCAACATGCTTGTTTTGCACAGCTTGAATATGCATAGACATTGTCAGTGCTGTAGATGACTGTTTCTGTGTGTGGAGAAGTCTTTTGGATCACTAGGTTTCCACGGCTTCCATTATTTGCCTCATTGCCTGTCAAACAGAACTCATGCACCCACACTAGACAGCACACTCACCATTACGATTGCTACTCTGAGCAGAGGTACTTGGTGTTACCTCAGATAATAAGAATCTACCTGCATCTTTATGCCTGCCCTGCTCTTATTAGGTCTGTGTTATACCTGCTGCTTTGTCTCTCTTAGAGCCAGACAATTATGGCTTTGGTCTCCCTAGTTTTTCTACACATTTCCTCTTCTTCTGGAGGATCAAATGCTCATCTCTGAATTGACGTGTACTGCTGGGAGTTTCATTATTCCATCCCCAGACTCAGCTCTGATTCAGACAGATTCATGCTGCTGCAAAGGTCACAGGGGCAGGAGAACTCCCAGCCTTTCTTCGTCTCCTGACACTTCTGCCCTAATTACCCTCTCAGGAGCAGCAGCTCTTTAGAGCTACCCAAAAGCCACCTCAGCCCAGTGCTCTCACTGGGAACACTTCAATTATTAGTCAAAAATAGGGGACCATGGTTAGAGTATTGAGATTTACTAATTTTCCTTGCCATTTGTGCTCACTATCAGTGTACTGCATTGAAAAGGAGACTGCTAAGCTTGACCGAAACCAGAGAGAAACTCCGAAGTCACTGTTGAACTGCCCTCTCACCAAGAGCTGTGTGTGCAGGGGAGAGTATTCAACACCCCAAGTTCCTCTCATCCACTACCCAGCCTGGGGGAGAGAGAGAGACCCAATCTCCCTACACCCCCTACTCCCATCCCTGCTCCCCATATTAATCAGAGCTTGTTGAGAATGGGGGTGGGGGGTGTTGTCTCTCAGCCCAGACTCCCACTAACCAATCTCTGTATGTGTGTGGGGCAGAGAGCCCTAATGCAAAAGGGATGTTTTAGTAGTACTCTGGTTCTCTCTAAGAATCATAGAATATCAGGACTGGAAGGGACCTCAGGAGGTCATCTACTCCAACCCCCTGCTTAAAGCAGAACCAGACCCCAACTAAGTCATCCCAGCCAGGCCTTTGTCAAGCCTGACCTTAAAAACCTCTAAAGAAGGAGATTCCACCACCTCTCTAGGTAACCCATTCCAGTGCTTCACCACCCTCCTAGTGAAAAGGTTTTTCCTAATATCCAACCTAAATCTCCCCCACTCCAACTTGAGACCATTACTCCTTGTTCTGTCATCTGCTATCATTGAAAACAGTCTAGATCCATCCTCTTTGGAACCCTCTTTCAGGTAGTTGAAAGCAGCTATAAAATCCCCCCTCATTCTTCTCTTCTGCAGATTAAACAATCCCAGTTCCCTCAGCCTCTCCTCATAAGTCACGTGCTCCATCCCCCTAATCATTTTTGTTGCCCTCTTCTGGACTCTTTTCAGTTTTTCCCATCCTTCTTGTAGTGTGGGGCCCAAAACTGGACTACAGTACTCTAGATGAGGCCTCACTATTGCCAAATAGAGGGGAATTATCACATCCCTCGATCTGCTGGTAATGCTCCTACTAATACAACCCAAAATGCCATTAGCCTTCTTGGCAACAAGGGCACACTGTTAACTTGTATCCAGCTCATCCACTGTAACCCCTAGGTTACACTTCACTCCAAGTCCCACTTTTCTGCCTCATAACTATGTACATGAAATTACATCTTATAACATTACTATAACAAATGCTCAGTGCATCATGAGCCTTCCGAAGACACCTTCCATGACAAACTTTGCATTGGATACCACACAGTCATATTATAAGGATGAACATGGGGGTGCAGGGTTTCCCCCGAGGTACAGAGTATCACAGTCTGTGGCTGGGACCCTTGTAGGTAGCAGCAAATTGCCTCTTACCTCCATTCAGTTTTCCCATTGTGAACTAAAACTTTCATACCAGTTGTTGTGTCCACTAGGTGGCACTCCTGGCTTAGAAATAGGGTTTTGTGATCAGATTGCTGGCTCTGTGGCAGCTAGTTTCTCATGCTGTATCCATTAAAATGGGTGAGATTGGAATGTCTCACTGAAATACACACTGCAAAATTCTTAATCACGAGACAGAGATTAAACGCAGGCTTCAAATGAATCTCAAGAGAACAAGCTCAGGTAGGATCTGCAGAAGGCAAAACGCACCACATGCATGTGTTTAACTAATCCAGGATAGCATTGTATTAGGTGGAATGTTGCCCTTTATAGGGCAACCTGATAAAGAGTGGTGAAGCAGATCACAGACAGCCTGTCGACTTCTGTTTCTGTGACATGTAATGTTGAGGTTCTTGCTTAGCCAGGGGGTGTGTTCATGCTAGATGGACTTTACTTTTCAGGGAAGAGGTTGTTTTATTTTTCTTAGAATTGGTTGAAGTTTAACTTTGAATGGCTACTCTTTGTATAAACTCCCAAACACTTCACACGCTGCTCTATCCTTTATTAGATATCTGCTGCATGGCACTTGCATGGGGATCTCGTAGGCCTTTTCCATCTCTAACTCCTATGAAAAGCTGTCCAGGGAACATTGCAGAAGTTGGGAGGCGAGGGATTAAGTTCTCAGCGGGACAGTTCAGCATGCTGCCCTGGATAACAACAGGTGGATACTGAGAACTCAAGAATCAGACTCTACATGTGACTGGCACTTCAGCAGTGGGATTCAGATTAATTTCTCTCTGAGTAGGTAAAAGCCAGTTGACTGCTATCAGAGAAGGTTTCATGGAGGAATAGATCTTCCAAGGGCAACTCTTACGCAGAACAAGTAATTTTTGCTGGTAGCTAAAGTTCAAACTTTTTGTTGAGTCCGTCAGTGAAAATAGAAGCAGATTTCAAATTCCAGAGCAGAATCTTGTTGTTTTGAGGGATGCTTAATTTTATCCTGTAACTGATTGTATCCTGTAACTTTTCAGCATCCCCATCACCCTTCCCTTTGCTGACAGTTCGCTGTCTTTTCAGGAGTGCCTGTGTAAGCAAAAATCAAGTGTTGACAAGTGTTAAAACAGTGTTAGTGCTGGGGCTGAGTTTTTTCTTGATTTGTGATGTTTGTTAAGAGGACTTGGCTGCTGGGCCTCTGAGCTGAAATCCGTCTCTGCATTTCTGTAATTATTGCCATATGATCTGCAAACTGGCTGGGTTTGCTTGGAGTCCAGGCCAGTTCCCTTTAATGTTCAGCTGCTCTTGCAGTATGCTGGTACACACTAAGGAAATTTGCTGGGATCGGGGATCTGTAATCTTCTCAAACTGGGACAGGTTATGTACATGTTTTGAGGAAAATAATTTGTGTGCCTTTTAACTTCTCCGCTGATCCCATATTGTATCCTCTGTCAAAAAGCTTACTGTCTGGCTCTAGCCAGCCATGTTGAGCATGTGTTGGGTGGCTCTGGGCCCCCTAGGATGTGGTGCATGTGGGGTTAATTCCCTGTGCAGCACAGAGGTCTCTTTGAAATGCTGGCTGCAGTGTATGCTTGGCCCCTGCAGGCTGAGTGCAGAGAGCCAGGCAGCCATCACTTGCTCCCATTGCTGTCTCTGCCTGTTACGATCTCTGCTGACTCCCAGTGCAGCTTTAATTAATTGGGCTTACAGTTAGCTTCAGGGCATGCACTTTCCTTTGATTTGATGAGCCTCACTGCAGCATGAGTGAGTGATTCTGGGCTGAAGGTAGCACAGAAAGTTAATGAAGCGGGACTGGTATCCCCTGCCATTGGAGCTGTACCAAGCCTGGATGTAGGTCCCTACTTCCCACACCTGAGGCATGCCAGGGCCCTTCGTACAGTTTCTAGTTAATTAACCATGAAGTTATTCCTTCCTTCCTCCTCATCCATCAGTCACTCTGGGATAGTTCTCTCCCAGGGTCACTTTCTTGACCTATTCTGGGGCATGTCTTCACTCAGCCCCACCACTGTGAACATAGTACATCCCCAGTTGCTTTGGGGGAGGGTCTCAGCTACTCACTACTGTGAGTAATAGGTATCTTCCTGCCAGACCCCTCCCCCCCCATCTTCAGTTGAGGGGATGGGGACTTCTCACCTCTATTGTGACCTGGAACCAGGTGTCCATCCACCCCCACTAGTTACATAAAGGGAGCCAGGATTCAGGGAGTGCTGAATAAGGTAAATGTGACAAAGAGAGGCAGGAAATGGGGCAGGTTCAATAAGAGGGAGCAGCTGAGAATGAAGGAAATCAAAAAGGGACATTAATGGAAGTAGAGTTGGAAGGAAAACTGGAAAAAGGCTAATGTAGCACCCATCTTTAAAAAAGGGAAGGAGGAGGATCCGGGGAACTACAGCCAGTCAGCCTCGCCTTGATCCCTGGAAAAAGCATGGAGCAGGTCCTCAAGGAATCCATTCTGAGGTACTTCAAGGAGAGGAAAGTGATCAGGAACAGTCAGCATGGATTCACCAAGGGCAAATCATGCCTGACTAACCTAATTGCCTTCTATGATGAGATAACTGGCCCTGTGGATGAGGGGAAAGCAATGGATGTGTTGTTTGTTGACTTTAGCAAAGCTTTTGATATAGTCTCCCACAGTATTCTTGCCAGCAAGTTAAAGAACTATGGTCTGGTTGAATGGACTAAAAGATGGATAGGAAGCTGGCTAGATCATCAGGCTCAAAGATTAGCTCCATGTCTAGTTGGCAGCTGGTATCAAGCGGAGTGCCCCAAGGGTCGGTCCCAGGGCTGGTTTTGTTCAATATCTTCATTAATGATCTGGAGGATGGTGTTGACTGCATCCTCAGCAAGTTTGCATATGGGAAGAGTGGTAAATATGCTAAAGGGTAGGGATAGGATACAGAGGAACCTGGACAAATTAGAGGATTAGGCCAAAAGAAATCTGATGAGGTTCAACAAGGACAAGTGCAGAGTCCTGCACTTAAAGATGTAAGAATCCCATGCACTGCTACAGACTAGAGACTGAGTGGCTAGGCAGCAGTTCTGCAGAAAAGGACCTAGGGGTTACAGTGGATGAGAAGCTGGATATGAGTCAACAGTGAGTGAGCCCTTCTTACCAAGAAGGCTAACAGTATTTTGGGCTGTATAAGTAGGAGCATTTCCAGCAGATCGAGGGATGTGATTATTCCCCTCTATTCGGCATTGGTGAGGCCTCATTTGGAGTACTGTGCCCAGTTTTGGGCCCCACACTACAAGTAGGATGTGGAAAGAATGGAAAGAGTCCAGCAGAGGACAACAAAAATGATTAGGGGGATGGAGCACAGGACTTATGAGAAGAGGCTGAGGGACTGGGATTATTTAGTCTGCAGAAGAGAAGAATGAGGGGGGATTTGATAGCTGCTTTTAACTACCTAAAAAGGGGATTCCAAAGAAGATGGCTGTAGACTGTTCTCAGTGATAGCAGATGACAGAACAAGGAGAAATGGTCTCAAGTTGCAGGGGGGAGGTTTAGGTTGGATATCAGGATAAACTTTTTCACTAGGAAGGTGGTGAAGCACTGGAATGGGTTACCTAGGGATGTAGTGGAATCTTCTTCCTTAGAGGTTTTTAAGGTTTTTTGACAAAGCCCTGGCTGGGATGATTTAGTTGGGGATTGGTCCTGCTTTGCGCAGGGTGTTGGACTAAGATGACCACCTGAGATCCCTTCCAACCCTGATATTCTATGATTCTATGAATTCCATACTGACTCCAAATGCACTCTTATTATTGGGGCCATGATCATAGGAGAGACACCTATAGCACATGGCTGTATGGATCAGAGCAGCGATCCATCTAATCTAGAGTTTTTTCTTTGGGAATGGCTCAAACCTAATGTTTCAGAGGAAAGCATGCCCCTTCTCCTTGCCCAGAATGCACACTGACATGTAGAGGGATTGAGCCTGGAACTAGTGCTGACAATTCACTCCCAGCATGGCTAGTGGAACTTTTCAGTTCTCCTCACTTTCCTCATTTCAACCAGCAGATGGCGCCCAGACTATGTCATGCCTGAGAAATGCTAAAACTAAAGCCGCCCTGTACAGCTTTGATTTGGTTTTAGCTGTTTCTGATGCAAACTGTCCAGATTAGATGCTTAATTTGATAAATGCTCAGCAAAATGATGTTCTCTGAAGGGTGATAGAGCTGGACAGACCCTATTAGGTCACCTATTCGGTCTCTTAGGGACTAACACAGGATTGGTTGCTACAGCACATTTTCTGTGGCTTTCGTTGATCTATGTTGAAATGTCCCAGTTCCAGCCTTTCCTTTGTAGATGATTTTGCAGAGCGTTGCAGGAATGGCTGGCTGATGGCCAGCCTTAATTTCATCCCATCTCTGCTAGTTACACCCTGTGTGTCATTCTTAAGCCAGGGGTCAGCAACCTTTCAGAAGTGGTGTGCCGAGTCTTCATTTATTCACTCTAATTTAAGGTTTCTCATGCCAGTAATACACGTTAATGTTTTTAGAAGGTCTCTTTTATAAATCTATAATATATAACTAAACTATTGTCATTGGAAAGTAAATAAGGTTTTTAAAATGTTTTAAGAAGCATCATTTAAAATTAAATTAAAGTGCAGAGCCCCCCAGACTGGTGGCCAGGACCCCAGGCAGTGTGAGGAGCTGATTTTCAGTGGCAATGTGCCGCCTTTGGCACACGTGCCGTAAGTTGCCTATGCCTGCTGTAAATAATCCATCCTCCCTTGTTGGGTTAGCACCCCCACCCTCTGCATATCATCCGAAGCAGTCCGCCTCCGTCTTCAGAGATAACACCCTACTGATATTCCTGGGCCATTAGTAGCTCTCTACCAAGTCCCATATGAGAAGAGATTAAAGAGGCTAGGACTTTTCATCTTGGAAAATAGGAGGCTAAGGGGGGATATGATAGAGGTATATAAAATCATGAGTGGTGTGAAGTGAAAAAGGAAAAGTTATTTACTTGTTCCCATAATATAAGAACTAGGGGCCACCAAATGAAATTAATGGGCAGCAGGTTTAAAACAAATAAAAGGAAGTTCTTCACACAGCGCATAGTCAACCTGTGGAACTCCTTGCCTGAAGAGGTTGTGAAGGCTCAGAATATAACTGGGGTTAAAAGAGAGCTGGATAAATTTGTGGAGGTTAAGTCCATTAGTGACTATTAGCCAGGATGGGTAAGGAATGGTGTCCCTAGCCTCTGTTTGTCAGAGGGGGGTGATGGATGGCAGGAGAGAGATCACTTGATCATTAACTGTTAGGTTCATTCACTCCGGGGCACCTGGCATTGGCCACTGTCTGTAGACAGGATACTGTCCTGGATGGACCTTTGGTCTGACCCAGTACAGCCATTCTTATGTTCTTAAGCAGGTTATATAGAGTGAACTCATTTAAGTGGCATCTAAGGAGACCCCACACTTCCCTTGCCATTGGCATCAGGAGTGGAGAGTGTAGCTTGCAATGCACTGACTGAGGTAGGAAAGACTGGGCTTGTATTTTAATCATTAACCTATGTACAACTCCTCAGTCAGCTGTGCTGGTGCTGTCTCTTTACTTGCAGAATTGATGTAGAGGGGAGATCTCTGAGATTCTCCATTGCACCCAGCTCCTTTTACATTGCTCCTACAGAGTACAGGGGTAGAATTGATTCCTGTGGCGTATTTACTTTGTGTGCTCCCCATTGTGGCCCCTGATACACAGAGTGTGTTGAAGGAAGGCCAAGGGACAGATGTGCAGCATAGCCAGACTGTTACTGCATTCTCTGCTACTTCGGGGACTGGGCAGGACTGAGAATATGGAGAGTGAAAAGGTGTCTTAAAGCCATCTTTGCCTCCTCCATTCCTATGCTGAGTGCATGAACATATTACCAGTTAACATACCCACTGGGTGTAATCTCACTACCTGTCTCCCTTCTCGGTGGCCAGCAGAAGATCATTCCTTACAGTTCTTTCACCAGGGCCTGCCATCTTTCCACTGGGATGAGAGTTCTGCTGCTTAACAGTTCTCCCCACTTGGAAAAGGGTCTATTATTCAGCATGAGTGTTTGCTTTCCTGTTGCCTCCTGTTACTCCTAGTTTACTCCCCTATGACCCACCACAATCAGTTCTTCTCCTTCCTTTTAGCTCGCATCTTTCAGATATTTGTAGACAGATGTATGGCACAGATTCTGTCCCTTGCTATGATCTGGCAGTATAAAGGAGCTATAAAGCAAAGCAGAATGGAAATTTCCCCATACTGAAACAGCAAGAGGCCAGTGTAGGCTGAACATCCCCTGGCATGTGGGCATTCTGGGATAGATTAAGGGCAGGGGGGGCAGTGGCCAGAGCAGTTTCCACTCTGGCTATTCTGGGCTGTAGAGCAGCCCTTACGTAGCAATGCCAGGCTGCTGTACTTAGAGCAGCCGGTAGAATTGCTTTCTTGTACTGCAGGTCATGGTCAGCAACAAGGCATCCCAGAACTAAAGAAATGCAAAAGCAGCTTAAAGTCACCTTCATCTTTGGACTGATTCCCGTGCTGCACCTCCTGAGAGGCATAGCATAGAATCTGGGCCGATGTCACCTTAGGGAAGTTGTTTGCCAGGACTGTCTATGTATTTAGCTGTATTAATCACTCTAAATCCATCCTGGTGGGTGAAGTTCTGTTCTTCAAATTCCTTCCCATTTATAAAGATCGTTTCTTTCAATGTGATGCCCAGGTTTAAACACAGCTGTGATTATAATAAAACTAGAGAGAGTGACTTTTCCTTCTGTATATCATATTGTTGGTGTCTTTGCATAGGCAGCCCCTAATCACATTGGTTTCTTATTCTAATGCTGTGTTGTATTCCTAACTCTAATGAAAGCCTACTGTTAGTGCTAGGAGTATCCCCCCACCCCCCGTTTCTCCCTCCCATGGGATCTCAGGTGTAATGACTGTTTTTCCTGGACCGTACTGATTTGTACTTATCCATGTTAAATCTCATGTTATCAGATGTCAAAGGCTAGAACTTATTTTTGTTTCAGAAGGATTAGGGAAGTGGGCGAGTAAACAGGCAGTGTCACAAAGGAGGAAGATGTGACCTGTATTAAGGTAAAACTTGCAGTTATTGGATGGAGTTCTGGGCCCTTGCTGTGGAGAAGTCTGCAAGTATTTGGGGATAATAACAATCACAGTTAGGAGGATGGCCAGTGTGTTGCTGCTACCGACTTGGACACTTCTTGTAGTGACTCTGTGTCAATTTAGTTTAGTGAGTCTTTTCTAATTGTACAATCTCTTTAGAACTTATCAAGAGCAAAGTGCAGTTCTCCCTTTGAACACCAGATGGCACATGGATCCATTTGTTTTTTGCCTGACCCCTTGTTTCACTGCTGTAGTCTGAGGTTGATGCAACAATTCAGAGAAGTGAGCTAATTTTCTCCAGATTTTGAACTCCTGTCTGCTCCCCACAACAGAATCCTGAGGAGAGGGAGGAAGATGAAACGATGAGGTGACAGCACCATGATGCATCCACTCAGCCTGCCAGGGCAGCCTTTAGAAACACTTAACTGAATCCTTATGCCATCACCTTATCTTTGTGTGAGGATGCTGTCCCTCAGCTAGCAGCAGCTGCCACTCACCTAGCAGCAGCTGCCACTCAGTGTGCCAACCACACAATGGATGCTCTCTGCACACCCTTTCTGTGCCCTCCTGGGGTACATGGACTCATATCTCTGGCCACATGGGCAGCACTGCTTTCCTGAGCACAATACCCCAAATCATACCTGTCTAGTGGACAGTGATCCTCACACCTTACTACATCCTCCACTGACACTTGGGGGCTTCAATCACATGGCCATAAGTTGCCCTGCTTGGTTATACTCCCAGATAATACCTGCCACAGGGACACTGCTAACCCAGCACAAGCTGGATACTGTGGTCCTAGACACATTGACCCAGATCATACTAACCATACCAACATTCTTATGCTGCCCTGCTGGGCTAAGATGATATCTGCCATGTGAGCAGCAATCTGTGCACACCCTTATGCTGCCATTCCCAGGCAGATGTAACCTTGAGACAGAGCAGGGAAAATATCCAAAGGAGTCCAGGTCTCACTGAAAATCAGTGGTTCCTAAGTCACTTTTAAAAATGGATTTTAGGATTCTGAGTCACTTTAGGTGCTTTTGAACATTTTGCCCAATGTCTGGATCCAGATGGGAGCACTGCTTTTATGATTCAGATGGTCATAAGAAGGGCCGTACTGGGTCAGACCAAAGGTCCATCTAGCCCAGTATCCTGTCTACCGACAGTGGCCAATGCCAGATGCCCCGGAGTGAGTGAACCTAACAGGTAAAGATCAAGTGATCTCTCTCCTGCCATCCATCACCCCCCACTGACAAACAGAGGCTAGGGACACCATTCCTTACCCAGCCTGGCTAATAGCCATTAATGGACTTAGCCTCCACTAAAGCTTAGTCTCCTCTTTTCCAAGCTAAAAAGTCCTAGCCTCTTTAATCTCTCCTCATATGGGACCTGTTCCAATCCCCTAATCATTTTAGTTGCCCTTCTCTGAACCTTTTCTAATGCCAGTATATCCTTTTTGAGATGAGGAGATCACATTTGTACACAGTATTCAAGGTGTGGGCGCACCATGGATTTGTATAGGGGCAATAAGATATTCTCCATCTTATTTTCTATCCCTTTGTTAATGATTCCTAACATCTTGTTTGCTTTTTTGACCGCCGCTGTATGGACATCTTCTAGAACTATCCACGATGACTCCAAGATCTCTTTCCTGAATAGTTGTAGCTAAATTAGCCCCCATCATATTGTACATATAGTTGGGGTTAGTTTTTCCAAAGTGCATTACTTTACATTTATCCACATTAAATTTCATTTGCCATTTTGTTGCCCAATCACTTAGTTTTGTGAGATCTTTTTGAAGTTCTTCACAGTCTGCTTGGGTCTTAACTATTTTGAGCAGTTTAGTATCATCTGCAAACTTTGCCACCTCACTGTTTACCCCTTCCTCCAAATCATTGATGAATAAGTTGAATAGGATTGGTCCTAGGACTGACCCTTGGGGAACACCACTAGTTACCCCTCCCCGTTCTGAAAATTTACCATTTATTCCTACCCTTTGTTGCCTGTCTTTTAACCAATTCTCAATCCATGAAAGGATCTTCCCCCTTATCCCATGGCAACTTAATTTACGTAAGAGCCTTTGGTGAGGAACCTTGTCAAAGGCTTTCTGGAAATCTAAGTACACTACGTCCACTGGATCCCCCTTGTCCACATGTTTGTTGACCCCTTCAGAGAACTCTAATAGATTAGTAAGATATGATTTCCCTTTACAGAAACCATGCTGACTTTTGCCCAACAATTTGTTCTTCTATGTGCCTGACAATTTTATTCTTTACTATTGTTTCAACTAATTTGCCCGGTACGGACGTTAGACTTACCGGTCTGTAGTTACCAGGATCACCTCTAGAGCCCTTTTTAAATATTGGCATTACATTAGCTATCTTCCAGTCATTGGGTACAGAAGCCGGTTTAAAGGACAGGTTACAAACCTTAGTTAATAGTTCCACAATTTCACATTTGGGTTCTTTCAGAACTCTTGGGTGAATGCCATCTGGTCCCGGTGACTTGTTACAGTTAAGTTTATCAATTAGTTCCAAGATCTCCTCTAGTGACACTTCAATCTGTGACAATTCCTCAGATTTGTCACCTACAAAAGACGGCTCAGGTTTGGGAATCTCCTTAACATCCTCAGCCGTGAAGACCGAAGCAAAGAAATCATTTAGTTTCTCCACAATGACTTTATCATCTTTAAGTGCTCCTTTTGTATCTCTATCATCCAGGGGCCCCACTGGTTGTTTAGCAGGTTTCCTGCTTCTGACGTATTTAAAAAACATTTTATTATTACCTTTTGAGTTTCTGGCTAGCTGTTCTTCAAATTCCATTTTGGCTTTTCTTATTACACTTTTACACTTAATTTGGCAGTGTTTATGCTCCTCTCTAGTTACCTCATTAGGATTTGACTTCCACTTTTTAAAAGACGCCTTTTTATCCCTCACTGCTTCTTTTACATGGTTTTTAAGCCACGGTGGCTCTTTTTTAGTTCTTTGACTTTGTTTTTTAATTTGGGGTATACATTTAAGTTTGGCTTCTATTATGGTGTCTTTGAAAAGTGTCCATGCAGCTTGCAGAGATTTCACTTTAGTCACTTTACCTATTAATTTCCGTTTAACTAACCCCCTCATTTTTGCATAGTTCCCCTTCCTGAAATTAAATGCCACAGTGTTGGGCTGCTGCGGTTTTGTTTCCAGCATGAGAATGTTAAATGTTGTTATATTATGATCACTATTCCCAAGTGGTCCTGTTAAAGTTACCTCTTGGACCAGCTCTTGCACTCCACTCAGGACTAAATCAAGAGTTGCCTCTCCCCTTGTGGGTTCCCGTACCAGCTGCTCCAAGAAGCAGTCATTTAAAGTATCGAGGGATTTGGTCTCTGCATTTCGTCCTGAGGTGACATGTATCCAGTCAATATGGGGATAATTGAAATCCCCCATTATTATCAAGTTATTTATTTTGACAGCCTCTCTAATCTCCCTTAGCATTTCATCGTCACTATCACTGTCCTGATCAGGTGATTGATAATAGAGCCCTATTGTTATATTCTTATTAGAGCATGGAATTACTATCCATAGAGATTCTATGGAGCATGTGGATTCATTTAAGATTTTTAATTAATTTGATTCTACATTTTCTTTCACATATAGCGCCACTCCCCCATCCCACGACCTGTTCTGTCCTTCCGATATATTTTATACCCCAGAATGATTGTGTCCCATTGATTGTCCTCACTCCACCATGTTTCTGTGATGCCTATTATGTCAATATTCTCTTTTAACACGAGGCATTCTAATTCACCCATCTTCTTATTTAGACTTCTAGCATTAGCGTACAAGCACTTTAAAAACTGGTCACTGTTTATTTGTCTGCCCTTTTCTGATGTGTCACATTCTTTATGTGAAAGTTTGTCATTTGATCTGGCCTCTCCTTTATTCTTTACCATTCTTTCCTTCTGATTAAAACCTAGAGAGTCTCTCTCAGTAGACCCTCCTGTAAGAGAAGTCTCTATCTGATCCACATGCTTCTCTGAAGCAATCAGCTTTCCCCCATCTCTTAGTTTAAAAACTGCTCTGCAACATTTTTAATGTTAAGTGCTAGCAGTCTGGTTCCACTTTGGTTTAGGTGGAGCCCATCCTTCCTGTATAGGTTCCCCCTATCCCAAAAATTTCCCCAGTTCCTAATAAATCTAAACCCCTCCTCTCTACACCATTGTCTCATCCACGCATTGAGACTCTGAAGCTCTGCCTGTCTAGTTGGCCCTGCACGTGGAACGGGAAGCATTTCTGAGAATGCCACCATAGAGGTCCTGGATTTCAATCTCTTTCCTAGCAGCCTAAATTTAGCCTCCAGGACATCTCTGCTGCCCTTCCCTGTGTCATTGGTACCGATATGTACCACGACCACCGGCTCCTCCCCAGCACTACTCATAAGTCTATCTAGATGCCTCGAGAGATCTGCAACCTTTGCACCAGGCAGGCAAGTCACCATACAGTTCTCCCAGTCATCACAAACCCAGCTGTCTAAGTTTCTAATGATCGAATGGTCGCTCTTGGTCCTCTAGGTGCAGGGATTGTGAACATGTTATACCCAGAGTGCGGCACATGCTCCCACATGCCAGAACAGTGCCATCCTCAGATACACAGTGCATAGGTGGAATTAGTCCCAGTCCTCCTGCTCGCAAATCTTTTCATATGGGCAACTCTGGCTCAGAAAATGTTAGAAGATAGTACTGGCACAGGGAACCCAGTGGATAGAAGTTCCTGCCAACATCTGAACTTGTACTAGACACCCACTAACCGGAGACTGATACAAAAATTTGGGCAGAGACCTCCACTGAGGTTCAGAGAATAACTCAATGAGAAGCCTCTCTCTGCTGGGCAGAGATGAATGTTTGTATCGTTACTAGGATGGGAACTGCCTTTTATATCTGCTTCTGCATGGAAAGTGTCTGATCAAACTGAAACCCACCCCAGAACTTCACAACTGTTGGTTACATCGTCTAATACTCAACCACCCTTCTTGCTGTTATTTTTTGGAGAGTCCTTTAGTTCCTGCTTTTGTTGCCTACTATGGCTTCCACTACACCTACATGGTGATACAAGTATGATTTCTTGTCACTTCCACTGCTGTACAAGGGATTCTGAGTGGCAGCAATAAAATGGGCAGAATTTTATCAGTTTCACTTTTGTGCTTGCTTGCAGAGATGTCAGTCTGCAGACATGGGGATCATACGCTGGGAAAAGTGATTCATCATTCTCTGATGGTGAGAGCAACAGCATGAGTAGTGCAGGTGGTCTCAAGTGTTTTTACCACCATGTTATCCAGTCTTACTATGAGTGGGGTTAAGCAATATTGTGGTAAAAATGCCTGAGCCCTATGTACAATATAACCTCACCACTGTTACCTCCAGCAGAGAATTACAGGTGTGTTTTCACAGGGAGACAGCCCAGCACAGACTCTCCTATCTGGAAAGCTCTCTTTCAAACCATAGGTGCTAGGAACTGTTTTTAAAATGACAGCTTAATTTCTGCAGAATTGATAGTTTAGGACAGTGTTCCAAGGAGACATTCCATCTGTTTTTCAAGCCCTGCACTCTGAAGTCTGCTCTTGCTGGGGATGTAGGAGAGTCCACATTAAAGCGCACAATCCAGTGATGCAGCACCAGTACTAGCACCTTTAGGGTCCAGCAGGCAGTGCTTCCTATGGTACCCCTCTCAATCCCCTGGCCAGGTATACCATAGTTGAGAGAGAAGGTAGCTCAGAGGCTCTCTCTTCCAATACTGCCATCCTTGTCACACAGAACCCTAACACATAGCACTTGCATCCCATGCCCAGTTACAATGCTGATTACATGCCCCTGACATTTCCATTGTGCAATATGTTCATGTCTGGATAGCACCCAGTCCCTTGTAGTGTTGTTAATGCACAGCACTCACACCGAATCTAGGCATGGCACGCAGGGCCAGCCCAGCATGGAGCGCTCCTTATAATGTCCTGTGTCATCTCATGTAGCCACAAATCCAGACACAGAACCCAGTTGCGGCAATACTCCTGATGCTAATATTTTGCTAAATGTGGAGGTGGGCCGCCTTGGGTACAGAGCACAGAATAGATGAGGGAAGCTGGGACTGGGATAGGTCAATGACTCAGGTCCACCTGGTTCCCCAAAAATACTGAAACATCTGCCTCTTTCCCTTCTCTACAGAAGCTAGTAATAGCAGCAGCTCTCACCAGCCCACACTCTAGATTTGTGGGCACCAGGGATGGTAAACAAATCCAGCTCAATGGACACCCCTTAATTCATCCTTAGTGCGATCTATAGGTCTCAGTCACACCACCAATAATAGTCCTCTCTGCAATGAGCAGAGCTTCCTGCATTATTCAAATTTCATCTGTAGATACATGACAGCCTGTAGGAATTTGGTACCTATGACCCAGAATAAGCGCAGTTCTGGCATCAGTGTTGTGGTATCAGGGCCATTGTTTGTAAGATATTTTTTATTGAGAACATTTAGTTTGGGGCTTCAGAGGAACCCTGAGTGAACTCCTTGCTGGGATTTACTCTGCTCTGGGATTCCTTAGCCCTGTGCCTTTTGGGGGCACCTCCTAGGACCCATTAGCTTGGGAAATCCATATTATTTTGTTAAGAAAATGTGTTTCCCTGAGTTTTAATGGTTTCCTTACAGTGTCTGCACTGCTCCTCGCAGCCACCAGATGTGCGCAGTTGAGCCACTTTGGCTCCGGTTACTAGCAATGATGTCAGAGGAATTGGATTGGAGGAGGAAGTCATCTGATAATCTGTAACCCAGGCAATGGTGCAGCCCCTTCTCCACCCACACCCTCCTTCTCCTCCCCTTCAGCTGGCCTCCTCAGAGACAAAGAGAGGAAAGGCAGGATTTATGCAGACAAAGGCTTTGCGGTGTTGGCAGGCCTCTCACCTTCCCCATCTGGTCTTCTCTTTTATGCTAAAGCCTCCTGGCCAGGATGGGGAAGGAGCAGCCTGGTTCATGTTTCAGAGGCCCTTTGTCTCTCTTCTGAGCCTGACACAGAAGATTTCTCCTTCCTTTCCTGTGTGTGATCTGAGATGACAATCAGGGAAGTTTTTCAATCTACTGCAGGGCTGGCTTGGTGTGGGGGGAGGCAGGCATCATTTGCACTCACACAGGCAGCTATTGCTCCCCCAGTCTTTATGGACACTTTCCTGTTACGTTGTTTGAGAGGGGAAATTGTTGGGTATCGTGCTAGTGACTGAAACAGTGTTGTCTAGAGGCACAGTGGGTACAGGAAGGCACTATGCACACCCTGTCCTTAATCCTGTGTCTGCAACACTTCTGCTGTTGCATTTCACTACTGCCCTGCAGCTCTCCGGCTTTGTCAGTCCTGGAGATCTCCGCAACTGTGCCGGTGTACCTCATTCTTGATCTGACACCCTCCCTGCATCCCCCCCAATATTCCAGTCCTGAGTGCCCACACAGCACTCTCAGTGCATCTCCTTTTGCTTTGTACTGTACTCAGCTGTTCAGTCCCGGGCTCCTCACATCGCTCTGCTACTGTGCCTCACTCCTGCCCTGCAGCACTCTGCTTTTCCAATCCTGGACCCACCCAAATCTCTTACTTGTACTTTCCCAGCACTCCTTTGTTGAGTCACCTAAGGTGTGCTGGGAATATGCTGGGCCAGTAGTTACAGGTCCCTAAGGTGTGTTTAGTTGTTCAGACACAGTGCTGCATTGCTGATATAATCAGAAACTCCAGTATTCTGCTTTGTTGCACCACACACTATTCCATGCAGTAATTCTGTAAAAGCACCTAATTTGCAACATCCTTAACTGCTCCTGTTCTATCCCCTCTGCCCATGTACTTCAGTTCTGACCTCCAGCACCCCTACTAGTCCAGGCATAAAATCACTAATCCTTGGATTCTCTTTGTATGTCTAACATATTGCTGTGATTCCTGCAACTGGTGCAGTCAGTTGAATGGCTGTAGAATTGAGTATTGCCTCCCTCCGCCTGCTCATATATTTTGTATGTGCAATTGAGTGGGTACGCAGGCATGACTACAGAGATCTGGCTTCATTTGAGCTGATCTGTGTATTGGAAAGAGGCTACTATCAGGAAATGATCCATATAGTGTTTTTCCATGGGTGCAGAGTTCACTTCCTGGGCTCAGCTCTGTAAATAACCTGTCTGGTCCTCTCTCACATTAGGGCACAATATTTGTGTGCTGATACTCTGTGTGTGTGCTTTCTATGGAAGTGTGGCACTCCTTGCAAGTGGAACCTCCAGAGTTATGGTACTTTACTGAGACCCCTCCTACTGCATGCAGGTGCACTTGAATGGGTTCCAGCCCCTACTCTTGTGCCAAATTTCCCACATACCCATTGTCCTCCGGGCCTGACTGAGAAACAGTTGCTAGATTCTCTCCTTCCTAGACCCTCTCTGCTCAGTGTGAGAGGTAGGATGGGCCAAACTCCATATATCCTCCGTGTCCTGAGACCCAGTCTCCCTTCATCTTCCCCCTCAGAAGCTATATTCATGTGGAGAGGAGAACCTGGCTCTCAGCACAGGAAGTGGACCCAACAATGCAAGATTGCCCAGCACTACAGCAAAAGCAGATACAATTTGCAGTGTCACTAAAACTGGGGCAAAGGATTGCTTAGATTTGTGCGGTAGCTGAAAGGTCTGGGCCCTTTATAGAACAAATGGAACACTCTCATTGGCCTGAGGATCTTATTTCTATGTTAGACATATACAATGAATCAGGTCAAAAGATGCAGTGTGGGAGGCCACAGAGCAAAGGTCAGATGAGGGTAGTGCTCGTGAGGTGATGCAGTTGCTGAGATTCGTGGTGTGTGCACGGTGGCTGTATCTGCATTTTAAATAGATTTGTACTTATTGTTTAGAATTTGCTTTTCTTACCTCTCAAATATTTTTGCTTTCTAAAACCGCTTCTCTTCCCTTCTCTCCATTATGTTGGAGTGACTGCCATGGATTAGTGTTTGTGATCTTTAAGAGGCTCTCACAGGGAGGAGGGAGTTTGAGGTTAATGTAATGGCCTTGTATCATGAGTCTAGTAGTGATCACACTCTGTGTCAAGGGCATGCTGTATCTTGGGCACAGAGGCCTGGAGTTGCTGAGTTTGTGTAACATGGTGGTGTGATGCCCTTGCTTCCCCAGACCTTAGGGCTGTTTGATCAGGTGCACTGATTCAGAGTAGGCCAGGCTATGTTGTAACTTTTCCTAGGCACAGCCTGTGTGTGTAATGCAGCATCTGGCTAGTTCCAGAGGGCTCTGTTCCAGGGATTGTCAGAACTTGCCCTCCCCAGTCTCCTTTCAGCAGAGTGCAGGCAGGAAGCATCTGCGGATAGGATTTCTCAGGGAAGTGAGCTCATTGTTTCAGAGCTGGCAAGCTGGCCAAGCAGTTCCTTCGTTTCCTCTTTTCCAGCAGCAGGTGGTGCCCTTGCACTGTCATGCCACTTGCTTGCTTTCCCTGCTGCATTCAGCCATTTTAGGCAGGGCGTTTTCCTTCTCCATCGTCTCCCATTTTGTGTTTGTGACGCAGAAAATAAAAAGATTGAGCAAGGGAGGAGTCTGCGGGGAGAATGAGTCTAGCTGAGGCAAAGCTGTTACTGGAGCTGTCACTCTGAGTTGAGTGCAAGCAAAGGCAGGAAGGCTTCACTTGCACAGTGTGGGGACCAGAGCAAGAGGCTCCTCCCTGCCTGTATTGAGGGAGAAAGGAAAGTGGGAGCTGTCTGTGCAGGGAGCTTAGAGTGGAACCCCCCCTCCCCCCCCGCTACCTAGGGTCTGGGGAGTTAAGAGCGTGAATTACCCATCTCTAGACTCCTCCTGTCTTGCATCCTGCTCAGTACAGCTACTGGAGGGGGGGTGCCACAGCTGTGCCAGGGGGAAGAGCTTACACATCTGCAATATGGGGCTGTCTTCCCACCTTTGGTGGGGAGAGGAATTCCTCTCTGTGAGACTGGGAGTAGGGGTTATCCACCCACAAGCCGTGCAGAGTACAAAGCAGTCACAGTCAGGGTAAGCCTTCCCCCTTCAGTTGCTGTGTTATCCCAGCTGTGGCTGCGGAACAGAATTGCCATTCTACCTGTTTGGGATGCAAGGTTTTACTGCCTTTTCTGTGAGTGTGTGGAGGGGGGGAAGAGCTGGATTATTATCCCACGTGCTCTGGGGTCAGGTGCGGTGGGTGTCTTCCCAGCTGCAGTAGGAGCCCATGCAAAGGTAACAGTGTGTGTCACCAATGATATCAACAAGAAATTGTTTTCTTTATCATTTGTGGTGTGTATCTCAAACGTCCTGCTCCTCTCCCTTGGTGTCCCGTGTGCTGTAAAGTGGGATTGAGGAGGGGGGCTTGCTCAGCCCAGGAGCAGACACCAGGTGGCGAACCAAGCTTTGGAAAGCTTTATACTTCTGCTTTGACGCAGGAGTTCCTCTCTGATATCTGCCCCCCACCTCCCCAAGATCCCGTAGGAGTTGGGGGGAGAGGGCAGCACAGGGGAGTTGTGTGCTGTCTGTAATGCTAGCAGCCTTGTGGTGAAGTGTACAGCTGACTTCTCTACCAGAAGGCGGGTGGGGGGGTGGAGTTCTGGGGTCTGTGGCTCATAGCAGAGCAATGTGTTCTGTCCTAATCTAGCAAAGAGAGATCTCTGGGGGTGGGGGCTGTGTTCTGTCCCTGTGGAATCCAGGCATGGGGAGAAGAGCCATCTCTCTGGGGAGGGGGCGATGTTCTTTCCCTGTGGGACCCAGGAATGCAAGGGGAGCAGGGGTCTCTTTGGGGAGGAGGGAAGAGGTACCTGGGGAGGAGACTGTGTTCTGTCCCTGTAGCACCCAGGGAAAAGGATGCCTCTGGGAAAGGTGATGTGCTCTGTATGTCTGAGCATAGTCACCCTTGGAGTCAGTCTATTTGAATTTTTTTCAGGCAAAGTAGTCCTGCAACAGGGGTCCTGTTCCCATGACCTCTGTGTCTCCAGCTACATTGTTCCTGTGAAATTTAGTTGTTTTGGGGGGATTGTGAAGATGACAGTCTTTGAGGTATTCAAGTCCTCATCTGGCAGGTGCCTTGTACATTAGGGGACCAGGACTTTGAATTCTGCTGTGGAGTTAATGTGACCCATGAGATTCATGATATTTTGCAAACACTTTTGTTGCTAATGAAGTGTGTTGCTTCAGCCTCTTTGTAGCAGTTACACCTTAGCCTAGTGAGTTACATTAGTCCAAACTGCAAGAGATGAAAACATTGTTCTCTGGCTAGGCCATCTTCCAAGAGAAGTGGGTGAAACCTACCCTCCTTTGAAGGGGGCACTGATATTCTCTCTCATTTATCGCCGCAGCGCCTGTTTGCAGCAGGGGTGGGATTGGGTGTCAGACCTTCGCCATTCTCCAGTCCCCACACCAGTTGTTCGTCAGGCGGCCCAATGGCCTGTCTCAGTATACCTTCTCCCAGCCTCCGGGCAGTGTGGCCCAATGGCCAGAGTCTATATAACTTCCCCAAGCATTGGGCAGCGTGGCCTAACAGCCAGAGTTTGTATAACTTCCCCCAGTCTCAAGGCGGCGTGGCCTACTGTTCAGCATCTATTTAACTTCCCCAAGTCTAAGGGCAGTGTGGCCCAATGGCCAGAGTCCATATCTTCCCCCTCGCAGGTGGGGTAGTGCCGCCTAGTGGCCGGAGTGGTAGGGGGAGCCGGACCCACCCTCTCCACCAGATCCTGACACAGGGCTCTCCTAGTGGCAGGGTTCCCCTTGCCCCTAGCTCGGCGGGGATCCGCCCACAACATGCCGAGTGTTCGTGCAGCCCCGACACTGTTTGCCTTTAAAATTCCTCTGGATCACTTCCTACCATAACTGCTGTGCCCTCCTCCTCCAGTGGTGTCCTCAACCAGGGCCTCAGGTCACATCCCGGCTTGGCTGGCCTCTGGATCCTGGGGTTCTGGCTGTCCTTCTGCAGAAGCTGGCAGCATGCCTCCTTCCCTTCCAGCAATCAGCCCAGACTGAGCAACGCTGCAGGCTTTTATACCTAACCTCTGGTTGGAGCATGCCCAGAAGAGCTTCCGGGGCATGGCTTCCTCCGCTAGGAAGGATGGATTAACCCCCACGGTACCAGTGCTGGGCCGCTCAGCCCAGTCACACCATCACTAGCCTATGTCAGCCATGTGGGAGGCGGGGTCAGAATTTCCAGGGCTTCTGATTGGGTGATGGGTTTGAACTCGATCAGGACAGGTGAGGTGGGAGTGTTTCAGGTTCGGGAAGGTTTCCCTTGTCTTTTTGTGTCTCTCTCTGATTTGGGTGATTTTTGTCTACAGAGTTGGAGGGAAGCTCTTAGTGATTGCCAGGCTTTGATTTGTGTGTAGGCAGGCATGGTGGGCCAGTTAACCACTTTTCCATGTGGAACAGTTCTGCTTGTTGTGATTGGGTTAATGTCAGGGCCAGCTCCAAGTTTTTGGCTGCCCCAAACAAAAAAAAAAGTTTGCCCCCCACCTTTTTTCCCCCACCTCAACTCTGCCCTTTCCCCGCCCCATTCCAACCCCTTTCCCAAATGCCCCGCTCCACCTCCTCCCCCAGGCATGCTGCATTTCCCCTCCTACTCCTCCCACCCAGGCAAGCCTGGGAGCGGAGGTGAGGTGGTGCAGGGAGCGGTTCTTCTGCCCCCACAGGGTTATTTTCTGTGCCCCAACCTCAGCTTACTTCCACTCCACCGCCACCTGCACCCCTGAGCACGTCACTGTTCCGCTTCTTCCCGCTCTCTCCTAGGCTTGCTAATCAGCTGTTTTGCGGCAAGCCTGGGAGGTGTGTGGGGAGAAGCAGAGCAGCAGCAGTGCGCTTAGAAGAGCAGGCGGAGGCAGAGGTGAGCTGGGGCTGAGGTGGGCAGGGAGTTGCCGAAGCAAAAAAAAAAAGAAAGGGAGCGGCCGGACTGCCGCCAAAGGGGGGAGGGGGGGGAGAGGAGAAGTCCCCTTGAAATGTGCTGCCCCAAGAATGGTGGAAATGCCGCCTCTCAAATTTGCCGCCCCAGTGCTTCCTATGCTGGTGCCTAGAGCCGGCTCTGGTTAATGTGACTGTGCGTGAGAGAGAGGGGTTGGTTAAGTGCTGTATGTGTCTGTACAGGGCCTTGAGATTATGAATTGGTTGTTGCTGATCTGGATTTGTACCATAGGTGCTCCAGTCGTCTGCCTTTTAACTTCACTTGCACATTGAAGAACCACAGTGACTCGTGTGGAAGGTGTGAAGGACAGAGACGTTTACTGCAGCTACTCTATCTCTCCAATGGTTTTTCTCAGGGTTTCAGATGGGTTTGGCTCTAGGGCGGTTGCTATGTCCTCAGCCACAAAGGCTATTTTTGTATAGTAGTTTTAACTATTTTGGTAAGAAATAGATTCATGTGCTTCCGGTACGGGCCATGTTCAAGAAAGTGGCTTGATGGTCCTTTGTCTATACAGCATCCATTGCTGTAGTGTCTGAGGGCCTAAGCACGTTCCTCACTCTCCACATCTGTGTGTCTGTCTAGGCTGCTCAGCTCCACTTTTAGTCCACACATGTGCCTGCTTATGGAACTTTGCTGTTAAATGATAATTCAGAAATGACCTAATAGGTCTCTTCCACCTCTCCTGTCTGCTTCCTCAATTCCAAGACTCTGTTTATTCTCCTGGGTATTTTGTACAGTTTTAATCCTAAAGTCCCAAGCAATGGGACTCCTTTCCCTTTCCTAGAGACATGATTGCACAGTTTAATAGATTTTATGTTTTTCTCCTTTCATTAATCATGTTATCTTTGCCCACACCCCAAATCCTTCATGAGAGAACTCCCCAGGAACATAGTATGGGCACTTCCTTCATTCTAAGAGCCCCTCTGATCTCTGGGAATTGTTATAGCAGCTGCTTTTCCTTTAAGCCTCTCTGAGTTGGTGTCCATTTGTGTGCGCGTGCACACACAGAAAATTAGGTCAGCGACTGTGTTTTCAGTAGCTGCTATCTCTGTTTTTAGCTTAGAGTGTGAGCACATGACAGGGGGAGGGAATCCAAGGGGAAGCACTATCATGGGTTAGCTTCCGAGGAGAGAGATGCGTCTCTTCCCTTCCCTGTTACTGTGGGCAAAGTGGTCTAAGTGTGAAAGAAGAGCAGGGCATTGGGGTTAGTGGGGGCAGTCCTGAGAGAATGTGACTGGTAGTTAATGTTCCTTCTGCCAAGTATATTTTAGGGAAATCTATCTGTTATTTAACTCAATGTTTCAGCTTAATACTGTCTCATGCACTCCTCAGGAGGTGGAGGGGTTAATTCTGCCCTTTGTAGTCACCTATGAACCAAACCAACTGGGAGGAAGAATTTAATCAGAAAAATGTGAATAAGAGCATAACATAAGAACATCTGAATGGCCATACTGGGTCAGACCAGAGGTCCATCGAGCCCAGTATCCTGTCTGCTGACAGTGGCCAATGCCAGGTGCCCCGGAATGAGTGAACCTGACAGATAAATAATGATCAAGTGATGTCTCTCCTGCCATCCATCGCCCCCTCTGACAAACAGAGGCTAGGGACACCATTCCTTACCCATCCTGACTAATAGCCATTAATGGACTTAACCTCCATTAATTTATCCAGCTCTCTTTTAACCCCTGTTATATTCCTAGCCTTCACAATCTCCTCAGGCAAGCTGTTCCACAGGTTGACTGTGCGCTGTGTGAAGAACTACTTCCTTTTATTTGCTTTAAACCTGCTGCCCATTAATTTCATTTGGTGCCCTCTAGTTCTTATATTATGGGAACAAGCAAATAACTTTTCCTTATTCACTTTCTCCACACCACTCATAATTTTATATAGCTCTATCATATCCCCCCTTAGTCTCCTCTTTTCCAAGTTGAAAACTCCTAGCCTTTTTAATCTCTCATCATATGGAACTGTTCCAAACCCCTAATGATTTTAGTTGCCTTTCTCTGAACCTTTTCTCATGCCAGTGTATTCTTTTTGAGATGAGGAGACCACATCTGTGTATGATATTCAAGATGTTGGCGCATCTTGGATTTATATAAGGGCAATAAGATAGTCTCCATTTAATTGTCTATCCCTTTTTAATTTTTTTTAACGATAATTAGGAATCATTTACGAACACCGCAATAGCTGCCCAAAAACCACAGTTGAAGAAGGAGGCTCTGTTGGTTAAATAAATGACCTGGTTTAAAGAGGAAGTAAAGGCAGCTATTTATATTTTTTCAATATATAAATAAATAACAGATGGAAGAAAGAGGATGTTAATAGTATTGAATATAAATCAGAAGTTAATAATTTGTAGAAAATTAATAAGGGAAGCAAAGGGTCACAAGGAGCAATCTATGGCCAGCAGAATTAAGGACAATAAGGAGTTTTTCAAATATATCAGGAACAAAAAGAATGCTAACAGTGGTATAGGTCCATTATTAGACGGAAATGGTAAATTATCAATCGCAATGCAGAAAAAGCAGAAGTGTTCAAAAATATTTCTGTTCTCTAATTGTGGGAAAAGCAGGTTATATCAGGGATCGTCAATCTTTGGCACACGGCCCACCAAGGTGAGCCCTCTGGAGGGCCGGACTGGTTTGCTTACTTGCCGCAGCCACAGATTCAGCCGATCATGGCTCCTACTGGCCGCGGTTTGCTGTCCCAGGCCAATGGGGCCGCAGGAAGTGGCGGCCAGCACATCCCTCAGCCCGAGCCTCTTCCCGCAGCCCCCACTGACCTGGGATGGCAAACCGCAGGCAGTGGGAGCCGCAATCAGCCGAACCTTCAGACCCAGCAAGTAAACAAACTGGCCCGGCCTGTCAGGCGGCTTACTCTGGCGGACCACATACCAAAGGTTGTTGATCCCTGGATTATATAATCTCATCATATGGTGATAATAATGCACTTTCCATTCCACTAGAATCTCTGGAAGATGTTAAACAGAAGCTTTTAAAGTCAGATTTTTTAAAATCAGCAGATCCACATGATTTCCATCCAAGAGTAGTAAAAGAGCTGGCTGATTTTGCTGAACTGTTAATGTTGATTTTCAATAAGTCTTGGAGTACTGGGGAAGTTCTAGAATAGCAAAAGAAAATGAATGTGCCAGTTTTTAAAAGGGTAGACGGGATGACTTAAGTAATTAAAAGCCTGTGAGCCTGACATCAATGCCAGGCAAGATAATGGAGCGACTGGTACAGGACTTAATAAAGAATAAAAGGAGGATAATGTAATTAATGCAAATGAACAAGGAGATTAGATCCTGTCAAACTAACTTGATATCTTTTTTTGTTGAGATTACATTTTTAGTTGATAACATTAACAGTGTTGCTGTTGTATACTTAGATTTCTGTCAGGCATTTAACTTAGTACTACATGACATTTTCACTACAAAAAACTAGGATGATATAAAATTAATATGGCATTGTAATTATATACAAGGAATTATCATGAAATAGGTGTGTTTCCAGTGGGGTCCCACAGGAATCTCTCCTTGACCCTATGCTAGTTAACATTTTTATCAGTGACCTGGAAGAAAAATAAAAATCATCACCAATAAAGTTTGCAGTTGACACACAAATGCAGGGTGTGGTAAATAATGAATTGGACAGGTCACTTATACTGAGTGATCTGCATTGCTTAGTGAACTGGACACAAGCAAACAATATGCATTTTAATATGGATAAATATATACATTTAGGAACAAAAAATGTAGTCCATACTTACAGGACAGGGAACTGTATCCTGGGAAGCAGTGACCCTGGAAATGTTTTTTGGGGGGTGGGGGTGGATAATCAACTGAACACTCGCTCCCATTAGACCCTGTAGCCAAAAGAGCTAATGTGATCCTGGGATCCACAAATGGGAATCCTGAATGGAGGTAGAAAAGTTATTTTACCTCTATATTTGTCACTGCAACTGCTGCTGAAATACTGTATCCAGTTCTGGTGCCCACAGTTCAAGAAGGATTTTGATAAATTGGAAAAGGTTCAGAGAAGAGCCACAAGAATGGTTAAAGGATTAGAAAACCTGCCTTGTAGTGATAGATTCAAAGAGCTCAGTCTATTTAGCTTAATAAAGACTAAATTAAGGAGTGAATTGATTAGTCTAGACTCTAGAAGTATCTGCGTGGGGAACAAATATTTAATAATAGGCTCTTCCTTTCTCTGCTAGACTGATAACATAATCCAATGGGTGGCAGTTGAAACTAGACAAATTCCGGCTGGAAATAAGGCATAAGTCTTTGACAGTGAGAGTAATAAATAATTTACCAAAGGGTGTAGTGGATTCTCTATCACTAACCATTTTAAAATCAAGATTGGATGTTTTTCTGAAAGTTCCACTCTAGGAATTATTTTGGGACAGGTGTCTGGTCTGTCTTATACTGGAGGTCAGACTAGATGATCATAGAGTGACCAGACAGCAAATGTGAAAAATCGGGATAGGCGGGGGGTAATAGGAGCCTATATAAGAAAAAGACCCAAAAAGTGGGACAGTCTCTATAAAACCGGAACATCTGGTCACCCTAGATGATCGTAATAGTCCCTTCTGGCTTTGGAATCTATGAATGTACTCAACAGGACTTCGTAGCCATGCTGCAGTTCGGGGGCGTTAATAACCCTTTCCTTCGTTCCATCAGCCTGCCTCTAATGCTGCTAGTCATCTGGAATTAGTATATTCTCTGCTCCCATCCCTTGGGAGATCATGGGATCAATGGGGAGAACAGGCTTTCCAGTATGGGATTACTTCAACCCATGAGGTCACATGGAACCAATGAAGGAATGAGCTTTTAGATGAGCAGCATGCCATCTCAGTCGTCACTCTTCTTGGGGAAGCTACTGCATATCTGAAAAGATGAGGATGGCAGCGGGGGATGGGATTCTGGGGCTAGAGCCATGCTCTTTGTAGGGTTTTCAGACCCATGATCCCTAAGATGCAAATCTCTGGAGTGATGACTGGAAGATCCCCACAACCCACATGAGAAAAGAGCCTCTGTCAGGGTGTGACACATTTTGCCAGTGCACCAGGGGGAAGATTCAATATGTAGAGCCTTACCAAATTCAGATTTAAATAGCTGAAATCATGAAATTTACCATTTTTAAAAATCCTATGACCATGAAATTGTCCAAAATGGACCATCAATTTGGTAGGTCCCTATCAGTATGGGCTTTGTCACCCATCCCTAAGGTTTCTGTGCTCACCTAGTACATATCGCAGCAAATGTCCTATTCCTAGAATATTTCTCTTCTGTCTGGGAGAGTCAAGGCTGCTTCTCTGTCCCTGAGCAGGAAAATAAGGCTAGTGAGAGCAGCTGCCCTGCTCTCTCCCTGTCCTCTGTCAATGTCTGTGGCCTATGAAGTGGTTTGTGGAACATGGACTGCACAGAGCGATGAGCAGCAGGCAGCTTTATTTGACAGCTATGTGGAGTAGTACTGTGCTTCCAAAATGTGTGTGAAAGCTCCTCTTGTCTTTACTCACCTTAATTTCCTGTGCACGCAGCAAAGCAAGACCAGGAAGGTGGACTGGAGAAGAATACACAAAAGAAAAAGGTCAAAGAGCTGAAAGTGTTGGATTCAAAAACTGCACAGAATCTCTGTGAGTATGTGGGAATCGGGGAATTACCCATGAGTCCAGGTGTGTGCATAAGTTTCCTGATGGGGCTGAATGGAGAGAGTCGAGTGATTATAAAGTGACTTTGTTTCTGTGTATTTCTTGGCTGAACACTGTCCCCATAGATTTATGTGTGCTTCTTTTTGTTACCCTTGCAGCAATTTTCCTAGGCTCGTTCCGTATGCCTTACGAGCAGATCAAGAATGTAGTCCTGGAAGTGAATGAGTCTGTGCTGACTGAGTCCATGGTGCAGGTGAGTGAGAATCAGGGAGGCAAACATCTTTCCCTACAATGGGGACCCCCTTGTATTTGCTGGACTGAGGTCCGTTTGGAGAAATGAGCTGATGAGATATCAGTCTTTCCTGAAAGCATAGCCTCCTTTCTTGGGTAGGAGGGCCCATGACTTCCAGAGCTGCCTTCATTCCACATCATGTAGGAGTCATCCACCTTCGCTTGCCCTTGCTTGGGGGCCAGATTCATATGACTGTGCTTCACTGACTCATGTGTTTCTCTCTCAGAACCTGATTAAGCAGATGCCAGAGCCAGAGCAGCTGAAGATGCTATCAGAGCTGGGAGACGAGTACAATGATCTGGCTGAGTCTGAGCAGTTTGGAGTTGTGGTGAGTGCCCTGCCCTGGGACTCAGAGACTCATTTGGTAGGATACCATTGTGCAGTTGCTCATGTGCACAGTATGTAGAGTCTTCCGACCAGGCCTGCAGTGTGTGTGGTGCTGTTGTCCCCTTCCCTTGCCAGATCTGATTCTCCCCCGTCCATCCCCAGCCTTCCACTTCGGTCTTGACTACACTTGCAGGTGTTGAGTGCTTTGGGTTAAACCAGCCTTTGGGGAGCACAGTAGGGAAAGTGCCTCAGTCTGTCCGCACTGACAGCTGCAAGCGTACTGGCATGGCCACGTTTGCGGCACTTGCAGCCGCATTAGGAGTGGTGCATTATGGGCAGCTATCCTAGCGTTTAAGTGACTGCAATGTGCTTTTGAAATGTTGGGGGTGGTGCGGAGTGTGACAGGGAGTGTGTTATGTGTATGTGTGGGAAGAGAGAGTGGGTTTTTGAGGTGCTGAGAGTGTCAGCATACTGACTTGTAAGGTCAGACCGCCCCTCACCTCTCTCTCACTCACTCGAAGCAAACAGTAAATGTTTGCTTTTTCTCGGAGCAAATAAGCAGCCAGCTGTCTGAAATGGAGCTTTGAAAGGGCACTTCCGCATTCGTGCAGCCGATTTCACAACAAGGAGAAGAGTGGCCTTTGTCTTAAGGGGATTATGAGACATTTCTGGAGGTCAGTCAGAATGCAGTAACGCAACTCCTTATTCACACTGACACTGCAGCGTCTCACCCAATATGCATCAAATGTTATCCCTCTTGCCAATGTGAAGTACCAGGAGTGCTCTAGCCAGGGAGTCAGAGCGCTTTACGTGCCTTTCCAGTGTGAACGGGGAGTAAGGTAGAGCGCTGTGGTTGGCTTTATTGCAGTATAGCATGCAAGTGTAGCCAAGCCCTTAGTGTGTTCGCAGCATTGCCTCAGCAGGTCCACTGTCTGGGAGTTGTGCATTTTATCTTGTGAGTCCTGAAACAGCTTTGGAGGGTTGCACACACTGATAGACTCCTCTCTGCCCTCACAGTGGGTTACAGATGATGGTTCCTGTATCACAGGGTGACCTGGCCTTTAAGAGGCAGTGGGGCCAGTGCACCTGGGACTCGTCAGCTGCCTCCCAGTTAGTCTTAAAAGAGGGCACCTGTGCCCTGAAAGTAGGAGGGATACTCAAAGCTGCTTGAGAATACTAAGTGAGAGTCAATCTAGAGAAGGGAAATTGAGAGCTATCAGCGAATGAGGAGACTGGAGGAGATCCCTGGGAAAGAGGGAGAAATAGGAAGCCAGTGGAGGGATGAGCCCAAGAGCCCTGGCCAGAGGGGGCTGGAGGCTGAGGGCAGCAGAGCGGGAGATGTGTGCTGGCTAGCTGAAGCTAGAGGGCCAGATGTGGCTGAAAGCTGGGGACAAGGGATGGTGAGAGATGCTGGAGCTGCACTGGAGAGCCTCAGTGTAGAGAGAGGTGCTGGGGCTCTTCTTGATGTTCTATCTGAACTGTGGCTGTGGAGCTTACAGTACTGTTTATGTGCAATGGCCTTTCTTTTGTTATAAATTAATCTTGCAAGGGTTGTTTGTACTCCGAAGCAGTGGAGGGGACACTAAGCCAGCTTCACTTGTTGTGGCTTGTCAAAGAGGGCACTCCAGGTGGGATCACCTCATGATACTGCTGCTCAGCAATGATTTTCTGGTGATAATTTTCCTTTCCCCAGCTTCTCACTTCAACTGTGGTTAATATTAGCTGTGTGTTTGGTTTTTTTTAAATTCACATTAATTTATTGCTTCTTTTTTTGTTTTAAATATCCTTTGGCATCACCATAGCCATCCAGAGATGGATTTAAATAATGTGCTTCATGTACTAAAAAAGTTACCAACAGTACTTAGCTTTCTTGAGTAAAAAATATTCTCTTTGGGGCTTCTTGGCATGTGACTGGTTTACCCCATAGGTTTGAGAATAGGCTGGAAGTCACCATAATAGAGGAAGCTTTGTCAGCTCACCTAGGATATGGGAGGAGCCTGCAGCTAAGTTGCTAACTAAAGACCTTCCTCAGATCAAAAGGATATAAAATAGATCCTAATACCCGTGTGTTTTAGAGGATTCATTGCCCATGTCTTGGTCTCTCTAGAAGACAGTGCACTTCAGACAGTACGGATTCTCCTAAGAGTTGTCAAGGAAGCTCTTCACTTCAAGGGCTGGATGTATAGACCCCATTTCCTCTCTGTACAAGGAATTTAGGTTGGGGCATGTGTTGGCACTGTTCAGTGCCTTTGATGAAAGAGGGTTTGATGTAAGAGATTCCTTGACTCCGGGAAAGGCACGTGAGATTGGGCTCTTGCTATAATTATGTTGGCTGTGATGCACTCAGTCTTGTTTCTTATCAAGTTGGCCCGAGATTTCTTGTTGGCTGCATGGCAACAGAAGAACTTCTGGTGACTCTTTGGGTCCAAACAGTCTTCTAATTCCTGATGTGCTGCCTCCCTAGGGATTTTCTGGACCAACTCCAGTGCCTCAGTGATTCTTAGTCTTTTAGATTCTGTTCCTTGAACTTTCTCCTTGTCATTAAACTTCTGTCTCAGATTCAACATTTTGAGTATTTCTTTCTTTCCCTTAGAGTTTGTGGCACAATTAGTCTGGCTTTAGGGGGAGAGATCCTTTTTAATCTCCCCCTTCAGTACAGTAGTGATCTGAAATTATTTGTGGGTATATTCCCTATGGTGGTTATGGGTATCATGCACTTTAGTTAAGTGAATTTATAAGCTTTCATGGACTCAGTGAACTGAGCCTAGCCATGGCCACATTTCTAAAGGGACTAGAAATAAGAAAGCAGTATCACCATACCACCTTCCCCCAAAATGTCCTAAGAGAGGAACTGAAATGTCTCATTCTCAAGAGAAATGTTGATTCCACATACAGCACACGAAGAGGGATCTGTGATTGTCCTGTATGTCCCTCCTTTCCATGAGATTCCTAATGGTCTTGACAGCCTATGACAGGTGTAAGAGAGGTAAATCATTCTTGTCTGTATCTCAGTGTGACAAAGCTCTGGCCTTACCTTCGTGGATCCTGCGTTTCCTGGCGGATTTTTACTAGCCTCAGCGGCTCACTGTGACCCTCCACGGAGCCCTTCTCTCTCTGGAGACAAGGTCACAGCCTATGGAGCCATTTTCATCACAAACCAGTGAGGAGAAGTTATTCTTCCTGGCACAGTCTCTATTGTCTCCCAATCTCAGAGAGTAATTAGGGGAGGCAGAAAGGGGGGAGCCCAGGGACCCTAATAGTATCAGCTAAGATGGCTGACCTTTTATCCACAAAACACAATACAATTCCCTGGGCTACTTCCCCACAGCGGTCCCCGCTTCTTCAGACTCCACTTCACCCCTACCTCAGGGCCTCCTTCCTTCTGTATGATATGTTGTCCACTACTCAGTCTCACCAACAGCATAACTTCCTTCCACAGCTCCTGACACCCACAGCCCACCTGACTAATTGGGAGGTTTTTATCTGGTTTCAGCCAGTCCCTGATTGGCTTCAGGTGTCCCAATTAGGCTAGCTGTTTCTACTCCTTTCTAGAAGGTTCTTAATTGGCCCCAGATGTCTTGATTGACCTGGAGTAGCCTTTGTTTGGCTATCCAGGGAACAGGGACCTGCACACCCTGAGACTAATGTACCTGCCTTCCAGCACTCTCCTATATCCTTCTGGTCTGACTCCGTCACACTCAGGATAAGGATTTCAGAGGTAAATCAGATCAGGAGGGCTCATTTCTCAGAGGCAAGTGATCAGTTTACAAGCCACTGTAGTCTGTTATCGTTTCCATCTGTGGAGAAAGATTCTTTCCAGAGCCTAGCAGTCAAGACATAAAGGCCTCAATTCTTTGAGAAAGGTAGCACTTGATAAAGTTAAGAACAGTATATGACGCTTGAACACAGCTGCCTGTTCCATTGCCTCAGCAGTGATCCTGAGACAAGGGATTCATGGTTCCTTACATCAGGGCTCCCTTAGGAAGTTCAGATGAAGATTTTCAATTTGTCTTTTAAGTCACAATCTGACAGCATGATAGAGAAACTGAGGAGGGCCAAGATTGCTGTTTGAGCTCCTGGATTTTCTCCAATTACCTTTAGACAGATTATCTACAGCCATGGAGTTTGCTCCAGAATCCCCACCTTGCTGCGGGATGTGCACCAGAATCTGACCTTTAATTTTTTAAATAAAGTTTTAGCCCTTATGATAGCAGAGAAAATGTCAGCAATGGGAACTCTGTAATGTAATGCAGTGTCATTTCCATATGTCTGCAGAGAACCTGGAACAATAGCTCTGAGACGGGTGACTACACAATGCCAGGGCTGTGTAATTTGACCTTTTCCCTAGAAGTTCTGGAGTTCACCATTGTGCAGCAGCCAGCTACCCAGTGTCACAGTTGCAGGGTCAACTGTATCTCTTATCTCTCTTTTAGTTTTCCTTGTGGACACCCATGTACATTTTCAGGCTCTCAGCTGTCACCTCTTAGGCGAAGACCAGCATCCATGTCCTGGTTTTAGGCTTCCAGCCCCTCTGCACCTCACTGTTATTTCCGCAGCAGGTATGACCAGGGCCAGCATTGTGGCTAACTATTTCTAGATTTGCTTGATGCTGCCTCAACACAGGTGGCTGGACTTCGTGAGTTCTCGAGGTCTCTTCCAGCCCCACATGTCTGTGATTCTGTGGTGTCTCCAGAGCTACAACAGTATATACCAGTTACCAGCCAGCCTTCACAAAACAAAATGCATTTATTCTTAGGGTACTGTCCTTCCAGGCAATTCTTAGCATTACAGAGAACATAAAAAACAGTAAAAAGGGTTAGCTCTTCTGTTTGCAAGATCAGATCAAGAACTAGAACAAGCTTGGGACAGTCCAGCTGTTTCTAGTGTTTGGGCCTTTGATCTCTGATCTCCTGTATCTCCAGTCAGTGTCCTCTCCTCAGGACAAAGCTTCAAAAGCCTGGGTTTTTGTATAATGCAGATTCAACAATAGTGCTTAACTACCCTCAGGAATTCCCCAGGAAACCCACTTAACACTTACTGTTGCAAAAGTACAGTCCTGTCTGGCATGTTTCAGTAAAGTCATTGAACACTTACACATCCTAGGTCTCTCATCTGTTACACTTGACATTTTGTTTTCAGCCTGTCACCCTGTCCTGCTTGGACCAGCCTACAGCTTCCTCTTGCTCTGCAGCTTTCCCCACGAAGGAAAGTTAATTGGATCACAGTACATGCTCCTTTATGGAGCCAACCAGCAGCATGTAGGAAAGCAAGAAACAAGGGTCCAGGGAGTGGAGAATGCACAATTGTAGACTGGAGAACAGTGCTGCAGTTGAGACCTGAGGAGCTGGGGAGAAAAGCTGTTGAAGCCAGCTACCAGTGCCTTCTCTTTCCTGGCTCATATGGGGAAGAGCTGGGTTGCCTTGGCCAGCATTCCAGGAGCCAGCGCTCAAAGAGCAGAATCAGGATGCCCACAGAACAGTAACAAAACTCATCTTGAAAAATAATCATCACATTTTACACGAGTAAGAATTTTCAACTGAGTCATAGCTGAGTGGTTTTTGTGAGGGCTCGGAGGATGAGAACAAAGGATATGGATATTTCATGGCAGTAGAAAAATTATTGTTGCCTTGGAATTTAGGGGTTTCCCTTGCAGCATTTGGTCCCACTGTGCTACCTACAGATGAAGGTGCCCACTCTTCAATATCCCACCGGCATCAGCAGCTGTAGTCTAGTGTTCAGTCTGGGTCCCACCTTCAGTCCAGTAGTTCAGTAAGTATACTGAAGGGCTCATCACAGTGTCTACCAGTTACCACCATCAGCCAATTTCTTCAGCCACATCTTATTTCCAGGGTGAAACCTGGTCATGAAATGCCAATGGAAAACCCAGACCAATAATAGTTTCTTTCCTTCTTTCCAGTCTAGTTCTCTGACTTGGCCACAACCAAGCCTGTTCTCCGCTCAAAGGGTAGGATATCTAATTTCTCAGAAACGTGGTTCTAGTCCCCCACCCCCACCCCTCCGTTTCCTATTGTAGAAAACAGGACAATTGAATTACAGAATCGTAAGAATCTTGGTTGGGGTTCATTAGCTGTGCTATATGGGCATTCTTGTGCTTACGAAAGAACTACCTATGCTCTTAGAGTTTCCAGAAGGAAATTCGGAGCCAGATGCTTCACCTAATGGCATGGATGTTGGAACATTAGTCTTAGATGCTTTGAGTCATATATTCAAATAGAAGCATTTCTGTGTGGTCTTATAGTAAGGAGGTGACATCTAAGATATGGCTTGTTCTTGCCATTTTGGAGCATTTATTTTTGATGAAATCTGGGTTAGCTTTTTCTACAGTTAAGGTACATTTAGTCCCTAGAATGAGTTATTGTTCCACATTGGATGGTAATTCTGTCATTGCTCATCCTTTGGTGAAATTATTTCCAAATGGTCTTTTGCCTGTATACCCACCAATCTGTAAGTCACCCAGTGTTTGGGATTTGAACTTGACCCTCCCTAGACTCATGGATGATCTACTTGAGTCAATTGCTGACCAAGATAATGTAAGTTTCATCCCAGGCCGTTTCCCTTCTGAACTTCTTTCCAAGCCCACAAGCTGGCCATGAAGCTACTATTGGGCTAGAACTAAATAGTTTAATAAATCGCCTGGTTGTCATAAGAAAGGAAGAATACCAAGCTACAAGCAGTCTTCGATCAGTAACAATCTACATTCAGCTATGTTATGTTAGATGGGGTTCAAGTGTGAAGGAGCTATGGCTGCTTTAATGGCCTGCTTCTTTGAGACTATGACTACCATGAAGATCCTGTGTCATGGTGATCTTTGGGTGTAGTCTCTTGAGATTGGATCCAGATTTGATGCTCACCTTGGGAAGCTAGCACTTCTGTCTCTGTTTAAATACACGCTTCTGAGTAACCCTGCTGCAGGTTCATTGCTACTGCATCCTAAATCAGATGTTAGACTCTGGTTTGGGAGAACAGCCCTATTCAGGAATGCACTAAAGCACACCCTTCATGTACTTGAAGTCAGCAGGACTTTAGAGCGTATTTTCATGCTTTCTGGAATTGGGGCCTTAGAGTGGGAATCTGCAATGGCAATTGTATGCAAGGGAAGGGCAGTTTACCTACCAATAGTTGAAGTTCTCCATGTATATTTACTCTGCAGAGCTATGCTTGCTTGCCCATTTTCCTCTCATCTTTGTGGTCTAGAATTAGATTTTGCATACATGGAGCTGGAACTGAGTATGGTTAGGCATGTGGGCATTACAGCCTCAATTTAAAAAAATCTAATGTACCTTATGTTTGAATGTCAGTGTGTGTATCTTCTGTGGTTAGTTGCTCTTAAATGATTCTGGGACTCACAAGGTATAGCACACATCTCCTAAAGAGTGGATCTGCAAAGAGCTACCGTCACTGTAAGTAGGCTTCCTTTCCTGTCCCCTTCTCTTCTCAGAGCATCTTGTTTTTCCTTCCCCCTGTGTGTGACACTGTTCCTCTCCCCTTCCCTTCTCAGATTAGCTCAGTTTCCCGCCTGCGGCCCCGCCTCAATGCCATCCTCTTCAAGCTGCAATTTAATGAGCAGGTGGAAAATATCAAGCCTGAGATTGTCTCAGTAACAGCAGCCTGTGAGGAAGTGCGCAAAAGTAAGAACTTTTCTAGCCTGCTGGAGATAACCCTACTGGTGGGCAACTTCATGAATGCAGGTTCCAGGAATGCTGGTGCCTTTGGCTTCAACATTAGCTTCCTCTGCAAGGTGAGTGTTTGTTTTTTCCAGGGGCAGGTCAGGGAATTGCTTCCTCTGTGTTTATCGTGCAGGGAACCCTCCAGGCATCTATGCTTGGGGCAGCAAATCACTGTTAGCTAGTTTCAAGTATTCTCTATGCTGTCCCATTCTCATAGCCAGTTTTCTCATTACCAGCTCCGAGACACAAAATCCACTGATCAGAAGTTAACATTGCTGCACTTCCTGGCTGAGCTGTGTGAGCAGCAGTACCCGGATGTAATGAAGTTCCCTGATGAGCTCATCCACGTGGAGAAAGCCAGTCGAGGTATTTGTTATTGCAGTGTGGGTGGAGAGTGTTACAGAAGGTGATGTCAGAATAGGTGAAAGGTGTTGCAGGGTTGCATGGGAGGTATGATCTTGTTTTGGGAGAGTGGAGGATTGTCTCTGTGTATAGGTGGGAATGGGAGAGTGGATCTTGAGCATGTGGAACAAAGACCATTTTTGTTTAAATGTGTAAATGGACATTAGGCCGAAAGGTTGCTGTTGAAGCTGGTTCCCAATGGTATATGGTTTTGTGAGTATGATAAAAAAAAAAAAGGCCTCTCGGGACTGAGTAGTAGGGCTGTGCTGTGCTGTGTAGGGTAATGAGAGAAGCTCCCTGTACTCCCAGGCGTGCGTCCTTCCGTTTGTTATGTCTGTTGTTTATCCTGTGTGGAAGGCTGGCTGTGTTGAGTCAGTGTCCAAGGAGGAAGGAAAGAGGAGAGCAGCAGGATGCAGATTACAGATGTATCCTTCCTTCAGAGAGCAGGAATGGAAGCTCTCAGAAGAGTGCTGGGGTCCTGGCTCCCTTTCCAATTCTTCATTCCCTAACCAGCCTCTCAATGTGTCTCATTAGTACTGATCACATATTCCTTTTCAGCCCTCAAGTTCCCTTTGGCACACACACGCAATAGAAATTCTAATATAAACACACACACAGTTTCTCCAGTGTGCTGTGCTTCATGGGGAAGAGGGCAAAGGTGGTTTTATGCTATCTGTGTAGATCCCCAATCCTCGTTTAGCCTGAGGACTGCTACAAGTTGTGCCAAGCTATCTGTGACCCAAAAAAACTGTTCTGACAGCCAGAAATCACTGAACCATAGAGGATCTCCTAAGCCAGGGACTGCAAAGGAAGATAGTGTAGAATCTCTAGGCTGGGGGAAATCACAGGAAGCCTGTGTATGGCACAAAGGCAGCATAGTGGGGTCAGGAATCTGGCCCGTCATCCCTTACTTGTGCCCAGTTGGAAAAGGAAAGAGGAATGAGTGGAATGCCGGAGACATTGTCCTTCTGCTGGGTGTAGAAAACAAGTCAGCTTTGCCCTCCACCTGAGCTGATACCATCAGTGAGTAGATAAGGCCCTACCTATGGTGTGAACTGCAGCCAGGGACTCCAGGGAGCTTTGGTCTTGTCTGCACTGGCACAGCACCATTGTACTGTTGGAACTTGTCTTGCTTTGAACTGGGTTAAACTACACCAGTGTGAAACGGTATCTGCATCTGATCTGCAAGCATGGCCCGTGGTTGCGGATATCCATGGATATAAAGCAGATATCCACAGATTTGCAGGGCCTTTTTAAATTAGTGCCTTTTTCTCTGCATGGATGCAGTCACAGGGGTGTTTAAAATCCCATTGTGGAGAAGGCCTTGATTTTGATGTGTATGTTGGGAATATCATACTCCATCTTTGTGTATCTCTTTCAGTCTCTGCTGAGAATTTACAGAAGAATTTGGATCAGATGAGGAAACAGATTTCAGACCTGCAGAAAGATGTTGAGAATTTCCCCACTCCCACAGATGAGAAGGACAAATTTGTGGAAAAAATGACCATATCCTTTACCTTTAAGAAAGAGAGCCCTGTACATGGGCGCATGCTAGGGCAGAAGGGATCTCTAGTACACCTCAAGGTTATGGGGAGCTAGCACATGGGTATGTCCAGTGGAAGAAGACATCTCTGACATGGTGTTGGAGCAAGGCGTGTTCATTCATGGCTGAAGGGATGCCTGGTTCATTGTTTAGACGCCTTATGCCATCAGCGGGGGAATCTCCACTTACTTCCAGGTCTTTGGATGCTATGTGCAAGGGGATCCCCAGTGTCTTATGGGCTCATGTGCCTGGTACTTGTCTGGATGCCCAAAATGCTTGGTACTTCACAAGTGTGCTGGAAGTTGGTCTGCAGGTGTATGCCACAGACAGCAGGATTCTCTGTGCATGATATGGTGATGGTTGAAATGCAGGGTGTATCTTTATAGAAGGCAATACTTGGTATGCTACATTGTTTTGGGGAGTTGCTACCACAGGCAATGGAATTCCAGTGTTCTGTTAGATGGGAGTTGGTACTTGGCATATGCCATGAGTGAGACTATTCCCATGCCGCTGTCAGGGGACAAAACTGGGATGTAGATACACTGTACAGTAACTTCTCACTTAAAGCCATCCCAGTTAACATTGTTTCAATGTTAAGTTGCTGATCAATTAGGGAACATGCTCGTTTAAAGTTGTGCTCCCTTATAACATCCTTTGGCAGCCCCCTGCTTTGTCCACTGCTTGCAGGAAGAGCAGCCCGTTGCAGCTAGCTGGTGGGGGCTTGGAACCAGGGTGGACCGGCATACCCCCATCAGTTCCCCGCTCCCCTAAGTTCCCTGTGCAGCAGCTGCCCAGCAGGCTATCAGTTGCCAGCAGTTCAACTGTCCCTTCCCCCACTGCCATGCACTGCTCCTGCCCTCTGCCTTGGAGGTGCTCCGGGGAGCCTCCTGCTTGCTGTGTAGAGGTGGGAGAAAGGAGTGACTAATGTCAGGGTGTCCCTCTCCCCCGTGCTCCTGCACCCCGCTTACCCCTTCTCCATATAGAGCAGGCTGGGGACATGGAGGGAGAGAGAGAGAGAGCTTGGGGTAGCAGCTGCTGTCTCAACTTACTGATCCACTTAAAAAGACAATGTACTTAAGAGTGGGGTCAGCAAACTTAAAGGGGCAATGTGCATCTCTCTCTCTCTCTCCCACACACAGGGTGTGTGTCTCTGTCTGCCATGCTGTCTCCCCTCCCTCCATACCTGTTGCCTTGTAGAATGTGAAGATACATTAACACCAATGTGTTAACCCTTGAGGGCTCAGCCAAAATCTAGTTCATCATTTAGCAGTAAGGCATTCCCTGGGACATATCCCACCCACCTCAACCAAGCTTCACAATCATCATCGCTGTGTACAGTATTTAATTGTTTGTTTAAAACATATACTATGTGTATAAAAATATATATATATATATAATATAGTGTTTTGTCTAGTGAAAAAAATTTCCCTTAACCTAACCCCCCATTTACATTAATTCTTATGGGGAAATTGGATTCGTTTAACATCGTTTCGCTCAAAGTTGCATTTTTCAGGAACATAATTACAATGTTAAGCGAGGAGTTACTGTATTTGCATGTGTTTTGGGAACAAAAGCGTTCAGATGCAGACACGTTGCAGGGTGGTGGTCAGGCTGACAGGTAGTCTGTGCTGGCTGAGGGGATTCTGGTGCATTGCCTAGATTTGGGATGTGAGTGTGTTGACTCCCACTGTACTGTCATGGTGTGATGCTCTGTACCTCGGAGGAACACCCAGCTTTTATCCTTGTAAAATGATTTTGTGGTATCCAGTGCAAAGTTTGTCATGTTGGGTGTCTTCAGAAGGCTCATAATGTACTGAGCATTGTTGTTATAGTGATTGTTACAGTAATGCTATAGGCTATATTTCAAGTATATAGTTATGAGACTGAAAATGTATCCTCTTGGCTCAAAGCAAGCCCAGGCAAAAACTCTCCAGGAACAGAGGGGCAGTTTACACCTTATCAGGGCATGTATGGGACAAACCCAGCCCCGCCTCATGGGAACAAAGGACGCTGGCTGAGGCAGCAACAAAAGGATCTATTGGACTCTTGAGTAAGTCACCTCCTTTCCTTTTGCCAGTTTGGGACTGCGATGAGGTAATGCTCACCTGACTGAAGAGGGGGTGGAGGCAAAGCCAAGAGGGAAAAAAGAACATGATAAAAGGGAGAGACATTTGCCATGCTCTTTCTCTCTTCCGCCTACATCTACAAACACCACACCAAGTGACTGAAGCGCTGATCAAAGGGGAGAGCCTGGCTGAAGGGCAACCAGCCAGCCAGAGAAGCATCTAAGTTTGTAAGGGCATTAAAAGTGTTAAGATCAGCTTAGAATGCATTTTGCTTTTGTTTCATTTGACTAAATCTGACTTGTGATGCTTTGACTTATAATCACTTAAAATCTATCATTCATAGTTAATACAGCTGTTTCTTCTTTGAGTGATTGCTCATGTGTATTCCACAGTAGGTGTGCATGCTCGCCATGTGCACCGGTGCCAGAAGTTTTTCCCCTAGCAGTACCCATGGGCAGGGCGCTCCCACGTGGCGCCTGGATTGGCACTGCTTTGGCACGCTGTAAGGGACGCTGCATGCTCCCCTACGCTCCATTCTTTCTTGCCGCCAGGGAAGGTGCATCGGAACTTTGCAGCTCCAGCCTTTCTGCAGCTTGTCCCTGGTGTTTCTTCTTGTACCTGTAGTTACTTAGTCTTCAAGTTAGTTCAGTTAAGTAGAGTGCCCAGACCGGGGCATACCCTGAGCCCCGAGTTTTAATTTGTGCGACACTTGCAGGCAGTCTGTGCCGAGGAGTGACCTGCACGTGGACTGTCTACACTGTTTGGGCAAGACCCATATCAGCGATCGTTGCAAGATCTGCAAGTTGTTTAAGCCCTGGACGGAAAAAGAAAGGGGCATTAGACTCCAGGCCATCCTGATGGAGTCGGCGCTGACCCCGGCTCCGGCACGCCGCTCCAAGTCGGCACCAGGCATCACGGCGTTGGCGCATAGGCAATCCCTTGGCACCTTTGTCCAGTCGGCACCACTCCCTGTCCTCAGGGCATAAGAGGGCCAGGAAGATGCCCTCATAGCAGACCTACCGTGGTGCTCCGGGGCAGAGGCTAGGCCCACGTCGGGCAATCCTCGATCCCCTTCGGCCTCCAGGCCTCCAACTCACGTTGAGTGGAGCAGCCTGGCCGCATCGGTCCTGGCCTTTCCGGATGTCCAGATGCCTTCCACGCCGGAGGCCATGCAAGCAGCCAGAGATATCTTGTCCCTGCCAGTGCCTGGAGCGCCGCCAACGTCAGGCCTGCGTTCCCAAGGCAAGCCACTGCTTTTTTCATACGCTAGCGCTCTTGTTCCTCAGTGAGACCTGAACCTGGTGTTGTCCCACCTCACGGGGCCCCTGTTTGGGCCCCTGGCCACGTGCTCCTGGTCCCACCTCTCGTGGAAGGTGGCCACCTTAGGGGCAATTACGTCGGCTAGGCGGGTCTCGGAGCCCAGGGCCCTGATGTCCGAGCCCCATACATAGTTTTCCATAAGGACAAGGTCCAGCTCCAGCCACACCTGGCATTCCTCCCGAAGGTGGTCTCCACCTTCCATATGGCCAAGACATCTTCCTGCTGGTCCTCTGCCTCAAGCCACCCACGTCCAGCGAGGAGCGCTGTCTCCACACACTTGACATGCAAAGGGCTCTGGCTTTCTACCTCGAGCGGACCAAGCCGTTCAGAAAGTCCTCACAGCTGTTTGTAGCATTGGCCGAGCACATGAGAGGCCAGCCGATCTCCATGCAGCAACTCTCCAACTGGATCACTTAGTGCATCCGTACCTGTTATGACCTGGCGGGTGTCCCCCCCACCGCCAATTGTGAAGGCGCACTCGACTCAGGCGCAGACCTCATCAGCAGCCTTCTTTAGCCCATGTCCCTGTTCGGGACATTTGTAGGGCTGTTACATGTCTTCAGTTCACATGTTCACCTCACACTATGTGATTGTCTCCCAAACCAGGGATAACGCCGGGTTCGTCAGAGCACAAGTTCCCGGGACGGAGTACTGAACTCCTACCCACCTCCAACAGAGAGAGCTTGGAATCACCTACTGTGGAATACACATGAGCAATCACCCGAAGACAAAAAGACAGTTACCTTTCATAACTGGTGTTCTTCGAGATGTGTTGCTCATGTCTATTCCACGTCCCGGTCTCCTTCCCCTTTGTCGGAGTGGTCTGACAAGGCACCGAGGGTAGGGGAGCGTGCCAAGGCGGCACCACTCCAGAGGTCGCAGGGGGGTGTTCCTCCTATGGGTACTATGAGTGGAAAAACTTCCAGCACTGGTGCACGTGGCCAGCATGCACACCTACTGTGGAATAGACATAAGCAACACATCTCGAACACCAGTTACAAAAGGTAACTATCTTTTGTTTATTTTGCCTGAAGCATGCATTTGGTTTGAAGTGTGTCAGAATCGCCCCTTGGGATAAGAAGCCTGGTACATACCAATTTCTTTGTTAAACTGACAAACTCAGATAAGCTTGCAGTGTCCAGCAGGCATAACTGGACAATGCAAGACAGGTTCCAAGGGTTGTATCTGGGACCGGAGATCATGGCTAGTGTTATTCGGTTGCACAATCCAAGGAGCAGCTTACAGGCCAGAGGCTGTGTGTGAACATCCCAGGAATGGGAGGTTCTCACAGCAGACCAGGGTAAGGCTGGCTCCCAGAGTCAAGGATTAGAGTGACCTAGCAGTGTCACCAGTCCAGATAACACCAGAGAGGAACGTCACAGGTAGTATGGGCCATACGGAAGGAGCAGCACTGGTGCAGTGTAAGGTCTCCCTTTGTAAGGGGATCCCTGGTAGGAGTGTGCCATGGGAAGTCCAGTGCATGCCATACATAGTCACACCTAGCCCCTCCTTCTCCCCCCCTTAACATAAGAAACTGAACCCTGGACCTCTTGAGCAGAGGATACTGGAGTGCACTCAATTGAGTATTCTGGGGATCACTGCAATTGGAGGGGAAGCTCTCTGTGCTGTCAGAGGAATCTTGCAAGCTGGAGAAGAGCCAATTGGTTAACCAGATAATTGTGGTGCATGCACACTCTATCCCTCATAACTGGTGTTTCCATAGAGAAGCTGATGGTAATCCTTGACTCTCAGATTTCACATCTTTGTGAAGGATGCTCAGGAGCAGTACGAAAAGCTGCAAATGATGCACTCAAATATGGAGAACCTTTTTAAGGAGATGGGCCAGTACTTCCTCTTTGACCCCAAGAAAATGTCCATTGAGGAGTTCTTCATGGATCTGCACAACTTCAGGAACATGTTTCTGGTGAGTAAAGGGCCCTTTCTTCATCCTACTACTTAGTTCAGACCATTCCATCCTGTGCACCCAACCCTGATGTGATCTTTTCTCATCCTTTCCCACTGGGAAAGGAACTCTGTAGAGTTACCCCCCACTCAGACCTTTGCACCATCAGTCACTTCCCAAATAGCTGTTTTTCTCATTTGCAGCAAGCTGCCAAGGAGAATCAGAAGCGGCGTGAGACAGAGGAGAAGATGCGCCGAGCTAAACTGGCTAAGGAGAAAGCTGAGAAGGAAAGACTGGAGAAGCAGCAGAAGAGAGAGCAGCTGATAGACATGAATGAAGGTACTAGAGGCAGTATGGTGATAAGTGAGGGGCAGCAGAGGTTCTGGTCTGAATGCAAAGCTGTAGCAATATTGTGGGTTGTAAGGTGCAAGAGAAAAGGAAAGTGGCTTTGGGCTGCTTCTTGGGCTCTCGGTGATGGAGATAGCTCAGCACATGGAGAGGTCCTCTGACAAGGCATAGTGAATGTTTCTGTGTGAATGCCTTGGCTTCCAGCAGCAGCACAGAGTGGGTGGTGTTGGGTTTATTCTGATTTATACATCCCCATAGCATTGCAGAGTTCTTCACAGACTAAAGAGAGTGAGCTGAGGAGCTTACCACCTACGTAAAATGTGGCAAATTACATGGCACAGGGAGAGGCATTGAACAAAAGGGGAGGGAATTCCTGTATTCCTATCTTGTGCTGTCCCTCCCTTTGGTCTCTTGGGACACCTGCTGGTTAAAGGAAGAAGAGCTCTGCTTTCTCTCATCTCCTCCCCTTCATGTCCAGATTGGCGCCCACTGTACTTTACACAGCAGCAGTAAGATTCTCCCCCTTCCCTTAGCACCTATTCTCTAAACTGAAGACTAAAATCCCTAGCCTGTCCTCTTAGCTGTAGACCTCCAGACCACTGATATATTTGTAACTATTTGCTAGGTCGTCTTCAGAACTGTTCTGTGCCCATTCAGTAACGTACCCCAGACTGGACGCAGTCACAGCATGTGGAATGATTCTGCTAATCACTTTGTAAAACAGTGATAACTTCCAAGGCCATTGCGCCACCCCCACCTCAATCTGTGGCTTCTTCCTGCTGCTTTGCAGCTTGGGCTCTTGCGCCACAGCTTGAGCCACTTCCTGGGAGTGTAATTTAATTTCTTCTTCGAGTGCTTACTCATGTCCATTCCATTCTAGGTGTGCGCGTGCCCACATGTGTGGCCATCGGAGATTTTTGCCTTAGAGTTACCCATAGGGCCAGCTGTAGCGACCTGTAGTGTGCCGTGCCCATGCCACGGATCGTTAGGCACTGCTGGCCCACGCTCTGTGTTTCTTCTTTCTGCCCAGGGTAGTCAGTCGGAGCACTTCTCTCTTGCTTGTCAACAGCTAGTGGTATTTTTCTATTGGACTTCGGGCCTTTGTTTAATTGTAGTTAGTGTTAAGTAGTTGTTAAATAGCCATTAAGTAGCATAGTTAGCTGTTAGCTAGGGTCCCAGGTGGGACTTCGCCCCAAGTGGGGCATGCCCCGAGCTCCAGGGTCTAAATGCTGCTCAGTCTGTGTTAAGCTGTGCCTGTGAGTGATCCCCATGACAGTTGCGTTACATGCTTGGAGGAATCACACATTAAGTAAGGAGCGTTGCCGGATCAGTAAGAACTTTCATCCTCACACCAGAAGGAGGACATTCACCTCAGAGCCCTCATGATGGAGTCCTCTCTCACACAGCTTTTAAGCACTCTGCACAGGCCATACTGAGTACTTCGGCCTCTCTGCACAGTGCACTGCTGGCACCTGGCTCTTCTCAACACCGTTTATCGTTGCCAGTGCCGAAGAAGAAGGCAAAGAAGCACTCACCAGCACCGAGCAAGAAGGCCCAAGGGTCATGCAGTAGAGGGACTGGACCTATCTGCCAGCCTTCTCTGGAGCAGTGTGAGCTTGCCTCCGCAGCTGAGGTTCTTAGTCCTCTTAAAGATTCATCACTGACTCTGGTGAGTGGTATAGGACCCACCAACTATCTGTACCATCCTTATCCCAGACCTGGGAGGAGAGAGAGCACAGGTCTGCGTCTGTGATGTTTCCAGTGTTGCAGGACGAAGCTAAGGCTCCCCAAGAGGGCAAGCCAGCCGTTAAGACCCCTCCAGGGGCGGGAGAATGCTGCAGATCACCGGATAAGCAATCCCATGACAGATTGCAACCGTGCTATCAGTCACCCAAATCCCCTCCCCATCTCCGCTCACTCCCAGACGTCGAGACATTCCCCAGTACGGGGTCAACGTTCTCCATGTTAAGACCGATGCCATTTGTCCTATCACTGATCCGTGTCTATAGGTCAGTCCCAGTCACCAGCGCCGTGGGACTGCTCCCATTCATATTATCAGTCTCTGCAATGCCGTTCTCCCCGACTCCGATCTCCCCAGCACCGGGACTGCTCTCCCCGCCCCCCATATAGCCACTAGTTGCTTATGTCTGGTCAGCGCTCACCGGTAGCCACAACCAGCAAGGAAACCCAGGGGCTGACGTGACAAAGAGTCCTGTGGCACCTTAAAGACTCATTAAAGTTTTAGAGCATAAGCATTCAGGGGCTAATACCCACTTTGTCGGATGCAAGCCAGGTGCTGATGGCTCCTCTCTGGTCTCCAGAGAGTGGTTCTCCTGGCATGGAGGCCCAGGTCAGCCCATCACCCCAGTCTTCACAACAGGATTGGGCACCAGAAACTGCCCTACCATCCATGGCACCACAATGGCAGCAAGGCCAGCGGCCAACACAGGGGCCATATTGGAGAGCATGGGGCATTCCCGTGATAATAATGCCCCCTTCACAGCTCACATCAGTGACCACGTCAGAGTGGAGATCAATGGCGCCCGGCCTGAACCGGAAGCTCTTTGGGGGTGGGACTCAGTAATCACCCCCAAACCTCTGACTTCAGTAGTGGCCAAGCCCCCAGCAAGAGGGCCATCTCCTCTTCCCCGGACGATGCAGTCGCAGGACCTTTGAGGGCCAGCTCCCTAGATGACTTTAAAGAGCACCAAGTTCTTCTCGGGCTGGTGGCCAAGAACTTGGGGTTGGAAATGCCAGAGATGACAAAGCAAGAGAACACCGTCTTCAATGTCCTCTCAGCCTTCACGCCCGTCCTGGTCATCTTGCCCATATACAATGAGGTCCTTAAAATCACCAGCTCACCATGGTAGACCCCATCTGTTGCAGGGTACTTGGGGTCCCATAAGAACGAGGCACACACACAGCTGCTGAATAGAAGTAGTGAGTTTATTGAAGGCAAAAGTGGCACACCCGCAACGGGGGCTCCCTTCATTGCTGCCACTGAGACGGGGAAGGCCCGACGCACCGGAGCAATGCTTGGTGTGAGGCCCACTGCGCGTAGGAACACAGGCAGAGAAATAACAGGAACATTTGCATCTCATGCATACCTCATGAATAACTAATACCTTATTTCTGTCTTATTAGTATTACATAATGCAAGCAGGTGTCTCATTAGTATTGCACAAGGCGAGCAGGCAATGAGAACCAGTTAACTCCGGCATGTGAAGTATGTGATAACAGAGCAGCAACCAATAACAGCAGCATGACCTGTAATACCCTTTCTTTCCCTGGAGTCGAGAGGGGGAGCTCTCCTAGCTGCCCACCGTTACAATTTCTTCCGGCCTCCTACACCATCCTACCCGTCCCAAAATGGACTGAGAAAAAATATTTTGTGACAGCCAAGGGTTTTGAGTAACGCTATACTTACCCATCCTGGGCTCGCTGGTTGTGTCTGCAGTCAATGAAAAGGACAAGCAGGTCCCCACCGCCTCTACTCCCAAGAATAAAGAAGCAAAAAACTTGATTTATTTGGCAGAAAAAGTTATTCAACAGCCAGCCTACAATTCTGAGTGGCAAACCAACAGGCCATGCTGGACCAATATAATTCTAACCTCCAGAAGTTCCAGGACTCCCTTCCTCAAGGTCAGGCTCAGGAGTTTGGTACCCTGGTGGAGGAAGGGACCGCAGCAGCCAGATGGTCTCTGCAAATGGCATGGGATGCGGAGGACTCGGCAGCAACAGTGGTCATTGGCGGTGGTTATGCAATGCAGCTCTTGGCTCCAGACAGTGCGCCTCTCCCACCCCTACGTTTCTGCTCCCTCCTGCTCCTTTCCCAGAAAGTGTCCTTCCTGGTCACCATAACAGTGGCTTGGCGAATGTCCGAGATCAGAGCGTTCACGAAAGAGCCACCCTATACAGACTTCTCCAAGGATCAGGTCCAGCTGTGCCCACATCCAGCTTTTCTGCCCAAGGTTGTGTCCCAGTTCTGCACGGGCCAGGATATCTACTCACCGGACCTCTTTCCAAAGCCTCACGCGTCAGATGAGGAGCTCAGACTGTGTATATTGGACATCAGATGGGTGCTGGCTTTCTACATCGACAGAACATGGCCGTTCCATGAGTCAACGCAGTTGTTTTTTGCTATCGCAGACAGGATGAAGCCCAGAGAATTTCATCTTGGATCACAGCATGCATCCACCAGTGCTACAAGCTGGCAAAAGTGGTCCTGCCCGCGATTGACAGCTCATTCCACTAGAGCACAGGCGTCTTCATACATTCATGTCACACTATGCATTGACTCAGCAGGCACGAGTCAATGCTGGCTTTGGCAGAGCTGTACTACAAGGTGAACTACAAGCCCACCTCCTTTGATACTGCTTGCAAGTCACCTAGAATGGAATCGACATGCGCAAGCACTTGAAGAAGAAAAAATGATTACCTACCTTTTGTAACTGTTGTTCTTTGAGATGTGTTGCTCATGGATATTCCAATACCTGCCCTCCTACACCTCTGTTGGAGTTGTTGGCAAGAAGAAACTGCAAAGCTGTGTCCCGGCAGCTCCTAACATACAGCAGCATGGGTGTAGCAAGCTAGCATAAGCGCTGACTCCATGGACAGCCAAGCGCCCCACCTCATCTCCTCCTCTGCCATCTCCCCTGAGTGTGCGCGTCCCCTCTCCTCCGCCTACCTCACAGCACTTGCTGCTGCCAAACAGCTGTAGCAAGCTCCAGGAGGGAGGAGCAGTAACGTGGCGTGCTCAGGGGAAGAGGCAGGGCCGGGGTGGGGATTTGGGGAAGGGGTTGGAATGGGAGTGGGGGTAGAGGGGGGTCAAGCACCCACTGGCCCCAGTAGAAGTCAGTGACTATGCATGCTAGAGGGCACTACAGCTGGCCCTATGGATACCGCTAAGGCAAAAATCTCCGGCCGCTCATGTGGGCACACACACACCTAGAACAGAATGGACATGAGCAACACATTTCAAAGAACAACAATTGCAGAAGGTAGGTAACCATTTTGGTTTAACATGTCCCTTTTGTCGAAGCCACAAATCCTGTTGGCTGCCTTTGTTACCAGAGAAAAAGGAGTCCCCACCTTTGTATTAATATGCTAAAATTGAATCCTCAAGTCTGTTTCATTGGTGCTTCATCCAGTTTCTTGTCCCACTATGTAATACAGTAGGTATATCACCAGCTAGCTCCTTGACCCTGTGTTAGATGATGCGTTACATGAGGATATTAATAAGATGTCTAATTCAAGGTTGTAGGCATATATTGCTAGGCCAGGCACTGCTCTGGAAAGCCCAGCCCCTGACATGCAGTTGAGTGATGCTCTATGCAGTGGCCATATGCTGTTTACAATGACCTTCTCATTCTAACCCATTTGTCACCCCATCTGCAGACCTTTACTCCATACCAAGGGTGGCCGATCTGTGAACCAAGAGGCTTATGCAAGGTTTTCTGTTAATTGCTCTAGCCCAGGGGTTCTCAAACTGCGGGTCGCCGGCCGCTTCCAGGGGGGTCGCGAGCTCCCAGTGCCGCTGACATGCCGCCAAATTGATTCCTTCTGCATTTGGCGGTTTTTCGGCGGACGTGCCCTGCGCTTCAAAGTGTCTGCCGAAAAGCTGCCAAAGTGGTTGCTTCCGGTTTCGGCGGACACTGTGAAGCGCGCGGCATGTCTGCCGAAAAGCCGCCGAATGCGGAAGGAATCAATGCGGCAGCCTTTCGGCGGATGTACAAGGGTCGCCGCCACCAGGCAGGTAAAGAAAAAAAGGTCACAGTCCCACAAAGTTTGAGAACCGCTGCTCTAGCCCAAGAAATAACTGCCCCCTAGGAGCTGTCCCACAGCAGGGGCTTCCTCATTAACGAGCATAGTCTGCTCTGTTCTACCAGACACATTCCTTTGTTACGACATATGGAATCAGTTACTGCCTTTTCCATTGATTTCCTGCCTCTCACTTAATTTCCTGAAACATATCCCCTCCTTCTGCCTGTGGGAACTTGTGTGCAGGCTCACTCACATTCCTTCCTTGCCCCAGTTTCTTGGGCTCTTCAGGCAAACAAGTCCTGTCACAGAGCTTCTATAGATCACTGTAAACTCTCATTGCTGCACTACTGAAAACATGAATTCGTGGACCGTGAGATCTCAGGGTGGCTTTCCCCAAATTTATCAGCCCTCTAAGTGCCTGTTCAGTGACTTCCAGGGTTAATTGTGTCCCAGCTCTCATCAGCGAACAATCCCCACCACACCTCAGCATCTTCCCAGCTCAGTCTTTTATTTTCTTTTTGCCAACTTTCATCTGTAACGCTATCATACTCTCTCCTCTTCCTCCTTTCTCTCCCTTATACCCTCCAAAGAAGCTGGGCTGTTTGAGCCCCTAGATTCAAGGCGGAACAGTGGTAGGCAGCAGGCTGCTCTTTGTTTTTCTGGGTTTCTGCTAGGTTTCTTTCCTAGCCGTTCTCTCATGCAGTTCCTTGAGCCCCCCAGAGAAGCTGTGTGCTAGGGGTGGTGTTCCCTGTTGGTTAGTCCCTTAGCTCTTGTCTGCGGCCTTTGCCCTGGAGTTGTGCCGCTGTTTGTGTGCTGTCCCGGGAGAGGCCCAGGAATGTAGCATGGCACCAGCTGAATGCTTGAGCTCTAGTATAAAGTTTGATCTCATCTGAGAGCTGCAGGAGGAGGAAATTGTTAAAATAAGCAAATGTATGAGTTAATGAGTTCCATCTCCTTCCCTGGCACATCTCAGTTTGCAGAAGGGGGAGGCCTGGCCAGAGATTTGTACCAAGCAATTCCTGCTCAACAAGAGCATGTTCCTTTCACATCTGTCTTCAATCACGTTCCCTCTGGATTACTATGGCTCTTGTAGCTGCCAGAGGTTTCTAGGGCTGCTGCTGGTGTCACCCTACCCCTTCACCCCCAGCAGCGGAGGAGGTGGGGGGAAGCGAGTAAGACATTTTTGAGGGCTCAAATTGCAGCTTTCTTCCCTCCTGGTGATTGGATGAGAGAGATTCCTGTGCAACTCTTTCTCTCCAGGTCCAAGTGGCTCAACAAAACTCACAAGCAGGGCTAAAATCACAGCACAAAGAGCCTCTGATTTCAGGAGGAGAGGAGCATGTTAATAGGTTATGCTGTCAGTTTTTTTGCTGTAAAAGATTCCGTAAACATCTGTGGCATTTGCCATCATCCCAAGGCACAGAGAGCCCCAGTGATTAGTGCACTGGATAACCCAGGCCCTGAGGGGTCTGAAGTCCCCACACAGCTAGTGCTGTGTATGTCCCAGGAGCTCTTTTCTCTCTCCCTCTCCCCCCCACCCCTGTCCTCCCTTCCCAATAGTTAGTACTGTCTGTGTGCATCTCTAAACACTCCTCCTCACCAGTTAGTACAGTGCCGATCCCAGGAATTCTTTCCACCTCCCCGCAACAGATAGAGCTGTGCCTTTTCCAGTACTCCAGCCTCCTGACATGTATTTAATTTTATATCGAACATCTCACTACTGCCTTCACCCTCTGCAGGAATAGATCCTTTTCCAGTTTCTGGATCAGAGGTTGTCAACTTAAACCAATGAGTTGTATAGAATCCCCATGTCTACTAAACCCTGGTTGGTGGTAGCTTTTAAGAGGGAGCAAATTCCAAAGCCACTGGTCTGTTGCTAAGAGTGCCCCACAATCCACCCCACAGAATTGGCCCTGGGGCCAGAGAGCACTGTTTTATGCCAGCTGAAGCCTCCACCTGTTCCACGAATCCATCCTGAGGATCACAAAAACCTGGTTGTGGCAGGGCCATGTCAGTGAGAAAAGGGTGCAGTATGTGGGCAGCTGAATATGATAAAGGACACTTAGGTTTCCATGGACAACTGGAAGCCCAGGAGCAGCAATGGAAGGAAGATTGTGAAACACTGAGCTAGAAGATGGAACCAGCAGTTCTTATTCAGGACCCTATCTCAGCTCATCTTAGCTCAGTGAATAGTAGTGCTGGGTGTAGTCAGCGAACTTACTGGACTGCCATGCAGTCCCCCTTTCACGTGGGCCTTGAAAGCAGTGAAGTCTTCGTGTGATACCCAAGCCTAGAGGCAGGCTGATAAGGAACTGGGAAACCAGGAGAATCTGGCTGCAATCGGTGATGACTTCCTGCTGCCATCACTATCTCCTCCCCAGAAAGTGGTGTTCAAGGCAGCAAAATGTAGCAAGATTCATGTCAGGAGATGGCTTCTTGCGTGAGAGCAGTGTGCTCAGCAACTAGCCCTAATGAAGTGATCCATTGAGAAAGCCTCAGCCATCCCTGCAGGCTCTTACGAAGGGGCTGAGTCACAGTGATAAGTGCCGTGCTTATGCTAGTGACAGCCCCGATGACTGATGCTGAGTGTTCTTATACCCCATGCTCCCAACCCTCCTGCTGCTTGGACACCTCACACTAGTGTCAGAAGTCTGGTAGCTACATAAGCCCCTGGGGTCACACCCCAGTATAGTAATGCCTCTCCTTTCATTTGCAGCTTAGTTTGGAGTTGGCCATTTTTTCTGGAAACACACCGTTACCAGCTACTTTGGTGTTGAGGATGTAGGTCAGGGTACATGTGGGTAGTTTCTGCCAGCAGATGGCGCTGTGGGCAGCATGTCTGGAGCACGCAGAAGCACTGACAGATGTTCTAATGTGATTTTATAGATTTAGGTTTCATCTAGAGCTGTTGTCATGGAAACAGATTTGCAGACTGCTCATGCATTCATGGTTAACTTCTTCGGTGCCACACTGACTGCAAGAGGGGGCAGAGGGAGAATGCAAGGGACTTTTCCAAGCTCACTTTCCCCTCTTGTTTTACATAGCTGTGAGACAGGGAATGTGAGGGCATCTGCTGGGCTCTCTTTAAATGCATGTCTACAGAGTCTCAGTCCTGGAGTGAAAGGGATTACTGGTGCCAGCTAAATCCCCAGTTGCTGGGTGCATGGGGAACAGTCAGCTGATTCAGGGAGGAACATTCGACTTCACTCAGGACTCTGTTTCTAGAACCCTTTAAAAACTACGACTACTGCTACACTGCCCTTGGCCCTCTCAGTGGAGGAGGTTAGGGGTGTCTCTGCACTTCACCTAGGAGTCCTGGGACTGATTTTCTGCACTGCTTCTTCACGGGAGCAGAATGTGGGGCTCCCCCAGGGCTTCCTCCAGTTGGAATAGGGTGTTTTGTAGGAGACGTCGCTGCAGGTCTGCTGTTTGGATCCTGGGCCAGGGCTATCTGTTGGGCAGGAGGAGGCCACACAACACCATTGCCCCTGTTACACAGGTGCCACATATGGCTCTGAGAGGCTGGCACATGCTCTGTGAACACAGTGACACGCTTGTTGCTAGGGAAGGAGAGCAGCTGAGGCCAGCTTAATCTCCCAAGGGGTCAGAGCGCTGTATAGAGAGTGAGACAGGGTTTAGGGGATGTGGATGGCACTAATAATTGGAGACTCTAAAAAGAGAGGACCAGAAAACAAGTGAGCCGGACAGGTAGAGGGAAAATGCCTGAGACAGGAGAGGAAGTGGGAGCTGATTCTTTGACCGCCTTTCTGGCACTTTGTCTGAACCTTTCCATTCTCTCAAAGGCCCCAGCTGCTGGGTTATTTTGCTGCTGATTGTGGCCTCAGAGGTTTTCCCTGAAACCCATTCCCCTGCGCCTTTGGCAGTCAGCTTCTCTCTTGGGGGAGGAGGGTATTCCCATTCAGTTCGCCCTAACCAATCTCCCCAGTTTCTGTGCAGAGTGGGGAATTCCAGAGAGGCCAGCACCTTCCTTGTCTGTGCTAGGGTGTGGGACTCTTCCTCCTCTCTGTGTATTGGGTGCAGGGGTATTCTCCCCCCTTCCTCTCCCCTGTGCGTGTGGAGGGAGGGGAAGAGTCAGCTCTTTTCTCCTTCCTCCCGGAAGGGATGGTTCTTTCACTGCTCTCCATGCCTGTAGAGGAGCGGGGAAAGGTATGGAAAGTTCTTTGCTCCCCTGGCAGGGGAGCGGAAAGGTAGAGATTGTTGTCTTCACACCCCACTGTTCCGGTGTGTGTGTGTTTGTGCGTATGTGTGTGTATTGGGGTCGGCATCCTTTCAGAAGTGGCATGCCGAATCTTCCATTATTCACTCTAATTTAAGGTTTCACGTGCCAGTAATACATTTTAACATTTTTAGAAGGTCTCTTTCTATAATGTATAACTAAACTATTGATGTATGTAAAGTAAAGAAGGTTTTTAAAATGTTTAAGAAGCTTCATTTAAAATTAAATTAAAATGCAGAACCCCCAAACTGGAGGTCAGGACCCAGGCAGCGTGAGTGCCATTGAAAATCAGCTCGCGTGCCACCTTTGGTACACGTACCATAGGTTGTCTACTCCTGGTGTATATCATTCCCCGTGAGCAGGAGCACATGGTGAGGGAGGACTGGAGGTGGCAGAACTGAATCGAGAACACTACATATTCCTATTTGACTTACTTTTTTCTTTGCAGAGGGTGATGAGACAGGGGTGATGGACAGCCTGATGGAGGCACTGCAGTCAGGAGCAGCGTTCCGGAGGAAGAGAGGACCTCGCCAGGGTAAGCATTGCTTGAGACAGTCCCCTGGTGCAGAGGGTGATGGGAATTGGTCTGTTCTGTATGACAGTCAATCCTTGTGGCTATGTATCTTGCCTCCAACAGTGGCCAGAGGCAAGTGTAAAAATTCCCACAAGGCAAGTGTAAAAATTCTCACAAATTCCTTCCTGACCCCAGCTAATGATCAACTAGTATCCTGAAGCCAAAAATTTCACAGCACTGTTAACTAGTGTCACTGTAGATGCTACTCCTTTGCATGCCTACGCTTTTTCAGATTCTCCTAAATCGTTACTCTGAGTAATGGATAACAAGTGTTGTTTGTACACAGTGTCTTTCATTTTGTCTTTGGTTCCCCAAATGCTTTTTGCAGCACTTTACCAGAATGGCACGGGTTAAGCTGTGGGACTTCTCCTGACTGCATAGTGGTGGCTCTACTTTCATGCAGAAGTGGTGAAATGCAACTGCACCGTTAAATGAAAACGGTTAGTAGAGACAGGACAGGATTGTGGGCATATTCACAGGTGGAGATTTGAGAAGACCTGGAGAGTTGATGCAGTGGCGAGGTACAAGGAGAATTAATCCAGATGGCAGGCACTGCAGAGTACCGAGAGTGACCAGAGGGTGGAGAAAAGGAGGCTCCTGCTAGAAGAAGGAGGGGGCTCCTACTAGAAGCAGGAGGAGGAGAGAGTGAGACAATGAGGTGGTCTTGGGCAGTTTTGAAAAACAGAGGCAATCTGAAGCAGATTCCCTCCCACACCTTGAACCCCTCATTCCCAGCCCCACTCTGATGCCCTCACCTCCACACCCCAACCCTTGGCCCCAAACCCCTCATTCCCACCTCTGTTGGGTTGTGGGCATCAACAATATTCTTCAGCTAGGTCACCAGAAAACAAGTTTGAAAACCACTGCCATAGAGGAGGGTCTGGAGGCAGAGGTGGAGCTGCTTCCGCAGATAGAGGTTTCTTAGGTAGGAGCAGAATTATGACTGGAGGGAACCAGGGACCCATGTATAGCTGCAAATTAATCTCAGGAGGGAGGAATGATCAACCTTTAAGGGCCTAGTATGCTGAATAGGGCAGGAGATAGAAAGGAAGAAGCCATTTCCACCCCTGACAAATAGGAAGGTAAAGAAGGAGCAGGTGAGTGGAGAAAACAGTCTAAGATATTGGAGAGATTGCAGATCTCCAGCAACTTTGAAAGTGAGGAAGGAAGAGAAATTAGTCTGCCATGCTGAGGGCAAATGAGAAGTATCTGCAGAGATTTCCAGCTCTTGAGCTGGGTAGAAAGGGACTATATGTGAGACTTGTGAACTTCAGAGTCTGGAGGTTATCATTGTACCTGGGGGAGTTCCAGGTGCAAAAGAGAGAGCAAGTTCCTGTGGAACCAGCTGTCTTAAATCAGAGGGACAGGAGGGGGTTGTATATATCAACTCAAGGATCTTTGAGGGAAACCATCAGCAAATGAAGGCTCAAGACAGTAGACCAGTCTGGAAAGTCCCATGAAGTTGAGGCACCTGAGAGCAGTGTGGTGGTAACTTTTTGAAGGACAAGGCAGTGGAGAAGAGTTCAGATATAATTAGGGAGTGCTTGGTGATCATGGGTAAGTGAGGAAAGCAGAGAAGGCTGTAGTTGCTGAAGAAACGAAAGGGATGACCATGGGCATGGATACAATTTTGTCATGGAAAAATTAGGTAAAATTCATGGAACAGTCCTGGGGAAAATATACAAAATCAGGATATGGGCACGGTGGGGCTGACAGCGGGAGCCCTGTTGCCTGGGGCTGAAGCTGAAGAAGTCACAGAGATCTGTTGAAGTCCTGCAATCCGTGACGTCGGTGACCAAATTGTATCCTTAACCATGGACATGGATGGAAGCTCTTATAGGGCTAATGGGAATAGTGTCCCACAATGCACTAGTGCCCACTCTCACCTTCTCATGTTCCGTTCTATGATACAGTGTGGCTGCACACACCACACATTTCGATCTTTCTGAGGATGCTCACCAGATTCATGCAGGGAATTGCTATCTGGCAGTCAGCTTTCTGTGGAGCATCAGCTGCTTCCTGCACGGGAGGCTTTGGATTCTTTTTGAGGAGGAGGAGCATTTCCCCTTCAGTTCCTGTAAGAACAGGAAGGGAATATTACTCCATGTCTCTGGGATGGTAGGGATTGTGCCTTATGCCATAGAAGAGTTTGGGGCTTAGACAGAATGTAGTGATGCAGCTGGCCTCACATTTTCAAGCAAGACTGAGGAATGAGAGGAGCAGACCTGAGTCAGCTTTAGTGGATAGGCTGAGACTCTGCACAGAGGATCTTACAGCTGCATCAGGGGAACCTAGGCCCATTGTAAGTGCTGTCATTCAACTCCTTTGATTGTTTTTTAACCTTGTAGTAAGGGGCTCAGGAGGTACCCAGGGAAGAGTGATCTTCCAGGGAGCAGTGTGGGGCAAGCCATCCGGAATGGGCAACATAGGCTTTCTGTTTTCTCGGCTTAGAGACTGCATGTTGTCATTTTGCATATTCCTTTGGCTTGTGGCTGGATCCCTCTTCTGCTCTCTTTAGCAGGGTGTTTCCTGTAAGATGCTGTGGTATGCAGAGGTATTCAGGGCTGGAACCTCATTTGCCAATTTGCATCTCTGCCAGTCTCATTAGTAGTTTGTATCTGTGTGGGAACTTACTTATTGGTCTTCATTTCCAGGGGCATATTTATAACTCTCCAGGTGCAGCATTTCCATATGTTCCAGTAAATCTCCTGCCCTAACTTACTGTATTCCACCAGCACTACCAGTGCACTCTCACTGGGACATGAGCCCCCCTCATCACCACTATGTGAGCTGTTAGGGCATTTCGTGGCCCCATATCACTCCTCACCCTAGCTCATTGCAGCAGCTGAAGAGCAGGGGAACTATGTGTAAATCTTGTCAGCTCTCATCTTTGACTCTGTTCCCTTGGAGGCAGCTGTCTCTATTCAGAGGCGCTAGCAGCTCCTCGCTAGAATGTAAAGGAATGGAAAAGCCGACAGGCCTCTGGGGACTTCACTTAGTAGCTTAAAGGGCTCATTGTAGGGACAGCGAGGGTCAGCAAGGGGGATTTTTTCCAGCTAGTTTGTTAAGAAAGGAGTGCAGGCCACTGCAGTTGGCCGGATGTGTGCACATAATAGCCCAGTGTCCTCCTGCAGTGTGACTGTGCAATTGTCTTGTAGTCATGGTTTTAACTCAATGATTCAGGGTTGGATTGTGACTTGAATGACTCAGCTGGTCTCCTTTTCTGTACACTTGATGATGTCAGGCCGTCTGCTGCTTGGGATAGAATTAAGAGAATAAAGAAATCAGTCAGGAATCCTGCCTCCACTAGTGAGACTTTCTGTCTGGACCACATGTCCAAGGCCGTGTCCCAGCACAAGGGGGCAGTGGTGCACCTGTGCTGGCCTGGGGTGGAGGCTTGACCTTCCCTTCCTCAGGCAAGACAAGGCTTCCACATGTGGGGCAGAGAAGTGGCCCCCTGTCTCCTTCTTAGCCAGTGTCTATACTGCCCTGCTAGTGGCAGAGAGAAAGATGACCCTCCTTGATAAAGGAGGTAAGCTACTAGTAAAGGGTAATGAGTTCTTCCCCTGCCATCCCACACTCCATTCCACTACACACTTTGTTTCTGGGAGTTGCATCTTAATCCATGTCGAGAATCTAGTTTCTCTGGTTGAAGGCACTAATAGCCAAGTGGCTCTGAATGCTCTACTGATCCTTTGCAGAACTGCTGGAGACTTGTGGTAGAACTGTGGGGAGGAACCCAAAGAGCTTCTTGTCTACAGTCAAGGTCTCTTCTGTTGGGCTGACCCTGTAGCCATGCTGCAAGCCTTTGTAGCTCAAAGCAGAGTTAACTGACACTGGAGAAAATGCTGGAAGCTCCTGGAATATTGCCTACTAGGGCTTCAAGCACAACCATCAGCAGCATAGCTATACTGATGATGATTACCGCTAAAATCCAAATCCAGAGTGTAGGCCAAGCAGGGCCCTGGGGAGTAGAGTTCTTGAGAATATTGGGAGAGGGGAAAAGAGAACCTGACGGGGTGTGTGTGTTGTGCAAGAACCTGCTGGATATGTGGATGGGTCTGTGTGTGAGAGAGAGAACACCTGCTGGGAGGAGGAGGAGGATGGGGATAGGCCTGCATGACAGGAAGGGAATGGGTCTGTGTGATAGAGAGAACCTGCTGGGGGGTTAGGAGGGAGCGTGAGAGAGGGGTAACCTGTCAAGGTCTCTTTTGGGGGGAAGAGTATGTTTGATGGGCAGGGGGCTCATCTACTGGTGGTCGCAGTGGGTGTACTGGATGCAAGTTTCAGCTTTCTTGCCTTGTTCTCTGGAAGAATCTTTCTAGTGTTTAGGCTGCAGACCCAGGAGGGAGAGGGGGAGAAGGGAGATGTTGAGAGGTTTGAAACAAAGATTGACTCTGCCGTTGTGTAAGCTGTGAGAACCTAGTTTGGCAACTGGAAGGCTTCCACCTGACCAGGAAACTCCAATGAGCATTTTGGGGTTCTGTGTCATGGCTGTCCCCATCAGCAGGCCTGTATCTGGTGTCCCAGCAGAATCTCTCTCTCTCTCTCTCTCTCTTTCTCTCTCTCTCTCTCACCACACACGCACACAGGCATGTGCCTGCTTTCCCGGGTACTGCAGTACAACATTACATCTTTAGATTGTGGTGCATGTACCTTCACTTCCCATTTTGATGTTTATGAATGAGAAATGTGTCTGGAAAGCTCCGAAGCCTGAACTGGCCATACACAACCTAGACCACCTGAAATGGTTGGAGGTACAAAGCCTGGTTCAGAGAGGTGGTTCAGAGACGTGTTGGAGCCCAGCAAGTCTCATTTCAAATGCTGGGAGCTCCTGGTAGAGGTGGGGATGTACCTGGTGCCGTCTGTTCTCTGGCTTGGGGCTGAAGGGGTGTTCCTAGTGGGATCTGACTGGTGCCTCTCTCATTTCTTCTTGCCAGACTCTCTCCTGTCACTCTGTGAGGTGGAGGAGGATGCACCTGAGCGGGTAACACATGGCCATGTTGTTCTCCCCTTCCCAGCTCTTGTTCTGTGTGTGTAACCCCTCTTGTGCCGCAGGCAGGGAGGGTTAGAAGAAGAGACTTGAGACACACATGCGGCCTGAGGCTGCAGGTCCTGCAGTATCCCTGGAGTGGATTGAAATGGGCCTTTTTTAATGGTAACTAGGGAAATGTTTGAATCTACACTGGTTCTTCCTTTCACTTTCCTGTGTGAAGCATGGCCCAACCTGGTTGCCTTTTTTGGACCTGAGACTGGCCCACAGAGCTGGGCTTGCCAGGTCACCTTGCTCTCCAGCCACAGCAGGCTTTTTTTCTTGCTGTCTCTCTCCTCATTCTTCTCCTTTCCTGCCAGCATGTCCAGTGTTCCTGACTGTACTACTGCAGTGATTCATTGTACGAGTGTGCAGCCAGCTAACACCTCTGTCTACCCTTTTACTGCTTCAATTATTTTCATTTTCCTCCTCCTCTTCCCCACCCCCCACAGGAGCTCTCCAAGCATAGCCGTAATCATTTCTCCTCAAGATGTTTGGCTAGTGGACTAGGGAGCTTTGCCTGAATATTCCTATAAAATTGGGTGTAGACAGCAGATTGGGTGTGGAGATTGTGACTGGGTTGGGCCTGTAAAGTGGTGATGCAGGCAGTGGACTAAGGGATTGATGGAGATGAACCCCTGACCATGGGTGCCGATAGTTCAGGGCTTATCTACACTTAGCAGCACAACAGTAGGGATTCTCTCATCAGTGTAGATAATCTGCCTCTTGAAAGGTGGTACATAGGTTGACGGAACAATTTTTCTGTTGACCTAGTGCAGTCTACACCGATTGTTAAGTTGGTAAAGCAGTGTCTATCCGGTGTGTTGATTTTTCACTCTCTTGAGAGATGTAGCTATACAGATGTAAACTCCTAGGGCTGGTCTACAGTAAAGGGGTGGGATCGACTGAAGATACGCAACTTCAGCTACGTGAATAACGTAGCTGAAGTCAGCGTATCTTCGGCCGACTAACCTGCCGTCCTCATAGTGGCAGCAGTTGGCGGCGCGCTCCCCTGTCGACTCCAGCTTGCGCCTCATGGCAAGCTGGAGTTCTGGAGTCGACGGGGGCGCTGCTGGCGATCAATTTATCGCATCTTAACGAGATGTGATAAATCAATCGCCAAAAGATCGATTGCTATCCGACGGGTAGTGAAGACATACCCCTAGTGTAGACCAGGGCTCAGGCTGTAGTTAGAATGTGCCCTTAGGAGTACAGGAAGAAACCTGGGAAGTCTGTAGTAAGGATAAGCCATTGAGCGGAAGGACTGAGGCAGGGAATGGGGGTCTGTGCCTCCCATTTGATCTGAGTTCAGCAAGAGACAGGTGTAGGGTAGTTTTGGTAGAGGCAGCAGATGGGAAACATGGGAATGTGGACTTGCGGGGGGAGAGATGTGATGGGAATAAGCCTTAGGAATGGAATACAGGCATAGGATTGGAGGGCCACAGTAGGGATAAGGATGGAGGAGGTCGTGCAGGGAGTGTACAAGAGAGAAGCTCAAAGAGACGGTACCGGAAGCAGAGTGGAAATTTGTGACACTTTTTAGTGATTAGGATTGGGGTGCAGGCAAAGGCTTGGTAGTTTATGGCTGCAGGATGTGGGCTTGGTCCAGTGAAATCTCTAACAGATAGGGGGTGCGTGCAGGCAGGGTGGTGGGGTCCTGGGACAGGGGATAAGCACCTAGGGCCAGGAGAGTTCCAGGGAAGCTGTATCGGGGGAAGCCCAGGGGCTGTAGAGGAGAAGGGTCTGTAACCAAGCTGCAAAATGTGTGGCTGTCACAGGGATAAACCTTGTGTGAGTCTTGTACTGAGAATAGATATTTAGCAGGGTCCTAAAGGGGACCCTCAAAAAAGATTAAGCCATGTGCAGGGAGCCTCCACTTGGGAATTGTAGTTACATACTGTGCTTGCCGGCTGCATGTCTCCTTTGCATGCTGTTGCGTGTTTGTTGGTGGTGTTTGAAGCCCAGTTTCTAGAGCAGGGGAGGACAGATCTGGTCTGTCAGAATTATCAGTCCAGACCACGGGATTGCCAGCCCCGTGGCGTAGCAAGGCTAAGGTAGGCTCCCTGACTGCCCTGGCTCGCGCCTCTCCTGAAAGTGGGCAGCACCACATCTCTGTGGCCCTTTGGGGAGAGGGCAGCAGAGGGCTGTGTGCGCTGCCCTCACCTGCTGACAACACCCCCCGCAGCTCCCATTGGCTGGGAACAGGGAATCGTGGCCAATGGGAGCTTCAGGGGTGGTATCCACAGGCGAGGACAGTGTGTGGTGGAGCTGCCTGCTGCGCCCCGCCCCACCTCACCCCCAGGAGCCACTGCCAGACATGCTGGCAATTTTTGGGGAGCAGCATGGGGCCAGGGCAGGCGGGGAGCCTGCATTAGCTCTGTTGCGCACTGCTTCTACGCTGGAGCCACTTGAGGTAATGGCGCTAGGCTGGAGCCTGCACCTGCAACCTCTCCTGCACTCCAAACTCCTGCCCTGAGCCCCCTCCCGCACTCTGTGCCTTCTCCTGCCCCCGAGTCCCCTGTCCTGAGGCCCCTACCACACCCAGCACCCCAATCTCCTGCCCTGAGCCCCGCATTCATGGCCCTGCATACAATTTCCCCATCCAGATGTGGCCCTCGGGCCAAAAAGTTTGCCTACCCCTGGTTTAGAGGCTGCATGGGAAGCTTCACATTAGAAATGGCTTTATTTTTTCTGTCTTGTAAAGAGTTAACTCTGTGACTGCAGTGTCTCAAGGCAGCATCTCAGCTGCTGCTTTGTATTCCTGTGTGCATCCCCTTTTGCATTCTCATCCCAACAGATTTCCTCCTGGACAGTCAGGCCTGAGAAAGCGCCTGCCTGTGAACTGGAACATGAATGTGTATGTCACCGTGTCTGCCTGACTGCATGCAACAGCATGTAGTGCACAAGGGTGTTTGATTGTCTATGTGAGTTCTACAGTTTTCCTGTGTGTGTGCACACGAGAGTGTGAGCACCTGTTCTGATTAGCGAATGTGAGATCCACCTTTGTGTGGATATTCAGCATATGGAGCTGTCTGAACTTGCAGATCAGTGGTGGTTGTTGGTGCATTGTCCTTCCTGCGTGAGTACTGTGCCCCAGCCTCAGCCATTCATGGCCCTGAACCCTGCAGGAGCCCCCAGCAGGGCATAGGTGCTGTCCTAATTCAGGGCTGTTTGCTTGGCTGAGACTCAAGCATGACCCTACTGAAGTCTGGAGCATCGTGTTTTGGCTGAGCTCAGGCCTTAAGCTGCAAGGACACATCTTAAGAGATAAGTGCTATTGAGCTGTTGTGCTACTGGAACACCACAGCTCATCTGCAGCTGCAAGGCACTATTGCTCCTCCATTTGGCTGCTATGTCCATGGGGCATAAAAGGCCAGGGAGTGATTTTGAGGGGTGCAAAGTCTAGTGGACAACCTTCTCCATTCAGCCTTGTGCCTTTCCTGCCTTTCTTCTCTGCTGAGAGCACAATGCCCCCCTATAGGAATCCCTTAAGCTGTCTTCCAGCCCCAAGGGATGGGGAGCTGCCTGTTCTTTGATGATCATATTCCTGTAGTTTGGTTCTGTTCTCTGAAGTTTCCATGCTAGTGTTTGGAGAGGACTGCTAACTCTCTGAGGTTCTTAACCTGTGATTTTTAACTCAGGGTAGATGCCCCTTCCCACAGCTTAGCCTTTTAGGACAGAAACTGGGAACTGGCTTTATTGGGCTACCACCGCAGAAGCAGAGAAGTCCAAGAACACGTGTAATAAATGGTCTAGCTCATACGCTTAGCAGCCAAACGACCTTCGCTGTGCTAAGCTGATTTTATGGACTCAGCATGTCTTTCCCAACTGTGACATTTACTCTCCTATACTTTTGCCAAGCCAGTGTAGAAGTATATACTCATTTCTTAAGGGCCTATACCCATGGTATCTGGGCCTGTAGCCTGGTTTTCTACACCATATTCTACGGGATATTGTGCAGTCTACTTCTAAATGTCCCAAGTGATGGGGCTCCCACTTTCCTGTGGGAGCCTGTTCCACCGCCTCAGACTGTCAGGAAGTGCTCTCTGAGATTCAGCTTAGATTTTCCTTTGCTTAATTCCATCGCTGTACTCCTGGATATCCCATATCGTTCTTCCCCGTTCCCACCTCTTAATGGGTTCCCTGCACTTCTTGGTGTTTATAGCCTTCAAGCTCTGCATGCTGCGTGGACCATGGCCCTTTGGGAAGGGTCCCCTGATATTTTAGGAACACTGAATGCTTCCGGAGCATTGAGCAAGCATTTTTAGAGATTATCAATACATCACCCACCATGCCCCTGAGCCTGTTCTCTCTGAGCAGCCGGCACTGGAAGGTTGTGAGCTGTGCCAGAGTGAACTTGCATAAGGGTTTCTCTGAGCAACTTCTCACAGTCTCTTCTCTTGCAGCAAAGAGAAAAGCCGGCTGTGCTGTCACCTCACTGCTAGCCTCGGAGCTGATGAAAGACGATGCGCTGAGTATAGTATCAAGCAAGGCATTAAAGAACAGCGAGGCAGCAACGGATGGAGGAGCCCATGATGACAGCATGGAGATGATCAGCCGTTCAAGCTAGGCCTGGGCCCCAGACTAAGGCTGAAGCCTGCAGGACTGAAAGAGTTTTACAGAGGAAGCAAAATACACTGGGTCACTTTGCAGTCTTTTTGCCTGGATCTGAGGGGCAGTCTGGTTTCCTTCTTGCTCTTAGGGCTGCTTGTGCCAGCTTTGGCCTTATGGTTATTGTTCCATATCTTGTCTCCAGGCTTCGATCTTTCTGCCTCTCAAATTACAAAACAAAAAGCTTTACCTGAATGTAAGCCATGCTCGGAGCGAGGTGAGAGAGACTGGATCTAGCTCTCCTTTCCCTGCAGGGGATGGGAGAGTGTACTGGGAGAAAAGGGGCATTGATGGAGAGGTTAGAGGCCACAGCCCCACCCAAACATATCCCTGCGTTGAGCATTGCCAAAGCAGGAACATTACAAGCTGCCTTAACCCAGACTTCTTTAGTTTGTTACTTTGGGGGGACGCTGCTGTGCCAGGCCAGCCAAGGCACCAGTTCCACGGGTGACTTTCCTCCAGAGGGTCTCAAGGTTCCCAGCCCACTCCCTTATCACCTGTATGTGGGAGGAAACCTCATAGGTAAAGTTAGCTGGACTTCTACTTCTCCATCTGCTGTGCTGTGTTCTTGGACTGAGCACCATATCCTGCGCCCTGTCCCCACCATGTGCTAGGAGCGAAGGGGGCTCTCTGGACACCTGAGGTGGGAAGCTGTGCCCTTGCCTCCCTCAGGACGTGCTGCTTTCCTGCTCTTCACAAGCCCTCCCTTTGCTTACTCTATTTATTGCTAGCATTCTCTTAGCAGAGCCCTTCCTGCCACTGTGGAAATGATGTCATAGCAGTGATGACCCAACAGGAAGAGGTGAGTGTTTGCTTGGGGACGAGAAGCTGCTTCTGGTGGAGTAGCTGCCTCTGCATGCTTTGGAGCCTAGGAATAAAGGTGAAGTGGATTGTTGTGTATCACTAAGTGGCCTGAGGTTGAGACCTCCTCCCACCAGGTGTCGCGTGCCTGAGTGAAAGCTTTCACAGCAGCCCGCCGGCAGCATCTGCTCCGAATGAATCCAGGCCGCACTTCTGTCGGCACAGGACTCTCTCCATCGTACACGATTTTCCAATCTTTTGTGGCAAATCCCTCGTGTGGCTGCAGCACGAGGGCTGGGAGCTGCCGCATAGGCCCCAGCTTCCTCCAGGCTGCTTGCTTCAGCTGTTGTGTTGTCATGCAGAGGAACTCCCTTCCCTCCTTGCCATGGCAACAGACAGGTGGAGCCTCCCTTTGGCTAAGAAATCACTTTGCAAATGTATCTATTTTTGTATCAGATTTTGTTTTAAAAGGAAATTTGAATGTAAGATAAAAATATCGGAAACATTTGCATGTTTGTGGAATTGCCTCCCTGCACTGTATGCCCTTCATTGTCTGCTGCAGGACACAGGAATTGCCTGCCCGCCTGCAGCACAGCACTGTCCCTCTCCGTCCTCCTCAGGGGGATTGGGCCGCCTACTTGCTGCACTGCCCCAGGGGCAGAGAGCTGCCTCGCTCATGCGCTGGCTGAGCCTGTTTGTCTTGGGCATGAGATTAGGGGAGTGAAAACGCTGGCTCTAGTGTCTCCCCTTCTCCCCAGTGTGAGATGATGTGTGATACAGTGGAGTTTAGCACCTGCGGTTCTGGCAGCTCAAAGTGCTCCTGCTCCAACCCAGCCCGATGGTGTTGGAAGTGTGAAGGGCAGAGATGGGCCTGACATCCCAAGGCGGAGGGTGCGGGGAGCAGTTCTGCCCCATGCCTCCCTGTTGTCTGTAAGTGCAATAGGTGGGAATGCCCATGGCTCAGCCCAGCTTCGAGCCCCTCTGTCAAGAGGTGCTGCTGTTCTTGTAATTTAATATATTTGAGTCACGTTTGCGATATGGTTGGAGTGAGGGAATGATTTGTAACGGCCCAGTGCAGACTGGGCCAGGCGCACACCTCTGCTGCTATTGCACCTGTGAGCTCTCTGTACACATGGACTTGGTGGGCAGATGGGCTTTGCATGCACCTGTCCAGCATTAGTGCCCCAAGCCCCGTGCACTCTGTGCTGTGTAACTACTCTGCCTGTTGAGTCTGACCCTGAGAGCAGAGCGCCCCTCCCAGCTGCAGGCACAGCCAGCCCCAGTCTATGCAGGAGGTTCTTTTCCTAGGGACTGCTCTTCACAAGCTGGGTCACTGGGATAGGCTCCCATTTCTGCATTTGAAAGAGGGTGAATTACAGGCACCTACTGTCCTCCGCTGATAGGACTTGTGCCCCACTCATGCTCTGCCTGTGGCACTCTTCACCTTCCTCTTTCACAAAGGAATGGTGCTGGGCCTGGAGCTTCTCAGCTGTGCTGCCGGAGAGAAGGAGCAGCATGGGGCCTGAAAGGTAGTTGAGTCTGCAGCGTTCAGGGAAGGAAACGGGTTGGGGACTTTAGCTCTGGGGAGAGAAAGCAAGGAGAACCAGCCCAAAAAGGCTCTGATTGTAGCTCATTCTGGTATCTAGTATCCCCCCTGAAGCTTTGTGCAGGTTGGAAGAGAGGGAATTGAAGACTGCTGCAAGAGAGGCATGGAGGCCCTTCTGTGGGGTTACATGGGGCACTCCGAGCGGCAGTATGGGGCTCTGTTCCACTGCAGCCTCCTCCCCAAACTTAAAGTGTCACACTGGAATCTTTGCAATTTTTATTTTTCAATCTACTTTGGTTATGTTTGATGATGACAACATTCCATTTTCATAGTGTTGGGGTATTTTCTGGGACTTGTGATCATCTCTGATTATTTTGGTTTGAAATGTTAATAAAAAATTGGAACTGTGCAGGATTTTCAGCCTCCCACTTCCTTTTATTAACAGTGTGACACTGCTAGACCCTTTGTAAGTGAGGCAATGGCCCAGGGTGTCGTGGGCTGTCCTCCCCAGCTGCACTGAATGTGATTGGAGCAGAGGTGGAGGGACATTTTCAGAACAACTCTCTCCCCCTCCCATCTCCTGGTCAGTTTGTGAGGAACCCGGATCCCCAGATAAACCCACACCCATTGGTGTCACATGACTCAGCAGTTACCAGTTGTGACAGTGTGCAGTAAGCCTGATCTCTGTTCAAGGACGCTCTCTAATACCCACCTCCAACATGCTCCCGGTTGATTCTCTCATTTTATTCTAGTCTCATGTGCTAGGGCTCCTGCCGGGTCCCCACGGGTATGTGATTTGTGGGCACTTTGGAGAAAAGCAGGAAAATGGAGTTAATGAGGTACTTGTACCATGGCGCAGGGCCTTGTGTTCTGGAAATTCAGGCTTGTCAGAGAGAAAATAAGTGATTGAAAATTCACTGGAGGAGAGAGGAGCTGCCGGAGTTCCTGGCTGCCCTGGGTTGAGAGGAGGAAATGTGGGACTGAAACAATCTAGCTATCACCAGAGACAGTGGGATTTATCTCACCCTGGAGACAGTGATGGAGGTAAGTTAACCTCACACCTCCCGCAAGAATTTGCTGGAGACAAGGACTGACCCCATCAACTGACGGCTCTACCAGCCACCACGTCCACAAGCCTGACAGAGGGAAAGGAGCAGCAGCTTCACGGGGAGTGACAGAAAACAATGAGCATTTTACACCATCAATTGTTCTGGGCACAGAGGTCATCTTAGAGCTAATAATGGTTGTGGGACTGGGTATTACCTGCTGCAGACAGTATGGTCAGGGGGGTTGGGTGTAGCAGGGTAGCATGGGCATTGCAAAATGACACCAGGAGGGGCCGTGTTGCCTTTCCATGGGCAAATTCCTGGCAGTTGGATACAATGCTAATGACTGAACCCAGAGAGATGATAGGCAAGTAGGGAAGAGCACAACAAACCCCCAGGGCCAGACCAGTGGAGACTTGCCCAAAAGCTTCTATTCTCCGCTGGAGTCATGAGAGTTGCCTTCCTTGGTGTTGAATCTGTGGGTGGATGCTGGTCTGGCAGCTCCATGATCTCTCAGTACATGAGGGGGCTGCTTTATTTGTATGAAAAACGGAAAAAAATAAAAGTTACTTTGAATACAAAAAGATGCTTGTGATCTTGACCTTTTTCTGCTTCTTGTGACTTGTCCTCTCGTCTCTGCCTTCTCTGTCCACGATGCAGAGTTGGATATAGGATAGACCTGGAGTACAGACCTCTGGCTCTTGAACTCCAGCTCACTGTAATGGGATGGACTGAACCCCTCCCTGCTTGTGAATCATGAACCTCTCTAATGCAGGCCAAGCTGTAAGGTTGGGTGTCCTCCATGTTCTATTTTAGGGCTGGGGAGCCGGAACACAGCATTTTCAATGCCTTCAAGTCTGACTATCCCCATCATCTGAACCCCTCTAGCAAGGCATGGGGTGTCCAGGAATCCTAGAATATCAGGGTTTGAAGGGACCTCAGGAGGTCGTCTATACGGGATGTCCAGGAATCCTAGAATATCAGGGTTTAAAGGGACCTCAGGAGGTCATCTAGTCCAACCTCTTGCTCAAAGCAGGACTAATCCCAACTAAATCGTCCTAGCCAGGGCTTTGTCAAGCCTGACCTTAAAAACCACTAAATCAGCTCCCTAAGTAACCCTTTCCATTGCTTCACCACCCTCCTAGTGGAATAGTGTTTCCTAATATCCAACCTAGACCTCTCACACTGCAATGTGAAACCATTGCTCCTTGTTCTGTCGTCTGGTACCACTGAGAACAGTCTAGATCCATTCTCTTTGGAACCCTCTTTCAGGAAGGTGAAAGCAGCTGTCAAATCCCCCCCTTGTTCTTCTCTTCTGCAGTCTAAAAACAATCCCATTTCCCTCAGCCTCTCCTTATAATTCATGTGCTCCAGCCCCCTAATCATTTTTGTTGCCCTCCTTTGGACCCTTTCCAATCTTTCCACATCTTCCTTGTAGTGTGGGGCCCAAAACTGGACACAATACTCCAGATGAGGCCTCACCAATGCTAAATAGAGGGGAATGATCATGTCCCTTGATTTGCTGGCAATGCTCCTACTTATACAGCCCAAAATGCTGTTAGCCTCCTTGGCAACAAGGGCGCACTGTTGATTCATATCCAGCTTCTCGTCCCCCCAGGTCCTCTTCTACAGAACTGCTGCCTAGTCGCTTGGTCTCTAGTCTGTAGCAGTGCATGGGATTCTTCCATCCTAAGTGCAGAACTCTGCACTTGTCCTTATTGAACCTCATCAGATTTCTTTTGGCTCAATCCTCTAATTTGTCTTGGTCCCTCTGTATCCTATCCCTACCCTCCAGTATATCTACCCACATCTCCCAGTTTAGTGTCATTGGCAGACTTGCTGAGGGTGCAATCCACTCCATCCTCCAGATCATTAATGAAGATATTGAACAAATTATCCTTTACTTGCAGTATCAAAACACTATTAATATTAGAAATTCCACTCCTTAAAGAAAAATGTAAATCACCAAAATTGTTATGGACACATACCTCCCAGGCACCGAATATATGGACCTTGTAGGTAAAAGTGAGTAGTGATGAAAGAGCTGAGATTTCTCAACAATAACCCAAAGCAGGGTGAGGACAGGAGCAAAAGTTGTGCTTGGAGTGTGCCAGGGAACTGGCTTCAAGGATCTATTCCAGCAGGACTTTAGCTGAGCCACATGCCTCTTGGGTTTTTTTTTCAAAGCTACCTGGAGTTTTGCAAGTACATCTAGCTATTTCCATATGGCCATTGAGAAGGTACAAATGCTTCCAATTCCCCTGTATGATAATGGGGCTTATCCAGAGACGAGCAATATTATATGGTTTTGGTGAGGGATTGTCCGGGTGGCTTTCCTATTTTCAGGGTTGCCCCTAGTCATGTGTATGGGACAGAGCGGCAATAAAGGCTGTCTCCTCACTCTTGTGTGCACAGATCCTGCTGTGATATTCCCCTGTTGTTATCTGGACCAGTGACCTGCTAAGTCACTCCAATCCTTGATTCTGAGAGCCAGCCATATGCTGCTGTGCTGTGAGAACCCTCACTGCTGGGCTGTTCATGCACAGCCTCTGGCATGTAAGCTGCTTGGATTGTGCAACTGAATAACGCTAGCCAATATCTCCGGTCCCAAACACAACCCTAGAAACCTCTGTCTTGCAGTGTCTTGTTATGCCCACTGAATGCTGCAAGCTTATATGAGTTTATCAGTTTAACAAAGAAATTGATATGTGCCAGGCTTGTTATCCCAAGGGGAGCCTGACACACGTCAAACCAAGCACACTGCTTCAGGTAGAATAAACAATGTATTAACTACAAAGAGAGATTTTAAGTGATTATAAGTCAAAGCACAACAAGTCAGATTTGGTCAAATGAAATAAAGGCAAAATGCAGTCTAAGCTGATCTTAACACTTTCAGTGCCCTTACAAACTTAGATGCTTCTCACCACAGGCTGGCTGGTTGCCCTTCAGCCAGGCTCTCCCCTTTGATCAGCACTTCAGTCTCTTGATGGTGATGGATAGAGATGGAAGCGAGAAAAAGAGCATGGCAAATGTCTCTCCCTTTTATCATGTTCTTTCTTCCCTCTTGGTTTTGCTCCCCTTCCCTTCAGAGTCAGGTGAGCACTACCTCATCGCAGTCCCAAGCTGACGAAAGGAACAGGGTCGACTCACTCGAGTCGAGAGTCCAACAGATGCTTTTTTGATGGCGAGGCCAGTGTCCTTTGTTCCTGTAAGGCTGGGGCTGGGTTTGTCCCATACATTCCCTGATGAGGTGTGAACTGCCCCTCTGCTCTTGAAAAGTTTTTGCCTGGGCTTATTTTAAGCCATGAGGACACATTTTCAGCCTCATAACTATATTCATGAAATTACAACCTGTAACATTATTACAACTACAACGCTCACTGCATCATGTGCCTTCCGAAGACACCCGAGATGACAAACTTGCATTGGATACTACGCAATCATATTATAAGGATGAACATGGGGGTGCAGGGTGTTCCCCCGAGATACAGAACATCACACCTCCCCCCTTAGTGACTAACCCTTGTGACAAAGCTCCAAGTCTGTACTTGCGGGTCCTGCGCTTCCTGGCAGATTTAGGGGCCTCAGAAACTCATCTAGGCCCCAGAGTGACCTCCCTTTCTCAGTATAATTGGCAAGAGTCACCACCTAGTGAGTTGCCTTCATCACAGGCCAGTATGGAAGATGGAAAAAAGGGGGGAGCCCGGTCCCGCCCTCTACTCCGGACTCCAGCCCAGGGACCCTAATAGTATCAGCTAAGATGGCTGACCTTTTAGGCACAAAACACAATACAATTCCCTGGGCTACTTCCCCACAACAGTCCCTGCTTCTTCAAACTCCACTTCACCCTTACCTCAGGGCTTCCTTCCTTCAGTATGATATGTTGTCCTACACTCAGTCTCACCAACAGCATAACTTCCTTCCACAGCTCCTGACACCCACACCCACCTGACTAACTGGGAGGTTTTTATCTGGTTTCAGCCAGTCCCTGATTGGCTTCAGGTGTCCCAATTAGGCTAGCTGTTTCTACTCCTTTCTAGAAGGTTCTTAATTGGCCCCAGGTGTCTTGATTGGCCTGGAGTAGCCTTTGTTTGGCTATCCAGGGAACAAGGACCTGCACATCCTGAGACTAATATACCTGTCTTCCAGCACTCTCCTATATCCTTCTGGTCTGACTCCGTCACACCCTCTTGCAGTAAACTATCTGTACTGCCAATTGATTAAGGTTCATAGGATACAGAGACAATAAGCACACAAGTGACAGAGTTCAGACTTTATTACATAGCAGGCAAATAAAAGATACAAGCAAGCCAGCTCTACTGAGCAAGAGTGTGACCTTACGCTTCTCTCTTCAGTCGTCAGGAACTCCAGGAAGGTGACGACGGAGAGACCCCAGGCCAGTACGCAGCACCAGCACCGGTCTCAGGTCTCCGTCGAAGTTCCCCAAACCAACGTTTGGGGCTTATTTATACAGAAAACCCACTTAGGCTATGTGCAAATTTGCAGTCAACAAGCTCATTAATTACGCCTGTTTTGATTTTAGTACCTGACTCATATCGGTGTTCATTAATTCTTTTCTGGTTTAGTGTCAGATTTATAAGAAGCAGCTGTCCACCCTGGCTAGATAAAAACTCCTCCAAAATTCCAAAGTCATGGTATCTGAGCAAGCAGGTGTGTAAACGAAGAAATTTGCCAAGGCAAAGGTAAGCCAAAGGCCTACGTGACCAAAGAACTAAAAATCTAGGCATGAAAAGAGTAACTGTACACGCCACACCTGACTCCTCGTGACAGTGTCTTCTGGTGTTTCCACTACACTCTCTGGAAGTCAGTTTGTGTTCTAGTTCTCTTGGCATCCTGCCATTAAGGCCATGTGGTGGTGTGCCTCAGTTTCCCCGTTCACACACAGCAAACCAGATTTGTTATGGTTTCTCTTCTGTGATCAGCTTTAAATCTATTTACAGGTATTAACTGAGAACTAGTATTACCATAAGGTTTAACATTAGTAACAAAATTCTTATCCTAAAACTTAATATTAATACCAATTTTTAATCGCAGATGGGTGTTTACAAGTATCTTTATGCTGCCATGCCCTCTGTTCAGATAGTGGAGTCTGAGGTTAGTTTGTTCACTATCCATGGTGTCCTTTGACTCTGTCCCATGTAATCAGTCACTAGCTTTTCTTTCCCTCCAGCATTCCCTTCTGTGTGGGCTCTTAATTTAATCCCATGTCTGGAATTTTGGTATCTCAGCATCTGGCAAAATAAGGGTCTGGGGGATCCTGCACATTGCCTGGCCCTTTGGGGAGCAGACTCCCATCCCCAGGACATATACAGAAAATCCAGCTTCCTTTCTGGGGTTACCCAGTGTTTCCCCCTCCCAGCACTGAGTCCTTCCCTGCCCCCTTTTCCTAGAGGACTGATCTGTGCTCTGTGGGCTAGGTGTGTTTATCCTTTGAGCAGATTTCGCCTTTTCCATTGACACTCCTTGTGCAGATCTGTTACAATGTGGGCACAGCCCGTGTCATATATTCAAGGTTTCTAGTCTATCACAGTTGATACAGGCACAGGAATGTGCTTAAAGATGACCTCTACAGCAGAGCCTGCAATTTTGTATGAGGGTGAGGGAAGGGTTGAAAACTTTCATGCCAAAATGCAGGGTTTGGGCTGAGGAATCTTTGAATAGGTGTCTCCGAGCAGAGTCCTGATCTCCACATTTGAATAGCCAGCCTGCTGCAGACTCTGTGCTGCACAGAGCATTGAACCAAGGTCCAGTTGCTTGCACACAAGCTCTTTTCTATAGAAACTGAGTTGAGCTGTCAAAGGTGAAACCCAGACAGACCTTCAGCCTAACGGAAGGAAAATGGGGTAATGTCCAGTTTAAATGCTCTAGAAATGTGAGCTGCTTTTATGCTGTTAGCTGAGAGTTTCAAGACTTGCCCTGAACCATGCAGCAGCAAAATGTTGCTCCCCTCTCCAAACAAACAGCCATTTGCTTCTTATAGGCTGCTGTGCCACAGCTGTGCTCTGTTGCCTGAAATGTGTGGCCAAATGAGCCCTAAATGGTGATCAAAGAATTCAGTCTGACACGATTGCAACCTGACCTTAGAGAGAATCAGTCAGCCCCAGAATGTGCAGCTTGCAGTTACTGGGCTGGGAGACCCAAGTGTATGAGCCCCCAGAGGCTTTCTGAGAACCCTCTTGCAGGCACTACAGCCCTGAAAATGGGGGAAACCCCAGCCAGCTCCCAGAGAAGAGGAAGCCAGTGGGCTGACAGCACCTGCTCCCTTTCCTGGAGCACACCCCAGTGAGAGAGAACCTGGTCCAGCAGCTCCTGGCTCCTCTCCAGTTACAAGTGAACAATCTAAGCCATTAAAGCTGGAATCTGGGCCCCAGTTTTGGGATGCAGGGTGAGGCCTTTGCTGGGTTTAGCACCTCAGCAGCTGAGGAGGGTATTTTGAAGGTGGCTAATTATGGTGGAAGATTGTATGACAAAACTACTCACATTACTGTTATGCAGAGTAAGTGGTCCAGCAGCACATCGTGCCAGATGGCCCAAATAAAAGTGGTGGTGCAGCCCTTGCCTGGTTAACCCTTTGCCTTACTGAGTATTTCAGTCAGGTTTAGGTTGATTCCCAGAACTCCCTGTAGGTCCATCTCCCTGGCTTCAGAGACCAACCTTTTATCAGTCCCAGAGTTCTTTGGCTGCACGTATCAATTCAGTCTGGTCAATGTATGTGGCCGCGGGGTGGGGGTGAAGGAGAAGATTCCAAGCGGTTGGCTTGCTGCATTGTCATTTAATGAAGGGTGCATGGGTCACTTTCTGGACTTCTGCACCCTAAGTCCTGCCTGAATTAGCCCTAAGTTACACAGCACAACTGTACACAACATGAACGCAGTGCTAGAGGCATCTTCCACATCCTTCACCAGCTTGTGTGGGACTGAAGTGGTGTGTAGCCCCCTGTATTACAACCCCCTGGCACAGGAGATGGGATAGGAATGGGAAAACCTGGTCAGATCTATCAGCCCATTCTGTCTGACCCAGCCCTCTGGGAGCCAGCATCCTGCTGGTCGTCTTCATCCCCACTTCCTTCTGTTTCAGCACATCCGCTCCATCACCCCCAGCTGAGTGCTATCTTGGCACTCACTTCTCCTCCCTTTGATCTTCTTTCCCCTGAGTATTGCAGATGTCTTCCCTTTGCAGGAAACAAACAACTCAGCTGGTGCATCCTGTCCCTGCAGCGTTCCCTTGGTTTTAATTCCTACTTTTTTTTTTTTTACCTGAACATAAACAGGAGGTGTGGGCTGCACAGGTTAACACCTTACCTGAGCCATGAATGAGTCCGTGTCAGATGAGAGAACTCAGCTGAGCTGAGGCAAAATCTTGCTGCTGGGTTACAATCAATGAAGAAAGTTACAGCAGTGATTTCTAGAGCGGATCCCTCGAGATGGCAGTTACAGGGTAATTTAAAGTGAGCAAAGCAGAGACCTGCCCTACTTTGACTCATCTCATTCAGGTAGAACAGTCACACACAGCTATAGAATGTCACCTTCGAAGCACTTCCCAAAATTAGCACACTAATAACCAGTTACTAACTGAACAGTGTAAGTGTCTGTGTCAGCTGTCTCATCCTGAGGAGGAGGGGTGTAAAATGAGCTCTGCAGACCTTCAGTCTCCTGCTGAGATGGGAGTGTGCAGGGCAATTGCCCCACAAGTTTTGTCTCCAACCTTAATCAAGGTTCTTTTTGTACTGGTGAAATAGGAGAAGCCGGAAAGAACTAAGAAAACAATCCTCACTTTCCTGGACTCCTAAAATAGATCCACTGACTTCCCTGTCAAAAAGAGTGAATCCAGATCTGGCCAGAAGGTTCCTCGGCCAGAAGAAACATCCCAGCTGCCGAGGGATGTTTTTGTGACCAGCGAGAGCGGAATGACAGAATAGCTTTGTGTGTATTGTGTGTTGTGAATTCTTGGCTCCTTTGTGCCATGAGTCAAGGCCAGGCTTGTGACATGGTTTATATTGCAGCTGACAGGATCAGGGGAAGGGAATAAATCTGATTGTGAAATGCAGCACAGAACTGCAGCAATTGTCCCAGGCTTAAGAAAGCCGCTCTGGGATATCAATATTTTATGGTCCAGCATGAAATCGCCTGTGAATAATAATCAGCTGCTGTGTACCTCTGCTCCCTGCATAGCTCACATGCTGCAAGAGAGCTGTTATTTCAGCAGGGATTATCAGAGACATCGGATCTTTTATCATGAGCAAAACAGGGGACTCTCGGGCCCCACGTCCCATGAAAGATGCTAGGAGAGTCCCCAGTGCAGCTCCAAAGAACCAAGGCTAAGATAGTCCACGGTGAGCTGAGGAGGGGAGACCCCATTGCGCCTTGCAGGAGGGACAGGGGCATCTACAAGAGGAACCTTGGCTCCTGCAGGGACTTCTAGAGTACTACAAGGAGCCACCAGTGTGACTGGCACAGACGGGAGCCAGCCACACACAGGGCACCCCAAGCTCTGCTCAGGAGCTGGGCTTGTTCCCTGAGAGAGACGCCCTGACAATGCCCCATGGAGCTGAGCTAGTGCCAGGTCGCTCTCCTGTTACTGCTTCACTCACTAACCTGTTCACCTCCCCATCCTGGACATGCACTTTCACCCACCTCAAGGATTCAGGGTCTGTGGCCCTCCGGCCCTAGGAGAGCGGATCTCTTTCCCAGCACTCTGGGGCCTGCATGATGATGCTGACAGGGTGATGTGGAAGCTTCTGCTGCATCTCTGCTGTTGGTTGTGATCCTAGAAGTTTCCTGGAGCTGTGGGTGCATAGTGGGTAGCAGTGAGCTGCTTTACTACTCTTCCCCCTCCCCACACACTTTGTATCTGCTATGAAAAGGGCCAGCCACCTGCCCCTGGAAGGCTTGGGAAGTGATAGTGGCCAATGGGGTCTCCCAAGACTGTCAGGTAAGACATAGGGAGTGTGGGGTGGGGAGGTGCAGCCCCACTGAGATCTCTGGCTGGTAGAGGGGTTGTCTGGGCTAGTTGGGAGTCTCCAGGTGAGGGGAGCAGAGGTCTGGGCCTGTTGCAGGGAAGGATGCTGTCTGCTGGAAAGTGAAGAGATCTGTGTCTGTTTGGGCAGGGGGATGAAATTCACTGGTTTTGTTATGAGAGCAGGTGAGTTTTGCCAGATTCACTGACGTGTTTTGGGTTCAAAGAAACTTGAAGTTCAAGGGCGGCAAAGCAGGCTCTGGGGACCTGACACCAGGGGCTTGTCTGAGCCCAAGGGGTGTGTATGTGTGTGCACATTTGTACAAGAGAATGCGCTGCGGCAGAGGAGAGACCTCAGAGAGGACATCAAGGAAGGAGCAGGTGGGACCAGAGGCTAGTGGGGAGAGGGAATGAGAGAGAGAGACAGGCACAAAGGATGAGGAGAGTGCAGAGGGGATGGGGGGGGCAGGGGAGAAGGCCCCCCAGGACAAGGGTGGGGGAACCAAGGGTTTTCAGCTAAGGAATCAGGCCTGGCCCATCCATCCCTGGAGAGAAGATTGGGCCCCTCCATCTGCCACAAAAGACAATAGAGGTTGGAGTGGGCCCTGGTCCTCCCCAACCCTCAACATGATACCATCGGATAGAAGGGCAAAGGCTGCAGGGCTCCTTGGAGATGGGAGGAGCTAAAGAGACTGGAGGAGACCTTGGCAGGTTTGCAGTGATCAGATACCTACACAAACCAGGGAATGCTCCTTTGTGCCAGACTGAACAGCTGGAGGTTCACCATGGTGTGTGGATCTTCGTACTGTTGGCTCTGGTCTGACGCATGCTCCTCTGATCATGTGTCTCGGTACTGCTAGCCGGGAACAGGGACACATCACCTGCTCTTGTACAGATTTCTGTAATGTTAGTACCTGGACCCCGTGTTCTGATTTCTGTCAGGCTGGTTCACTGCACGCACTGACTAACCTTAGGAAAGCTAACGCTGTTTGTGTGTGTTACTGTCACTCCCCTGGCAAGCCGAGAAGTAGTGTGTGACTTTATTTTAGAGTGAAAAATCGATTCTTTCCCTTTGAGTCACAGGAGAAATGGGGGGAAATGTGAAACGCCTTGCATGACATTGGGCTGGACTGGGAACCCACAGTAACTCAGTGGGTTTACTGGGGGAGGACTGTTGGAGGTAGGGTGGTCACAAGCTGGCCCATGGGCAGGGAATCCAAGACCAAATAAATAGGGCTTTGGATGCTGAGAAGCAAAAACATGCCCAGCGAAGTTTGCAAAAAGAAAGCCCAAGTCACCTTGTTTTTCATCTGTGATAAATTGTCCCTCCAAGTAAACACCTCCCCCCAACACACACACACCCCTCCCCTCATCACATACACCCCTCTCTCCAACGTACACACAGGACCAGATCCTAAGCTGGTGTAAATCCATGTAGCTCTGCTGAAATCAATAGACCTATGCTGCTTACATCACTACTGATCAGGCCCCTCAAACCCTTAATGCTTACTCCTCACTCCATACATTGTATGAGCATCACTCTCTTGTCTAAGATCTCCTACAATGATAGAGCTACATAAATCGCCTCTAGTCCACCTGATTGGGCATGTGTCTGCACTTAGATCTGTCCCACACTGACACCAGTGCCTTGTTATGGCAATGCAGTAACACCCTCCTCAAGTAGCGTTGAGCTGTAGTCCATGCACTGATGTCAATGTAACATGAGTGCAGACGCTGTGTAACTTATGTCAACCCTAACAGTCCTCCAGCAGCTGTTCCGCAATGCCTGGCATGGACCGCAGTGGTCACAATTGTGAACTCTCCTGCCCGGGCGGGCCTAGAGACTTTAAAATCCCGGGAAGTTCAGAAATGCTTTTTCCTGTGTGTCCAGCTTGGTGAGCGCACCTAGCAGCTCTCCATTGTTGTGCGCAGCTGCCCATGTTGGCTACACACTCCAGACACACTCTGGCCTGGCATAGAGAGGAGACATTGGATCTCCTGGCCTGCGGGGAGAAGGGGCTATGCAAGCCCAGCTACAGACCAGCTGTAGAAATGTAGACGGTATGGAGCAGATAGCCCGGGAGGTGCAGGAGAAGGGAATAACAGGGCCCAGCAGCAATGCCAGGTGAAAGTGAAGGGACTGCATCAGTTGGCCAGGGAGGCAAACAGTCAGTCCAGTGCCAAGCCCCAGGCCTGCTGCTTTTACAAACAGCTGTATGCCACACTTGGCAGAGATCCTGCTACCATCCCACAGGCCAGAGAGAGTACCCCTGAGGAGCCTGAGTCACAGGCCTGCCATGAACAGTGAGCACAAGGAAGAGGAGGCTGGGGGACATGCCGTTGTGACTCCACTGCGGTCCTGGAGAGCCAGATGCAGGGGAAGGAACCTCGGGTAAGTGTGTAAGTTGCTGTTTCCCATGACAGGGGTGTACTGGTGGCACTTCCAACTACACAGGACACCAATGACAACTTTTGATTAACGTACTGGCACAGAAGAGGTACCATGCTGAGTGGTAGCATCGCTTTCTGCTTTTCGTTCCCCTATGGGGTTAGGCCATGCTGAGCGGTTTGGTTTTGTACACAGAGAGGTCCTGTGAATCCTCCTGAGAGATCTCAATTAAATTTTCCTGGAGGTGCCCTGCAATCCTCTTCTGTAGGTTTCTAGGGATGGCAGCCTTATTGCTTGCCCACACCGGTCAGCCATAACTTCAGCCGGCACCATTGCAGTACGAGGCCTGCAGCATATGGGCCGGGCCTGGGTACCCAGTTTGAATGAGGGACAGTTGCTCTAGAACCGTTTGGAGATGAATTAGGTTTGTTTTCTGTTTCCTTGTTTATCAAAAGTGTCAAGCAGCTCTTAATACGCTTTGCACAGAGCGAGCCAGACTCCACCGTACACACAAAGGAATTAGCTAGCAAAATGCGGCCACTGAGCATGGCCAGCCAGCCAACCCAAGCTACACTCCTCCAAGCCCTTGTCCCATCCTCACTGTTCCTCCTAGCTTCTATTCTCCTCCAAGCCCAACTATATCTCCTTGTCTGTCCAGTCTCATACACCCTCCCCAGCTCCATGTTCTCTCTAATCTCTAGAATATCCCATGTTTATCTTTGCTGTCACTGATACTTCCTGCTACTATACTTCTTTGTCTCAGCCTTTCCCTGTCTAGTCCTCCTCCTCCCTCCTAATGCTGTCTTTTCTTATCTGTGGGCCTGCTGAGTCTTACTGTATTAATGTTAGCACAGATTTTAAAGTGTCTCACCCTTAAGAGTGGGTTTTGTTCTTTGAATTTCAAAATTTCACTGTTTATAGTTTTTCCTTTGTTCAGATGGCCCTGGCTTGTCTGCTCTGCCCTCCCCCTAACTCTCTCTCTCTCGCTCTCTCATCTTCGTTGTTGCTTGGCCAGTGAATCGCTTTAGCCAAAAATATTTAGCAAGCCTTAAATGAGCAGTTGTGGCTATGATGCAACAGCCTTTGTATCTTTCTGCAGCCCTCTTCCAGTTGGCCCCAGTGAGCGCGTTCAGTGTTCTGAGACACGCTGCCATGCAGCTGTTCTAGCAGTGGAATGTATGTGTGTGTGTGTGTGATTGTCATTGTTGCACAAGGCAATTTCTGTTTTATGGGAGATGAAGTGGAGGGAAAGAGGCGCCATCTCTCCCTGTTCTGTAGCTGGGACAATGCAAGAGGAAATGTTTGCCTCATTTTGCCTGGAGTTACAGATGAGTATCTCATGTTTTCTGTTTGTCTCTCCATCCCCAGGTTCTGATGAGTGACTCTGCATTTAGTCAGGATCGCCCTCTTTCTCTGTTGTGATTCACACAGATAAAGCCCTCTTTCTAGCAACCTGTGCCACACCTCTGCAATAGACTTCTACTATTGCAGCACTTTCAGACTGCGCCATGTTCTGATTTGGGCAATGAATTGCTATCACCTTGAACAGACGATGCTCTAGTTTTTTCTTGTAGCTTTAGTCTTTGTATCACAGGCAGCTGCAAAGTTTCACATTAGTAGGATTTTCACTGGTTTTCTGTTAGGATATTTAAACTGATCCAATGTTTTTATTCCCTTCGCTAACTTAGTGACCAAAAGGACCCAAAGTTCACAATTCATTTCTATGGGTATGTCTTCACTACCTGCCGTATCGGCAGGTAGTGATTGATCTATTGGCAATCGATTTATCGCGTCTTATCAAGATGCGATAAATCGATCACCAAGGGCACTCCCATCAACTCCGGAACTCCAGCTTGCCGAGAGGTGCAAGCTGGAGTCGATGGGTGAGTCCGCTGTCGACCGTTGCCGGCAGGTAAGTCGCCCTAAGATGCGCCGACTTCAGCTACGTTATTCATGTAGCTGAAGTTGCGTATCTTAGGTCAACCCCTACCCCTAGTGTAGACCAAGCCTATGTCTTCACTAAAAATGAGAGTTGTTTGCTTACGTCAAGAGAGCAAGCTATCATCATCTCAATATAATATCCTAGTGGAGACAAGACAAAGGTAGATTTTACACTGGTATGTAGCTACCTGAGGACAGCCTTATTCCCATCATCTGATGTTGATCTCGACTAGCTACTTCAAGGTAAAAACCGTCTGCGCCTTATCTTCACTAGGATTCCACGTTCAGGCAGCTAACTGTGTAAAAACACACCTGTTTGCAGTAAAGGTGTGTCAAAAAGTAAGTTGGCCTTTCAGCTGATCCTTCTGTGACTGTTGTATTTAAATGGGGATGAGTTGCGACAATGTACTCTGCCAGAACCTCCCTTTTGTACCTCCCCCAGAACAGGGCCCCTCCCTCAGCTCTAGGCTGGGCTGTGGGGATGGGTTCCACCTCGAGGGACGAGTGCTGCCTATTGGAGCACCAAGCCAGTGAGTCCTGACCTGCTTATCATCTATGTTGCTATAGCTGAAGCTTTGCCAAACAAGCTCTCCGAGCTGAGGTGTGCTGCTCCTTGCAGATACAGCACATCACCTCCCAGAGCAGACTGTGTGCACCCCTTCTCTCTTCCCTGCCATTCCCTTCCATCACCTGCACCAGAATAGGGTATTGGTACCATGTGTAAGCAGGGGAATGGTCCCGCTATTGTGGGGAGCTTTCCTGGCTTATACACTACCCCTGAAGTGAAGTGGGCTAGCAAAAGGATTTGAGTCCTTGCTCCCACTTCCTTTACCCAGAGACCTGCCTGACCTCGAATTCTCCCTTTCCACTCTCCTGTGTGCCAGAGTCCTCAGTCGTAACCCAGACAAGGCTGGGCCCAGGATTCCTGGAAGCTCAACCCCCAAACTTGTCATAGTCACTTAGAGTAGGGGCTGGGTTGTCCCCACTCTGGGTGCTCTCCCTGTACTGGATGCTTCTCTGACCCACTCATCATTGCACACAGTTCAAAGCAAAAACAATGTATTAAACAACAATCAATTTAAAAAATAAGGAAAAATGGGAAAGGTTAAAGGAAAACATGTCACCCTACTCTGTGGCATGGGGACACCACAACCAGCCATGGCTGGAATGTCAGGGAAGTTCACAATCTGCTCCTCACAAAGCTCAGGCCCTGGCTGTGCTGCAGGGATGCTGCGGGTCAGACACTTGCTGTGGCCACACGCCCTCAGGCTCTAGGTGGCAGGACCCTTCTTCCCAGCATCAGCCCCCTCCCCACCACCCCAATGGTGGTTATGATCCCCGCCGCCCCAAGTCTGGCCTGAAAGACATCTTGGCTGGAGGCATCCCTTTGAGCTGGGCCCACTGCCTAGGGTCCTCCTCTGCTCTCCCCAGCTGCTCACTGCACCTGGCTCCAGGTAACTTCAGCTCCACTCTGCTTCAGCTCCCTGGGATAGCTTAGTGGTTTGAGCATTGCCCTACTAAAGCGAGGAGTATGAGTTCAATCCTTGAGGGGGTTGTTTAGGATCTGGGGCAAAAAATCTGTTGGGGGACAGTACTTGGTCCTGCTAGTGTAGGCAGGGGACTGGACTTGATGACCTTTCAAGGTTCTTCTGGTTCTATTAGATAGGTATATCTCTATATATTTATTTATTGTGTTGATCTAGTGTGACCTCCTGCATCACACAGGACATAGAACTGCCCCCAAATAATATCTGTTGGCACTAGAGTAGATCCTTTAAAGAACATCCAAGCTTGATTAAAACCCTCTAGAATTAGCAACGATCCTAGGGCTAGATCCACAAAGGGATTTAGTTCCCTAATTGCCACTTTAGACACCTAAATCCAATATTTAGGCAATATTGACATCCTCAAAACTCCCACTCAGATGCACCTAACTCTGTAGGTGCCTAAATTGTCATTGGTGGCCATGTGCAAAACCACTTATAGCGGTGCAAAACCACCTTAGCTCATATTCATGCCCTGGAGGCTTTCTCAAACTAGGCATTTCCTCTGGCTAGCTTGCATGTGGGCATCAATCCATCAGGCATTCTCAGAGAATACTTTGCATAAAAGAGAGTCAGAGGCAACCAGACTGGGAGGATGTGTGTGTTCCAGACTACCCAACAGCCCAGTGGTTGGCCTGAGTCAGAACAGGGATTTGAATCCAGGTCTCTCACAACTAAGTATAGGGAAAAGCTCTTGAGCTTAGCCAACAACCACCCAAATGGCCATACTGGGGTGAACAGGACTAAAGACCATTTGGGGAAGTGATTTCACTGGGAGGAAATGGGCAAGGATATTTCTACCTATGTCCAGTCTTGTGAAGTGTCCCAGAGGGTGGGACTAAGCCCAAGTCCACAACCCCATGAGAAACTAATGTCTCCAGCATCAAGGGAGTAGTTCCAAGCAGAGCAGGAAGCTGATAAAAGATTCAAGGGAGCTTGGACAGCAGCACGGAGCAACTCACTGCCTCTCAGCTCTTCCAATAGGTCTAGGTTTGTTGTAGAAGGAAGACTCTTATTCAAGGAAATTCTTTCTGGTGGGCACAAGGACTGGCATCCACAGAGACAATTGGTTGTTCCAACTAAGTATAGAGAAAAGCTCTTGAGCTTAGCTCACGATCACCCTAGTATCCATACTGGGGTGAACAGAACCAAAGACTGTTTGAGGAAGTCATTTCATTGGGAGGGTTTTGTGAGGTGTGCCAGAGGGCGGGAAAGCCCCAACGCCAGGTCAAAGACCCTCTCCATAATTGAGGTTCTATTTCAGCATGTAGCTGTGAATATTCTGGGTTTTTGCCCTAAGAAGACACCTAGAGGAAAGCAGTACAGACTGACTTTCATGGATTTTGCTACTTGATGGCTGGAAGCAGTAGATCCAAACAACACCTGGACTGAAAGCATAAGCCAGGCATTGGCAGACATTTTTGCAGGGTAGATTGGCCCTCTGACATCCTTGAAGATTTGGGAGCTAACTTCCTGGCAGGAACCATGAAACGTCTTTGGGAAGCTCATAGGATAAATCATTTGGTTGCCACCCCTTTCCACCATCAAACGAATGCCCAGTGGAGATGTTTAATAGGACTTTGGGGGCCATAATACGTAAATTTGTGAATGAGCACTCCTTGATTGGGACCTAGTGTTGCAGCAGATGTTCTTTGCCTGCAGGGCTCTACCACATTCCAGTTTGGGATTTTCACCCTTTGAACTTGTTTAATGCCACGAAGTTAAGAGGCCACTACAGTTGGTGAAGCAGCAATGGGAGGAGGTTACATGTCCTCCAGGAACTAACATTTTGGGCTTTGTAACCAACCTGCAAAACACCCTCAAAAACTCTCTAGCCCTTGACTGAGAAAACCTGCAGAATGTTCAACAAGAACAAAAAGCCTGGTATGGTAAACATGCCAGAGTAGGTGATGAAGTCATGATCCTGAAAGCGCTCCAGGCCAATAAGATGGAAGCATCGTGGGAAGGACCATTTATGGTCTGAGAGTTCCTGGGAACTGTTAATTACCTCACAGTGTTCCCAGACCCTACCCTAAAATCTGAAGTATACTGTGTTAATTCTCTAAGGTCCTTTTATTCCTGAGAAATCAAGGTTCTCCAGTTTCCAGCCCAGAAGAGAGATGATGCTGAGTGACCGGACAGAGTCTACTATGAAGGAAAAAGCAATGGTGACATAGAAGAGGTGAGCCTGTTCATAACTCTTGGGTGTAAGTAGAGACAGCAAATCCAGGAGCTGTGCACCAGCTTCATACCAATGTTTTCAGCCACCCCAGGATGGACAGAACAGGCAAACCACTCCAGCGACACAGACGATGTTCACAAGATTAGAATCCAACCTTACTGGATGGCTCCTCGAGTCAAAATGGCGATAGAAAGGGAGATCAAGGACACATTACAGATGGATGTAATCTGCTCCTTGAGAGTGCATGGGCCTCTCCAGTGGTTCTGGTTCCCAAATCAGATGGGGAAATCCAATTTTGGGTGGACTACTGTAAGCTAAATGCTGTAACTTGACCAGAAAATAGTGGCCTTTTAAAATCCTGTGGTCTGTGCTTCTGATTCAAAATGATCCCACCACTTTGCCACCATGTCAGGGCTGATTTCCCACTCTGGCACTTTGAGTGCTGAAGGTGGAGACTCGCAAGGATTCTAAAAATTAATGCTGGCCACTTCAGGCTTGTATTAAATTCCCAGTATCACAGTTTCTCTCTGACCTTGGATGGGAAGATGCTGCTACCACTCAAGTGCAAACCCCTCCCCACTTTTTTAGAACCCAGGAAGGAACATGGAAATTCCTTCCTGTGGGGTACCCTCAAGCCCTTTCACCCCTCTTCCTGGGAAGAACTGAGAAAAAAACAAAGGAAATCAGCTGTTGCCACCAGCTAATTAAACAACATGTACACAAACCTCTTAGGGACACAAAAATCCAATCCTGTTCTTAAAAAAAGGTAAATGTTATTAAACCGCAAAAGAAAGGAAATGCATTTGGAACTTAGGCTTTTTGCTAGATCTGAAAAGAAACAGTAACAAAAATTAAGCATCAAGATAGCTCTCTTGAGGTTTAGCTTAAAGGCTACAAGCAAAACAAAAGCATCTGTGGTTAGCACAGAGGAGTCCACAAACTTTACCAAAAAAAAAAGAAATAAACCTAATCATGTCTTGTTAGACATTCCTCATCTGCTTACACATCTGGGGTTTTAGATAAGTAGGTTCAAGGTATGAATTTTGCATACCTGGTTTTAAAGCTGCTTACAGTATTTCTGCTCTGTGTCTCTGCTGTCCTGAGAACAACAACAGACACAAAGGGGAAGCTTTTTCCCCGTTTTTAAAAGTTCTAGTCATCCCATTGGCTCTTTTGGTCAGGTGCCCACTCCCTTTCCTTTACCTGGGGGACTTTTTTAACCCTTTACAAGTAATACAAGCAGAGAACAGCCACCAAGAGGGACTTTATAGCCAGTGGCCGGTGATAGGATGTTAGATGGAGTGGGATCTGAGTTATTACAGAGAATTCTTTCCTGAGTGTCTGGCTGGTGAGTCTTGCCCACATGCTCAGAGTTCAGCTGATCGCCAAATTTGGGGTTGGGAAGGAATTTTCCTCCAGAGCAGATTGGCAGAGGCCCTAGGGGTTTTTCGCCTTCTTCTGCAGCATGGGGCATGGGGCACTTGCTGGAGAATTCTCTGCACCTTGGAGTCTTTAAACCATGATTGGTGGACTTCAATAGCTCAGACATAGGTGAGAGGTTTATTGCAGGAGTGGGTGGTGAGATTCTGTGGCCTGCATTGTGCAAGAGGTCAGACTAGATGATCTTAATGGTCCCTTCTGATCTTAAAGTCTATAAGAACTGGCTGGCTGGGTATCCATAAAAGGGAGCTCCCCCCAGTTCATTTATCACACGTATTATTATTAGTACAGAGTCTCCACCGGAGCTTTATTGTTTCTTAGCATAGGAGATGTACTAAGCACTGCTTGTTCCAGTGTGTCTGGATCTTCAGGGATCCTTCACAGTCAGCTCTCTTGAATCTTTGGCAGATTCGGGTATTGACTGAGTGTCGTATTCAGATCCCAGAGGCCATGCAACTCTGGCTGCATCATTTTCTTTTCTGTCGCCTTTGTGCTGGCCAGGACAAGCCAACAAATGGCTGATGTCTCGGCACCAAACCCACTTGGCATCACAGGCCTACAGTGTGTATTAGAATGTGAAACATATCTAGTACCAATGGAGACACTGCTGATCAGCTGAGAATTCCTTCCCGATTGTCTCAGGGGCCAAGCCTTCTCTTAGACCAGTGGTTCTCAAACTTTTGTAGTGGTACTGCTTTCACATAGCAAGCCTCTGAATGTGCCCTCCCCCAATAAATTAAAAACACTTTTTAATATATTTAACACCATTGTAAATGCTGGAGGCAAAAGAAGGTTTGGGGTGGAGGTTGACAGCTCGCCACCCCCCCATGTAATAATTTTACGACCCCTATGGGGTCCTGATGCCCAGTTTGAGAACCGCTGTCCTAGACGCTTTGTCTAGAGCAAAGACTGTCTCAGCATTAATGGATGGCATAGAATGGGATTTGGGGCTAACCCAGTCCCCTGGTAATTGCTGCAGGTCGCATTGCCCCACATTCCTAGCCCACTCAAGGGCAGAGGTCAGGCCCAGTCTGAATATCATACTTTGGGTTATGATGGGGGTTTTTTTCATCCTGAGCTGCTGTTTAAGCTCCCAAACGGCATGTGAGAGGTGCTTTCAGCTGAGGATCTCAAAGCACTTTACAATCATTTACTATGCCTCACAGCACCCCAGAAGGCAAGTCAGCAGTTTTTATCCTTATGCATTTTAGTGGGGGTGGGGAGGACTGGAGCTCAGAGAGGGGCAATGACATGTCCAAGGTCACCTGCTGGTTCAGAGGCAAAGATTGGCATAGACACGGGGATTCTGACTCTGACTTCCCGGCTCTAGCCACTGTCCCACTCTGCCTTACCTCTATACCCCTTAGATGGCAGCTCACGATGAGTCCACAATGTAGTTTTTGAGAAGAGCGTTTAAAACTGTCTCCCATGTTACAGAGCTCTGAATAGCCGGGCCGAGGGGCTCTGGGCTTCTGTTCAGGGTTAAGGCTGGTCGTAGTAGGGCAGTGAGTTTGGTACATTTTTCACTGGGATAGGAGGCATGTGTTCTGTAATTTATGCACAGTCTGTGGGAAGCTCTTTCAGTAACATTATGGGTATGTGCCAGCTGCTGAGTAATAACTGTCATGGGCCACAAGGAAAAGGCTGTAGAGAGAAGCTGGCACAAGAGCTCCTTCTACTTGCAATGGGGGACACCAGGCTCCCAGAATAATGGAGACACCATCTTGTTCCCAGGAAAGGAGATCAGTGTCACTGAAAAGGGCAACATCACTAGGCAACATTGTTATCGTAACAACACAAACTCTGCTGTGAACAGACTGAGGAAGGGATGGCCAAGTCACCTGCTACCCTTTAAGGCCTCATTTCTTAAGATGGCACAAAACACTCTGCAACACATTTGATAAAGGACTGGGCGATGGTGATTCCCCAAGGGCTGAAACACACCCTGGGCATGGATTGCATGTCACACCAAGAGTCTGGTTTCCTGACTTCCCTAGTTTTCCTTTGTAGCACAAGCATTTTAGAAGTCCCACTGTGGCATCCGCATTTACCCCATGAGCTCTTAGGGTTGTTGAAAACCAAAATCTCTTTGCATGTCAATAGCACCTTTCATTAGCTATATGAAATACTGTACTAATACTAATTAAGAAGCCCTCACAACCACTCTGGATGGATGGTTAGCTGTGAGAAAGCAAGGCATGGAGATGTGTAAGACTAGAGTCACAAAGGGATGTTGGCATCTGCCTCTTTTGGTGCCTAAGTCCAACATTTAGATGCCACTGTCATCCTCAAAAACCTCTGCTCAGCGGCTGCCAAGTTTTTGTCAGTGGGCATGTACAAAGCAAGTTCTGCTGCTGCCCCACAGCTAATGAGCTGCTTTGAACCCTTGCTTACACCAGGTGAGATTTCCAACTAGGCGTTCACTTGCCTAGCTTACCTGCAGGGCTAGACTCAGGTCATACCTAACCAGCATAAAAGACAGTCAGGGTGAGCAGGTTGGGAATTTTTCTGGCTGGAAGGCCTGTGTGTCAGAATACCCAGGGTGTGGGAGATCTAGATCTGACTCACCATAAATCATTCAGTTCTGAATCACCATGATGCCTGATTTGGAACAAAGGCTTCAAGTGTGGTTTCCGTACGTCAGTGAGTGCTCTGGCTACCAGGCTACTGGCTATTTTGGCATGGAGACTTTCTCAATCTCCGTTGATGGAGCTAGTCTGCTTTGTAGGTGTTACCCTTCTGCCAAACCAAGTTGATAGCAGCAAGGGCTGGGTTCAGTACATAGGGGTTCCTTCTCAACAATGCAATGCAAAACTGTGACCTGGGAAAATCCTACACATACACCCTGCGCACCTCAAAGAGGCAATGCATCCCTCTCTCGCAAGCACAGATCGGTGTATCAGAAAACCTTTAATAACATGAGGTAAATGACATAAGCATTAAATTGGGAAAACACCACAACTAGGGTTCAGAAACCAAGCCATGAGCAAAACCCATCGCAGCAATTTCCATGAGCAAAACCCACCCCAGTAATTTGGGCCATTTCCTCTCCCTTAGGTTCGTGAGTCCAGCAACTCAAAAATCACCCAAAGTCCCAGAAGTCCAACAGCCCAAAAGTCTCAAGTCCAGCACCCCAAAAATGACCCAAAAGTCCCACAGCCCAAAAGCCTCTGTCCCTGGTCAGTGCAGAGTTCAAAAGTTCATCCGCAGAGTTTTACCTCCCAGCCTGGATGGAATGGGGGCGGGGGGGCAGATTAAGGGACACCTTATGTGGTCTCTCCAAGGGGTTCTGCTGCAGCGCTCACCACAAGCCACTCCGCCAGCCATCTCATGAGCAGCTCTGCCAGCTGCTCTGCTCTACCTGCTGTCCCACAAACTGTTCTGGCCCATCAGCTGCTCCCCTAGATAGCTTCAGGACCCCAACACTTAACCAGCATTTAACACAGTGCTCAGTGATTTTAGCTTATAGAGGGGAGCCTTAGTGCAGGTGCATCACTGGGCCCAAAGCTCAGCAGCCTGAAACTAGATTCTTAATAGAATCAGGTATTAGCTCTGATATCCCCCAGTGGAAAAGACAGGGTGCAACAAGCTTGTAGGGGCCCCCCCAGACAAGGCCCAAACCAAGGAGTATAAATACCTGCCTACAAACAACTACTCACTCAATTCACTGTGTTTGGGAACTCCTGTCCCTTGCCCAGTTCATGCTACCTAGATGATGGTGAGTCCCTCCATCATAACAAAGGCCAAGTACATGTCCACAGTCCTTGATTCACATAATCAGGCACTGGACCCAGAGGATCAGAGAGGTAGCCATGTTAGTCTGGAATTGCAGAAGTAACAAAGAGTCCTGTGGCACCTTAAAGACTAACTAAAGTATTAGAGCATAAGCTTTCGTGGGCTAATACCCATTTTGTCGGATGCATGCAGTGGAAGTGTCCAGGGGCAGGTATAAATAGGTAAGCAAGAACCAGGTAGGAGATAACAGGATTAGTCCAATGAGGCTGAACCAGCTTGTTATCTCTAATCAGGGGGGTGAGGTATTCCTTTAGCAGCTGAGCTAGAGGTGTAAACAGCAAGGGAAGAGAAACTGTTCTTGTAGTTAGCTAGCCATTCATAATCCCTATTCAGTCCTGAGTTGATTGTATCAAATTTGCAAATGAATTGCAGCTCTGCAATTTCTCTTTGCAGTCTGGTCTTAAAGTTTTTTTGCTGCAATACAGTGACTTTTAAATCTGTAATTGTGTGTGCAGGGAGATTGAAGTGTTCTCCTACAGGTTTTTGTATATTGCCGTTCCTGATATCTGATTTGTGTCCATTTATCCTTTTTCGTAGGGACTGTCCAGTTTGGCCGATGTACATAGCAGAGGGACATTGCTGGCACATAATGGCATATATTACATTGGTAGATGTGCAGGTGAATGAACCAGTGATGGTGTGGCTGATCTGGTTAGGTCCTGTGATGGTGTTGCTGGTGTAGCTATGTGAGCAGAGTTGGCATCGAGTTTTGTTGCATGGATTGGTTCCTGAGTTAGAGTTATTATGGTGCGATGTGCTGTTGCTGATGAGAATGTGCTTGAGGTTGGCGTGTTGTCTGTGGGCCAGGACTGGTCTGCCTCCCAAGGCCTGTGAGAGTGAAGGATTGTTGTCCAGGATGGGTTGTAGATCACTGATGATGCGTTGGGAGGGTACAGCTCTAGGAAGGTGCCTTGTCTGGTATAATATCATAGTTTGAAGCTGGGCCCTTCAGACTTCACTGTCATAGAGAAACACTGGCTGGTAACAACCTGGAACCAAAATTGGGCCGATTTTGTTCCTGAGACAAAGCAGAAGGCAGTCCACCATGGCTGTCTCCCCCACCCTAGGAGCGGGATGGGAAAGAGAGGAAACAAATCTCTGCCGGACTCAGACCCAGAGCTCCTCTCTTCTTCCAATGCTCTTCCAGCAGCACAGCCAGCTCCTGCCTCGGGCCCCACAAACAGTAAGGCTGGCCCTGGGTTAAAGTCTCCTCTCCTCACAGTATAACATGGACTGGTTGGAAGGGTTTTATTGAAATTCTCCAGCCATTAGATCCAAACATTTCTCTCTCTCTCTCTCCCATGTCTGATCTGCCTCGCTCTCTTCCCCCCTTTCCTGTTCACTCTCCATTATGTGTTCTCTCTTTGCAGCTATAATTTCATGGATTTGGCTGCAGCTGTTACATTGAGGCTGAGCAGATACAGCTCTTCGCTAATTGAATCCAGAAGGCTCCACCACCAGCATGCATAAGCAGCCCCAAAGCTGCCTGCAGAACACAGCCTTTGCTGTTGTGCTGAAATGCATGTGCAGAGGGGAGGGGGAATTTATTGGGACAGTGCTGGGTTTCTTTGGAAAATAGTCAGCCGGGATATGGAGGGACAGGAAGGGCTCTTAGTAAAACAAGAAAAGCTTTGGCTGAGTCAGAGGCACATCATCCCTGGCATTGCATAATGTTAAGTAAATGCTTTCTGCCAGAGCTGGCATCAGGTGTAAGTGGACTAAACAAATACTTAGGGTCCCAAGCTGCTTAAGGGGGCCCCTATTTGCTTTTCATTGTGTGTGGGGGGGGACGGACATATTCCTGCGTAGGGCCCCCAATGGGCTAGTACTGCCTCTGCTGTCTGCTGCAGACTCCCAAACTGACCATAAAGGAACTGATAGTTAAATCAGCGGGAAAATGAAGCGGAAGGATTCCACCACTCACCCTCTGGATAGGCCACACGTCACTTTGGATGTATAAACAGCACATGAGGGGGTGGCAGAGAATTTCACAGACAAAGGCACTGGATTGAGCCCTAGCTGTTGCCCTGCCCTGCTCCACTCCTAAAGCCCCCAGTCTAGAGGGTGTGCCAGGTCTATAGTGTATGCTGCTATGGTTACTAGTGCTGCTGGCAATAGACAGGACTGTGGGGGTGGGGGTTTGCTATAACTTAGAGCAGCCCCCAGTGCTGCCTAAATGACACTGTGGGCTGTTTCGGCCCCTGCAGCAGTCCAGAATCTGGCTGGCCGTGCCTGTGACACTCCCCAGCCCCGCTAAGGCACTCAGCACTAAGGTGTCTCCAGGGGCGGCGAGTTATATGGGCCTGTGGTGCGCAGGCTCCAGAAAATTCAGGGCATGGGGGGCCAAGCTCCACCAATGTTTGGGGCCCAGCCCAGTCTCTCCCCAGCCCTGCCTGCTGCCCCCATGTGCCTCCCTTGGAGTGTCTCTGCCTGTGCTCTGGGCAGGGGGTAGCTGCCTTGCCACTCCATGCTGCACTTCCTCACCGGCCGCTGCCACTGCTGGCTACAAGGGAGCAGCGCTGGGGGCAAGCTGAGCTGGCTGCTGTGTCTGCAGAGGGAGGAGGCACATGGCATCTCACCCCCTCCCCACTGACAGATGACTCTGAGTTGACTCCAGGGGTTGAGGGGCGACTTATCCTGGCTGGACCTCCAGAGCAGCAGCTTGGGGGGCTTAGATGAGTGTCGTGCTGGGGAGAACTCACTGCTGTTGTCAGGGAGAGGGCTGGGGGGCGGTGGGGGGGAGTCTTCCACTCTGGCTCCCTGCCCCAGCCCTCAGGTAGCCTGCCTGCTGCACCCCAAACTCCTCATCCCCAGCCCAGCCCCACACCCCTTCCCACACCCCAAAGCCCTGTCCCAGTCTGGAGCCCACATCCAGCACCCAAACTCCCTCCCAGAGCTCACATCCCTCCCACACCCAAACTCTCTCCCAGAGCCTTAGGCAGGTGGGAGAGGGGCGAACTTGGACCTGTTCTGGACCCAAAATTATACAAACCTGCTATCCCTGGGTGTCTCCCTAGTTCTTTCATATAGGACCAGCTCCAGGAAGCAGTCACACACACACTTAACGTTATGCATGTGAGTCCCATTGAATACACATGTGCATTTGCAGGCTCACGGCCATCCATTTAATCACGGCGTATTGTCCAAGGACACTCACGTTAGCTATCCTCCCTCTGCAATGTCCTGTCCTTCGTAACTATAATCATCAGTTACAAGACTGAAAAAATTAAAGAGCAAATTTATTCTGATTTCTAACACTTAGTAACCATGGGCTAGAAATAATAATAAAGGACTAGTAGGAGGGCTTAAACAGCAAAAAATGGAACTTGATTAACATTCTTCAGGAGGATAAATGTGTACTCAGAGAAATCAGGTCAAACTAACTCTCGTCATGCCCACACAAAGAGTTCAGATAATGAGCAGTAACTTGAGGGGTCGGGGAGGAGGAGGGAAATCTTACAACTCTGTAGTTATTAAATGAAACCACATGTCTGGAAGCCAAGATACTCAGTTAATGGGAAAGTTTTCCAAATACAAATGTGCTTGTGCATTTTTCTTAAAGCTTCTTAGATCCTCAAGCTGTGGCCACCTTAAACCCAGCCAGGAGAAACATGGCCTTAGTTTGCATCAGGCCACATGACAATTACTTGGGTCTGTCTTGGCACTGTGCAGTCCAGCCTGCCTGAGGAGCAGTGCATAGCTGAGCTGCCCCTGAATTGTGACTCTCTGGCTCTACTTCCCTCTTACCCAGCGGGGAAAGGAATCTGCTCCAGACATTTGCATGGTGCAAGTTACTTCTGGCTCTGCCCCAGCACAGATATGTCTGAGCAGCTAGGAAGAGGGCAGGAGAAGAAATATGTGCACACTAGTGGTATGAGCATACAACTGTATAAATGTATTGTGACATTATATGCTTAAAAATGACCAGGTAGATCATCGTTGTTACATAATTGCAACGAATCTTATACAAAGTGTGTCAAGCAAGCTGTCAATAGAAAAGTTATGATATGTTGAATATAATTATGCTATTTGTATGTATATTATTTTTGTATCTGAAGTTTAATATAATTATGTACTTGTATTGCAAATGTGGTAACACCAATAAGGTGTTTAGACAGCACATTCAGGGCCAGCATTTTTGCCACCCCCCAAGCAAAAAAAAAAAAAAAAAACGGCTGCAGGAGCAGAATGTGCCGCCCTAATATTAGCCTGAGTGCCACCCTTTCGGAAAGGCCTCCCCAAGCACGTGCTACCCAGGCTGGTGCCTGGAGCCAGCCCTAAGCACATTGTGAAGGACCTAAGTTGAATGGGCCATCAAAGAACACTTAACTCACAGTAGACCATGGAAGATGCCTAGCTACACTTAATAGACTTCCCTGTGACCGTTCTAACTAGAGTATGGGTCATGGCCTCTGCTATGATTAAGCGAGGCATGCATGGACATGTGACTTGTCCATGTGGCTCCAAACCCCATCTTGTTACCTGTAATTTCCCACAAGCTAGAATTTCCCACAAGCTAGAAAGATAAGCTCACTTGGGTGGCAAGATAGATCAGAGTACGCAAGGGGACTGTCTGGGAGTCCATGGTAAGTCTGTTACAGTGCCTGAGAAGTTGACAGTTCATTGGTGAAATCTAAGTATAGAATTCACAACCAATTTGGGGTTTGTGCCTTGCTTCCTAATAGCCTGCCCTGAGGTTGGCTCTCAAACTCTTGTGTCACTGCAGGCACAATACTGTAAATGTCAAACAACAGAGTATTATGGAACACAGACCCTGTCAAAATAATTTGATATTTTTATGAGATTACAAATTTGGTTGATAATAGCGTTGATATAGTATCAGAGGGGTAGCCGTGTTAGTCTGGATCTGCAAAAGCGACAAAGAGTCTTGTAGCACCTTATAGACTAACAGATGTTTGGGATCATAAGCTTTCATGGGCTAAGACCCACTCATCAGATGAATGTTGTGGAAATCTACAGAGGCAGGTATAAATATGCAGGCAAGATAGCAAGGTAAATTCAATTCAATCAGGGAGGGTGAGGTTTTTGCCCCCTATTCTATTTAAAATTTTTATCAATGACCTGGAAGAAAACATCAACTTTTCACTGATAAAGTTTACGGATTACACAAAAATTGGGGAGGAGTGGGTAAATAATGAAGGCAGATCTGGATTGCTTAGTAAAATGGGTGCAGGAAAACATTATGCATTTTAACATGGCTAAATCTATACATCTAGGAACAAAGAATGTAGGTCAAACTTACAGGATGGAGACTCTATTCTGGGAAGCAGTAACTCTGAAAAAGGGCTCGGGGTTCCTGGTGGATAATCAGCTAAACTTGCGCTCCCAGTGTGATGCTGTGGCTAAAAGGACTAATTTGATCCTTGGATGCATAAACAAGGGAATCTTGGACAGCAGTAAAGAAGTTATTTATCAGAATGTCTTTGTTTTTCAGTGTTTGCAAACCGTATGCTGAGACACAAGAACAAATTTCTGTGTTTGTTTTGGGCCCATAGATGTTATTAAAATAATACAGCACAGGCTGAAGCTGTGGCTTTCTTCTACATCAGGACTGCACAACATGTGGCCCGGGGGCCACATGCGGCCCGCAGGGGCTCACTGTGCGGCCCGCAGGGGGTGAGTAGGGGTGGGGCAAGCCAAGCGGTGGGGGGGAGGGGAAGCGGATGGGGGCGGTGCTTTTCGGCCTGCAGCTGGGTTTTTTGCAGTAATATGGCCCTCGCTGCTTTCCGAGTTGTGCAGGCCTGCTCTACATTTTAAAAACAGATCAGACTAATTAGGCTAGTCAGTGAGTCATGCACTATAATCTGCTTTAGCAAGGCTCTAGGGGGGTCACCCCTTCAGTTTTCTTGTTTTTTCCCCACAGACTTCTTTCCTAACTTTTTTAACACTGTTAAAGTTTTAACAAATGATGAGATTGCATTGAAAGATATTTTGTGAAAGTTATAACAAGTATTTTATTCCATTTACTGATTGTAAAAGACAGAAACCATCACTTTGTGACTGCATTAATCTCAGAGATAGCCAAACTGAAGAACATCTCCACTCCTCTACTTCCCCCGCATACTTTTAACACTTGCTAAACGTGCACTGTTTCATTATATAAAGGGGTTTTTTTTAACATGAAAATACAGCATTGACTGAGCTGTAACATAAGATGACCTTTTTAAAGGATATTCTGTATGCAGTATAGCCTGAGCTGTAACAAAACAGGGCCACTCTTAGGGATATTTTTGTGAACTAAAAAGACTTAAGATACCAGCCTATCCTTTTTTAAATAGTGTATGTAAAGTACCAAAACAGCAACTGGGTAAGAATGTGAAAACTGGCAACTGAGGGGAGTTTACGTAGGTGTTTTAATAAAAAAAAAAAAAAAAAATAACAAAAAATAAACAAGATTGCTTTTTAACGTTTGGATTTTAAAATCTAAACCAAGGACAAACAAATGTTTAAAAAAGCCACAGCCACAGAGATCTGGCCATGGGGGTGTGAAAGCTGTGGGGGGGTGAATGCCACAGAAAAAATCATACTTAAATCTAAAAGTCCTAAGAAAATCAAAGCTTAATATAACTTTTGCATGAATTTGTTAGAAAGGGGGGGGGGGGAAATAAACTTCTCTCTGATCCACTGGATCACAGAATAAGGGGAATATAAACTAGCTGTTACTAAGTGGTTTTCACTCGGGGGGGTTTCTTCATGCTCATTATTTTTAATCGAAACACACCTGTAAAAATATTAAATAAAGTGATGTGTCTTCATACAGGTTTGTCTTTTAAAGTGTTTATTCCTTTACAAAACTTAATATAACTTTCACTTGTATTTGTTGAAAAGCAGGCAAAGAAGCAGCCTTCCTATCTTTGATCCACTGGCTTACAAAAGCTGTTTTTGCTAACAGTGGGTTTGCTGAAAAAGCATGCTGCTTCAAATTGTCCTTACTAAAATATGACCAGTGTTAGTCTAATCTTCTATAGGTACCTGTATGGAACATACGAATATTTGATAATGGGCTCTGCAGTCTAGCTGAGAAAGACCTAACATGATCCAATGGCTGGAAGTTGAAGCTAGACAACTTCAGACTGGAAATAAGGAGTACATTTTTAACCATGAGAGTAACCATTGGAACAATTTATCAAGTGTAGGGGAGGATTGTCCATCACTGACCATTTTTAAATTAAGATTGGGTGTTTTTCTAAAAGATCTGCTCTAAGGATTATTTTGACGAAGTTCTCTGGCTTTCTCTGGACCAGAGGTCAGACTAGATCAGTAGTAGGCAACCTATGGCATGCGTGCGGAAGGCAGCACATGAGTTGATTTTCAGTGCACTCACACTGCCCAGGTCCTGGCCACTGGTCCGGGGGGGCTCTACATTTTAATTTAATTTTAAATTAAGCTTCTTAAACATTTTAAAAACCTTATTTGCTTTAACTACTACAATAGTTTAGTTATATAAGAGAGAGAGAGAGAGAGAGAGAGAGAGAGAGAGAGCTTCTAAAAATGTTAAAATGTATTACTGGTACACGAAACCTTAAACTGAAGTGAATAAATGAAGACTCGGCACACCACTTCTCAAAGGTTGCCGACACCTGGACTAGATGATCACAATGGGCCCTTCTGGCCTTGAACGCCATGAATCTAACCCCTTTCACCAGCACTACATTCATTTAAAATATCCTGAGGTCTAGACAAGCTGAATTAATTATTAGGGAAAAATGTGCTGCACCTTCTCATGACAGTGTTGTAGTCAGGGCACTGCTGTGAAAAAGCTCATGCTGCAGGCTCTGACTTTGCTGAAATAAAAATTCGTAGAGGCTAAAGCCAGAAACGATAATTACTATGATAATTTAATCTGACCTCTTACATAACACAGACCATTGATTTCACCCTGTGATTCATGCATCTTTAAAATATTTTAAGCCTTGTGAATCCAATAGCACTGTTTCAACAGAATCTTGTGGCAGTGAGTTCCACAGGATAATTAACTGTGTTTTTTTTTAAGTCTTATATTTTTAAACTTGTTGCTTTTTATTTAATTGGACATCCCTTTCTTCCTCGTATTATGAGATGGGTAAATAGGAGCACTCATGACTGTTGAAACTTTCTTCTGTACAGAGGCAGCCCTTTGGAGCTAAGACAGCTCCTGCAGTGATGGGTTCTGCTTATTTACAAGTTTTTGGTGCTGCCCTAGAGGTAGATGGGCAAGGCACAGAGCAGCACAGGCAGAGGGTTTAGAGAAAGTTAGAATCACCTAGGGCAGAGATTCTCAACCAGGGAGTACATCAAAAATTCTAGGGGTCATGTGGAGTCTTCTAATAAATCAGTAATTAATGCCACTCACTGAAATTTGGCTCAGCCAGTCCATGATGGAGGAGCAACAAAGGCAAATCTGAGTGAATGTCATTGTGACCTGATGCTCGGTGATGCACCACCACTTAGTCATGGCCCAGTGGGGGCAATGTTGAAGGAGGATGGGGATCCATGTGAATTGGGATGGTCTCCCCAGTGCACTAGACCCACTTGCTGCCCTTGCGCTGTGCCAAGTGCCATTGCCTGCACTCGGTCCTGCTTGCAATGGCCTTGTGCTTTGTCCAGGTGCAATTCCACCTCCAGTCGCATGGGCCGGCCTGCTGAGCAGCAGGAGCTCCTGCGGGACCTGAAGGACTGCATCTGCCCAGCCACACCGGGGGATGGGCTTGGGTAGTGGGGCCAGGTGGGGACTGGGACTTGTGCCTGAAGTAGGGTTTGAGGCTGGGCAAGGAGAGCTTTAAAGGTGCCAGCCCCTCACAGGACCTCCAGGGATCCCTATGCATGTCCAGCTGGGGCTGGCTCTAGGGCTCAGGGGCTTGGGACCCCCGACCAGCTTTTGGTGGGGGGAGGTGATTCAGCCCCTGTTGGAGGGTAAAGGACCCTGCTGCCAACTCACCATCTACTCAGTTACAAAACAAAAAGAATTTGACCCGCACCCCCATAAGCTGCCCACACACACCTGCACCACCACTTCTGTCCTGAGGGCCCCCCTAATCTGCATCTCTACCTTGAAGGCAGCTCTACACACACCTGCCCCTCATGGGGGGGCGGATTTGAGCCCCAATGCCATGCCATGTGCCAGGCAGTGTGCTTCTGTCTAGGCTAAAGGGGGGAGTTGGATCCAAATTAAAAAAAAGGTAGGAAGATGGGGCCTGATTCAGAAAAGGTTGCAAACCCCTGGTTTAGGGGCACTGCTTCCACAGCTCCCCACCCCCAGAGGTGCCTCTGGACACCTCTCACCCCCTTGTCCCCAAGCTCGAGGGCTGGCCAGGAGGGAGAGCTGCCTGGACTTGGAACTCTGTGGGGTTCCCTTCTGGCAGCAGCAGCAGAGCAAAGTGGGAGAAGCGCAGAGCTCTTAAATGATGAGACACACCACTGCTGTTGTGCTCCCCTCCCCCTTTGGATGGAAGCAGCAGGCCAGGGGGCACCATGAGGAGAAAGGGCAGCGGAGTGCGGTGGAACTAGGCTGGGGATGCAGAGGTCCCCCCACTTTAGGGCCAGCTCTCACATGGCACTGGCAGGTCTCCTGAATGACTAAAGGGAGTTCGAGCGCCTGGTTTGTCAAGGAGCGCTCTCCTCCCTGGAGGCTCCCCTCTGCCCGTCATGAAGCCGTAACACAGAGCTCAGGCTGAGAGCAAAGAGAGATTTCATGGTTTCCTGAAATCTGACCCACATCCGCACACAGGGCAGCTGCTGGCCTCACTGCCAGAAACAGCCTCTTTGTTCCTACTCCCCATGGTTTGGGAGGGAGACAGAAGCATAGAAGATTAGGGTTGGAAGGGACCTCAGGAGGTCATGTAGTCCAACCCCCTGCTCAAAGCAGGACTAATCCCCACCTAAATCATCCCAGCCAGGGCTTTGTCAAGCTGGCTGTTAAAAACCTCTAAGGATGGACTCCATTCCACCACCTCCCTAGGTAACCCATTCCAGTCCTTCACCACCCTCCTAGTGAAATAGTGTTTCCTAATATCCAACCTAAACCTCCCCCACTGCAACTTGAGTCCACTGCACCTAGTTCTGTCATCTGGTACCACTGAGAACAGTCTAAATCCATCCTCTCTGGAACCCCCTTTCAGGTAATTGAAAGCAGCTATCAAATCCCTCCTCATTCTTCAATTCCGCAGACTAAACAATCCGAGTTCCCTCAGTCTCTCCTCATAAGTCATGTGTTCCAGTCCCCTAATTATTTTTGTTGTCCTCCTCTGGATTCTCTCCAATTTTGTTCACATCCTTTATGTAGTGGGGCCCCCAAAACTGGACACAGTACTCCAGATGTGGCCTCACCAGTGCCAGATAGAGAGGAATAATCATTTCCTTTGATCTGCTGGCAATGCTCCTACTAATGCAGCCTAGGGTGACCAGACAGCGAATGTGAAAAATCGGGACAGGGTGTGGGAGGTAATAGGAGCCTATATAAGAAAAAGACCCCAAAATTGGGACTTTCCCTATAAAATTGGGACATCTGGTCACCCTAATGCAGCCCATTAGCCTTCTTGGCAACACTGCTGACTCACTGCCACACTGTTGACTCATATCCAGCTTCCCATTCACACTAGTCCCCAGGTCCTTTTCTACAGAACTGCTGCTTAGCCTGTTGCAGTCCATGGGATTCTGCCATCCCAAGGACTCTGCACATGTCCTTGTTGAACCTCATCAGATTTCTTTTGGCCCAATCCTCCAATTTGCCACTCTGGACCCTATCCTTACCCTTCAGCATATCTACCTCTCCCCACATCTTAGTGTCACCTGTGAACTTGCTGAGGATGCAATCTATCCCATCATCCAGTTCAGAGGTGGGCAAACTACAGCCTGTGGACCACATCTGGCCTCCAGGACTGTCCTGCCTGGCCCTTGAGCTCCTGGCCGGGGACTAGCCCCTCCCCTGATGTCCTCCCTCCCCCACAGCCATGCCTTCACATGACCAGTGTGGCTGGCTCCAGCTAGCCAGCGGGGAAGCTGGGAGCTCCTCCTGCTCTGAGCTGCATGGTCAGGGAGTGGGAGTAGGGGCAGGGGCAGGGGGAGGGAGAGGGAGTTGTATAAGAGGAAAGAGGTACTGGGGGGCAGTCAGGGGACAGGGAGCAGGAGGTGGTTGGATGGGGTGGAGTTTGGGAGGGCAGTCAGGAGATGGGGAACAGGGTGGGTTGGACAGGCGTGGGAGTCTCAGGAGCCTGTCAGGGGACCAGGGTGTGTGGATAGGGGTCAGGGCAATCAGGGGATGGGGAGCAGGGAGGGTTGGCTAGGTAGAGGGGTTCTGAGGGGGTGAGGGGTTCCGGTAGAGGGTGCTTAGGGGACAAGGAGCTGGAGGGATTGGATGGGTCGGGGGTTCTGAGGGGGCAGTTATGGAGGGAGAAGTGGGAGGGGGTTGAACAGGGGGCAAGGCCAGGCTGTTCGGAGAGGCACAGCTTTCCCTATCCTGCGCTCCATACAGTTTCGCACCTCAATGTGGCCCTCGGGCCAAAAAAGTTTGCCCATTCCAATCCAGATCATTAATGAAAATGTTGAACTAAACCAGCCCCAGAACCAAACCTTGGAGTACTCCACTTGATACCAGCTGCCAACTAGACATTAAGCAGTTGATCACTACACGTTGAGCACAACAATCTAGTCAGCTTTCTAGTCATACTCCTTTAACTTGCTGGCAAGGATACTGTGGGAGACCGTATCAAAAGCTTTGCTAAAGTCAAGGAATAACACATCCACTGCTTTCCCCATATCCACAGAGCAAGTTATCTCATCATAGAAAGCAATTAGGTTAGTCAGGCATGACTTGCCCTGTTGAATCCATGCTGACTGTTTCTGATCACCTTCTTCTCCTTCAAGTGCTTCAAAATGGTTTCCTTGAGGACCCGCTCCATGATTTTTCCAGGGACTGAGGTGAGGCTGACTGGTCTGTAGTTCTTCAGGTCTTCTTTTTCTCTTTTTGAAAGATGGGCACTGTATTTGCCATACCTAAGGACAGACGCACACACATACACACTCCCTGTCTCCCATTAACTCCCTAGCCAACACAGCCATGACACAGAAAACTTCTACCCAACACACTCCAAGTTCACATTTCCCATTCCCCCAGCTCTCACGCGCCTTTCCTATACCCATATCCCTGCCCAGTGCAGACCATTCACCTCCCTAGGTGCATGCCTGCCATTCACTAGGACATGCGCTGCTAGCTCTCCAACACACCCTGCACACACCTCACGAGGGAACATAACACACTGCCCAGAAACACCCCCACCCAATACATGCTCATCAGATAAAGGCACACCCCACAGCGCCCCAGTGTGGGGAATCAGGGGACCTGGCTGACCCTCCCCAGTAGTATGTTTCAGGTGCCCAGGGCAGCCTGCAGAGAGGTAAATCACTGTGGAACAGGAGGCGGGACTGGAGAAAACCCAGCTGGTGGCTCTTACCCTGCGACGGGCTCAGTTGCTTGTCCCTGCTGGGCTGGAGAGGATGAGACTTCCTCTTCCCCTGCATGGCATCCAGGGCTGTGTCATACTGACCCTCAGTTTTCTCCCCCAGCTGTAGGAAGCTCTGGAAGCTCTCCCCACCCTCTGCACTTCCTGCACCCATTGCTCCTCAGCTGCAGAGGGAGGAATCACTGCACAGGGAAGTGCTCTCCTATCTGCCAACCCCCCGTGCATTCAGACCCTGTCAAATCCAGACCATCCCACCAAGCCTTAGCCCTCTACCCGGAACCCCACTGACAAACCTCACTCTTCCTGTACCCAGATCACCCTGACAAGCCACTCACATAATGTTTCCTCTAATTTTTGACAGGCCATATGCGCAAAAAATTTCTTCTGTGCAAATTTTTGGGCGCGTGGTGTTTCACCGTGAGCACGGGGTTTACGATTTGTGTTGCACACACGCGCACACACACACACACACACATACACAGCTTAGAGGGAACAGTTCCCAACCCCACCAAGTCCCAACCATCTGCACATGGAGTCTCCCTCACTGAGCCCCACTCCCCCAGCACCTGAAACCCCTCACTGAATCCTCCACACCCAGACCCCCGGTTCAAGCTCTATCTCTCCCACACCCAGACAGACACACACACACACACACACACACTGAGCCCCCAACCACCTTCACCTGGATCCCTTGGCACAGTCCCATTATTATTGCATCCAGAACCCCTAGATCTCCCACTGAGCTGCCCGCACCCAGATTGTCTCACACAGAACCCACTCACCTCACACCTGGATCCCTGCACACTAAGCCCCTTCATGCTGGGATTCTGCCTTGCTCAGCCTGCCTGCCCACACCTGGTGCACCTGGCACAGAAGGGCAGGACCTTGATGTGTTTCTGGGGCAGGCCCAGTTCTTGCCCTGTCTCAGGGTTGGGTGCAGCCTCACCCAAATAACATTTGCAGAATTTGAAAATATTGTACACAGCATTTTTAATTTTTTGGCACAGAATGGCCTCAGGAGTAAAATAGCACCCAGAGGTTATTTTAACACCTGAAGCTATCAGGGCAAAAATCCTTCCCAAGCCAGGCCAGTACCTGCTTCCAGCTCCTTTCCAATCAAACAACTGGACCCAAAGGTACACTCCAGCTGCAGGCATGCCAGCCAGCAGATTTATTTAGGGAGTGAATTCTCTGCAGGCGCTCAGCTTTGCTGCATGGAGTTGGGCTCATCAGATTTGCTGACTCTGAGAGCACAAGAGAAGGCCTTGGGGCCCCACCCAAATTCAGGGGGAGTTGAGACTAGTTTTACCTTGCTAAATAGGGAAATAGAACAGGGAGGAGGGACAACGGGCATCTGCAAAGTCTGCAGGGAGGAGGGAGAGGCCAAGGACATACTGCTGACTCCTGGGCAATGAACGACCCAGCGGAGGTGCAGTACTTGGGTCTATGGGCAGGGCTGGTCTTTATCATGAGGTGAACTGAGAAGGCTGCCAGACTGTAGGGGGGGGGCACCACTAAGGACCCAGAGTGTAGAAAATTGTGTCTGCTGCTGGGGCATATGTCCTCTTTGCTCTAGATGCACAGAGATGGTGGAGTGCTGTGCTGGAGGAAGGAGGGCACAAGAAACATAACAGGCAGGCAGGAGAAATGGTGAGAGGGAATAACAGAAAGCAGCAGGAGATGCCGGGAGAGAAGGAGGAGCCTCCTATATACCTCTCTATATCCCCAGGAGCCTGGACTGAGTAACATCAGCTTCTTAGGGAGCTTCCTGTTTCCTGCTGCTTCCCTGAACCCACTTGAGGAGAATAGGCAGTCAGCTGAAGTAGTAGGAGCCAGTTAGGCCCCTAACACGCTCATATCTTCCCTCACTCAGGCCCTGCAACCAGTCTGCTTATTTGTCCTCTTCAAGTGAGTGTTGAGAGCCACTATAGTTGGCACAGAACAGCAGTCATGAGTGAAAGAAGAAAATGCCCCTCTGGGGCAGCATTCAGAAAAAGAAAGCAAGCAAAGGAAGCTTTTCTATCTAAGCAGGAAGGAGCTCTCTTGAGATACATAGACACAAATGTTCACAGTGAGCCTTCCAATCCCAGTGAGGATGTGAGTGGTGAGGAGATGCCTCATCTTCCAGTAGTCAGAGTGCAGGTGACCTGGCAGCTACTGCAGCAGCCATATCTCCATCTCAAATGGAGGTAACCATGCACAGTCCTGAAGAAAAGTGTAGATCAGAGAAGAGAGTGCGGGAGGCACAAGAAACTGCTGCTGCTGAGTTAAGTTCCTTAAGATGATTCAGGACTGTGGACCACTTGAGCAGTAGCCTGAGGGACTTCCTTGTACTGCATGGGCCACAGCAAATGAAAAACTTCATGTTCCCAAAGATAATGAAAATAGAAGTTTCCATCCAACACATTACTGCCGTGGAATCCCCAATGGTGACAAAGTGGAGAGGCCATGGGTTATGTACTCAAAAACCCAGAATGCTGCGTACTGTTTTTGTTGCAAACTTTTCCAGTCTAATGTTCCAGCCAAATTGGGTTCTACAGGAAAAATCTGACTATAAATCTGGCATGCCATGAGAAGGCAGCAGATCACCAAAGAGCATTCCATAGGTGGAGAGAGCTTGAGATGAGACTAAGGTTAAGGCCATCATAGATGATCAGCATCTAGAGAAGTTTGCATCAGAGTCTCTTTCCTGGCAAAATGTTCTGAAAAGGCTCATTGCCATTGTGACAATGCTTGCTACCCAAAACCTAGCACTACGTGGCACTTCAGACCACCTGTATATGCCAAACAATGGAAACTTCCTTAAAATTGTGCAGCAGATGGCTGAGTTTGATGCTGTACTCCAGGAGCATCTGAGAAGAGTCACCACCCAAGAAATGTACACACGCCACTACCTTGGAAAAACAATTCAAAATAAGATCATACAGTTACTGGCAACAAAAGTCAAACAGAAGATTGTGGCAGATCTGAAGTCAGCAAGATATTATTTTGGACTGCGCACCTGACATCAGCCATATGGAATAAATTACTTTAATGGTGCTGTATCAACTCCAAAGGGTGTTCTGGAATATATGTCTACAAATAAGATGTCCACCTTCTTTCCAAATGCTTTTGTTGCTCTGCGCATACTTCTAACAGTTGCCAGTGGAGAACGCAGCTTCTCCAAGCTGAAGTTAATAAAAACACATCTGCACTCCACAGTGACACAGGAGAGGCCGGTCAGCCTTGTAACCATCTCAACAGAGCATGAGCTAACCCAGACTGTGGCTCTTCAAGAAGCAGTTCAAATCTTTGCCACCAAGAAGGCATGGAAAGCACCACTTTGATTATTCAAACAGATAAAAATGCAGTGTTTAATATGCAGACAAGAAAAGTTGTATTTGCTGTTCAGGTGCTTGGAAGTTGTTACTTAAAATTTTTGAACAAGGCATTTTAAGTTGTTAGTTCTCCTTTATTGGGGTAGACAGCAGAGCAGTGCCATGAGAGGAGTAGAACAGGAAGAAAGCAGAATTGAGGGGAACTTTCAAAGTTTTGGCCCAAGCAAGGGGGGCATTGGGGCATCATTTGAGCTCCCTGCCTCAGGTGCCAACATGTTATGGGGCCAGCCCTGGCTAGGGGAATGCTGTAGGTCCCTGGGAGGGGAAAGGAAGTGCGAGAAACAGGGCCCAGTTAGGAAAAAATCCTAATGGTCACATGTACATAAGCTACAATTCCAGGATCTACAGCTCCCTAGGATCCGCTTCCATGTTCCTGGCCCCTGAGAGCCCAGCCCCATTGGAAGGAGGGTGCCAAGCCTTACAGGAGCAGGCAACCTTGTTCTATCTCCCTGCATTGTTTCCACTGGCTTCAACTGCTCACCGTGGGTCAGCCAGAGACAAGGGTGCTGATGGAAACCACATATGTGCTGTTCGTTATTATCACTTCAAGCCCCGGGGTGCAGCACCATCACTGCTCAGAGAGTGGGAAAGGCAGGAAGAAGCAGGGGAAGAGAAAGGGTTTGCAGGCCACAAAGCCTGGAGCCTCTGGCCGCGGCTGATGCAGATCCCAGCAGGCTGACTGGCCGGTATGGGAGCTATATCTTCCTCCCCAATCCAGGGAGAGGATTGCTTTGCTTTTCATCACCTCTCGGCAGAATGCTGAGCAGGTACTGAATGGCTAGGCAGCAGTTCTGCAGAAAAGGACCTAGGGTTACAATGGACAAGAGTCAACAGTGTGCCCTTATTGCCAAGAAGACTAATGGTATTTTGGGCTGTATAAGTAGGGGCATTTCCAGAAGATCAAGGGATGTGATCATTCCTCTCTATTCGATTTGACATTGGTAAAGCCTCATCTGGAGTACTGTGCTCAGTTTTGGGCCCCACACTACAAGAAGGATGTGGAAAAATTGGAAAGAGTCCAGCGAAGGGAAACAAAAATGATTAGGGGGCTGGAACACATGATTTATGAGAAGAGACTGAGGGAAATGGGATTGTTTAGTCTGCAGAATTGAAGAATGAGGGGGGATTTGATGGCTGCTTCAACTACCTGAAAGGGGGTTCCAAAGAGAATGGATCTAGACTGTTCTCAGTGGTACCAGATGACAGAACAAGGAGTAATGGTTTCAAGTTGCAGTGGGGAAGGTTTAGGTTGGATATTAGGAAACACTATTCCACTAGGAGGGTGGTGAAGCACTGGAATGGGTTACCTAGGGAGGTGGTACAAGCTCCTTCCTCAGAGCTTTTTAAGGTCAGGCTCGACAAATTTAGTTGGGGTTAGTCCTGCTTTAAGCAGGGGGCTGGACTAGATAACCTCCAGAGGTCCTGTCCAACCCTGATATTCTATGAAAGCTCCAGAATCACTGCCCCTGCCCGGCTGAACTGAATCTGCATTAATCTGTATGTGGGGCTGACACAGCTGCCCTTGGGCAGACCGGCTCCCTACAGGCCCTGCCCTGGACACTACCTAGCCAGGGTGCCCCCTAGTGCCTGCAAGGCCTGGGAGACACAGTCCAGCGGGTCCAGGTCCTTTGATCTCCCACAATACTGTTTTTCATTAGCAGCGGAAGCGTTTAATTACTGCCCCCGCCCCCATGTGCGCAGCAGGGATCGCTTTGAACCTGCCCCCCTAATTCACTCCAGCTGGCTCCCTCCCGCCAAGGCCGGGCCCCTGGGGAGGGGCTGTGCAGGGGGGCAGCACAGAGCCGGGACAGGAATACCGTAAACATTTTCCAGGGTTTGTCTTCAGTGACCCAGCCGCCCCCAGACTGACCCGCCGCAGCCTTAGGGACTTTCTACGGTTCTCCAGGCAATCTGGAGCCAATTAACCTGGTAACGTCCCCACGCACAAATCACCCGGCTCTGATCCCCCTGCCCGCTTCTGACCCTGCTCTGCGGCTAAGGAAACCGCGGGGGCTTTGTGTCTGGCCGCGATGCCCGTAACCCAGCACCGGGGCATCCTGACATCCCCCTCCCAGCAGCGAGTATCGCCCCCCTCCCCGATTTGCCATCGGTGATTGTGTGTGCACCACCCAGGGGGCAGATGTGTGCGGGGGGGGAGGGGCAGTGGGAGAAGTGCACGAATGTTACAGAGCGTGTATGTGGAGGGAGGGGCACGTGCGTTCAGGTGGGGGTGGGGATGAGACTGTCTCAGTGTGTGTAGGGGGGAGGGGCGCGCCTGAGCCCGCTAGATGCGCTGAGTGTGTGTGGCCCGGCGGACAGACAGCAGCGTGTGTGTGCGGGGGAGGGTGTAACTGGGGTGCAGCCGTGCAGTGGCGGGGAGTGAGGTGCACACCTGTATGCTGCGGGGGGGAGGGGTGAAGAATTTGCCCATCTCCATGGCTTCCAGAGCAGCAAGCCTGGTGCTCGCTGGGGGCGGGGCGGTGTCTCGGCTGCTCCTGGAGTCTCTTCCCCGCTTCCCCTTTCGGCGAGTCCACAAATACCGCGGGCCCGCGCAGACTCCCGCTGTGACCCTTCCCCTCCCCCCAGTCGCGTCAGTCTCCGGCCTTCGCGCAGCGGTGCGCACAGGAGCTTTAGGGACTAACCCAGCCGTGGCACCGGCGGGGGGGGGGGGGGGGGGGGTTGGTCGCTGGCGCGCCTGAGTCACGCCGCTTCCTGGTGCAGAGCGAGTCTGCGGGCGGCTTCCGAGCAGCCGCTTGACGCCGGCTGGCATGGCCCGGCCTTGCCCGGAGGGACCGGGGCTCCACTCTGCCCCGCGGGGTGCTTTGGTTTGTGCCTCTCACGTGCCCCAGGAGGCGCTGTAGAGCCACAGCCCCGCTGCCCGCCCCACAGCCCCATCGCTGTCCAGCTGCCAGCCCCTTGGGCGAGTGGATTTACTAACACTCCGTCCGCAGTGGCCCGGCCAAGTCCTGGAGGAGCCCGCGGTTTCCTGATGTCGGGCACACAGAGCGGGGACTCCCGGCGAGCACCCGCGGTAGGGGGTCAGGCCTCTGTGCGGCGCCATCCTCCCTTGAACCAATCCGCCCGCAGCGCCAGAGTTGGGGTTGTGCCAGCTGTTTGCCAGCTGTTGTCACAGTTTCCGGGGTTTAACCGTTCTCCCCCGTCTGCAGCTCCTTTAGGTAGAGATGAGACAATAAAGCCTATACTGGCAAAGGGATTAGGGGGCTAACTACCACCTTAGGTGCCTAACATTTAGGTCCTCAATCGCCTGCTCTGCTGCTGCCTAACCCTGCAGGTGCCTAAATCCTCTAGGTGCCTCAGTTTCCACTTTTAAATTCCCCATGGTGCTTAAATTACTCCTGGTGGCTATACGCAGAGCCACCTCCTCCTGACAGCCGGTGCCTAGCTCATGTCTAGGCTCTGGTGGGCTCTTCAAACAATTCCGCTGCCTGCCTCCCCTGCGAGGCCCAATGCACTCGGGTTCTCAGTGTACCTACCAGATGGGGCGCACAAGACCTTCACCCACATTGTACCTAATAATCCAGTAGTTGGAGCCCTCACCCCGATTCCAATGCCCTGTGTCGAATATAGAGTAGGGACTTGATCCCAGGCCTCCCAGAAGAATGCACTAACCACCCACGTAGGGAGTATGCTAGAGCAGAGCTTCCTCTATCTCCCAGAGGAGTAACCATGTTAGTCTGTATCCGCAAAAACAACTGAGGAGTGCGGTGGCACCTTAAAGACTAATAGATTTATTTGGGCATAAGATTTCGGGGGTAAAAAACCCCACTTCTTCGATATCTCTGTTGTTGAAGAGGCTTGATAAACATACTTAAATACTCTTTGGCACCGACTTGGGTCCCAGGGGAGTGTCCTGGCCACTGGGTTATGCCCTACATTCCTCGTGAGCTCTCTGGGACCCAATGAACATTGAGGCATTTTATACAAAGTTGAACAGCTTCCTCATAGAGCTTGAGACACACCGGATAAGCCTTGGCCTGCTGGTTAGCGCGCTAGGCACTGAGCTATTGGGTATAGGGGATGATCATGATACCACCTGTTTTTCCCGAGAAAGGACATAACCCTTCCCCCGCTCAAGGGCCTGCCCCCTGCGCGGCCTGGCTGATGGATCTTAAAAGAATTCCCCTTTCTTTCAGCAGCTCTGGAAGGGCAGGGGGTATTCGGCTCTTGGCAGACAAAAGCCTCTTTGATCCAAATTGCACGCGCCGTGGAAATGGCCCGTTTTTCAGCAGCTGGTGGCTGAGTGTAGCCGTGGGCTGTCACGAGTTTGCTGGCTCCCATGGCAGAGGCTGCGGGATGATCCCATCCGGAAAGTATGGACGCGCAGCGCTCCCGGCCAGACACGCGCTCTGCGTTTTTCTTTTCAAAGGGAAATGTAACAGCAGCCTCTCTGCGCGCCCCTCCCGGTTGCCACTGGCACCCCACGGCTCTCTCGTTCTGTTCATGCCCCCCTTCTCCCGCCTCCTGCAGGCACAGAGAGCCATTCAGACCGGCTGTGCTCCGACCATCCCCCCCTTTTCTGCACGGAGACAGAGGCCGTTGCTGCCTTCAGGGATTGCGGCAGCTCCATGGTTAATACATGGCAGCTGCAGGGAAGCCCCTGATCCGGAGCCTTATGTCTCCAACCTAAGTGCCGCCAGTCGGGCGCGAAGGGAGCCCTGATATTTCCCTCCCCCGTTTGCTTTTCTAGTCACAGCCGAAACGTTTTTATCAGCATCTCCCTTTTCTGCAGCGCCTCCACAGAGCCTCGCCTGCGCCTTAGGTCTGCAGCCAGCTGCTACAATGTTCTCTCCGCAGGAATCCCAGGAACACGTGTCGCCCTATGGACCTAGTGCCCGCATGTCCTGCTCAGCTGTTCCCCAAGGATCCAGCTCTGTTTTGCTCTCCTGCGATCCCTGCCCTGCACGCGCACACTGACACTCGCACACAAACACAAGTTCCAGCCATCAGGGACAGCCCGACCCATTCTTGCGCTCGCTCTGCTGAGGGGGAGGGGAGGCGATCGCTCTGTCTCAGAGATGCCCACGTTTTTCTAGGCGGCCATTGGCACCGGAGAACGGAAGATTTTGTTTCTATGACAACGTCGGTTTAAAAGCGAGAAGCGAAGAGAAATCTTCTCGCCACAAACAGCCCCTTCTCGCAGAGACAGGCTGGGCTCAGAACAAAGGCTCCAGAAATACTCGCTGGAGGGCTTCCAGCTCCCCTCCCAGTCACACAGAGCTCGGCCTGGCAGCCGCAGCCCATCGCACGCGAAGTATGTATGACTCGGAGTTCTCTGGGTGCATAATGTTTATGCTCCTCTCGGCCCCGTGCCAGGAGCCTTTTGATGGAGCCGAAATCACCCTTTGTGCGGCAGAACCGCCTCCCACGCCCAGCCCGTTGCCCTCTGGCCCAGGAGAGGCGCATGGATACTGAGCTGAGCTGTTTGCCACGGGCCCCGCTGTGATCGCGGGGAGCAATCAGGGCTGTGCCCCCGTTGCTTAGCCCTGGGTTTTCGCACTCGGGATGTGCGGAAATCTGAAGGTGTGTATCCAAGAGACACCTCGGAATAGCAACGCCGGCAAACCGCAGCTTCCCGAATGAGGTCACCTCGCCCCTGCGAGCTCCAAGGCAGGGTGATATTTCTGACTGTTTTTCTAACACTCCCCTTCTCCGCTTCCGCACTACCCGATTAAACCATGAGCTCAGTCTTGCTGCTGCACCTTCTCCTCTGCCTGGAGACAAGGGACGCAGCAGCCTGCGCTCACTCGTCCTCGTGTTTTTCCTGTTAACCAGTGACTGAGACTCCTGCTCCCTCTTCTAACCCCTGCCACATCTGCTTAGTGTCCTACATTCCCTCCCGGTCTGTCTCGGCCGCAGCCAAAGCGGGGTGATGTGTTTTCCTCTGTGGTCATGACCATTATCCGGCAATAGCCTCCTCTGACTCACACGATGTTTTTTTTTCCTTTGCCTGGCCCTTTTGCGCAGTGTCCAAGGCAGAAGGCGCAGAGCCCAGTTTTACTTGGGCTGCTGAAGGCACGAGATCAAGAGGAGCAGAGTGTGAGGGGTCAGACAATGATAGTTTTGACGGGAAAGGCAAAAGCGGTGCCCCTAAAATATAGTCTGAAGGGTTGCATGAGCCTAGGAGCAGTTGCCAGAGGGGATGGCTTAGAGCAGGCCTGCACAACTCAGAAAACAGGGACGGCCATATTACTGCAAAAACCCAGCTGTGGGCCGAAAGCCCAGCCCTGGCCCTGCCCCCATCCACTTCCTCCCACCCCACTGATTGGTTTGCCCCGCCCCTACTCACCTCCCCCAGGCCGCACAGTGAGCCTGTGCAGGCCGCATGTAGCCCTGGGCCGCATGTTGAGCAGGCCTGGCTTAGAGCTCTGGGCAGCACCTCAGCCCTCCACCCCTGAGATCACACTTCTACCCGGTATGTGCCATCGGTCCAGGCAGGTGACGGGATGGCTCGCTGACGATATGCTACATTCATGAGGTCTGGCTGCTGTTCCTGGGCATCCCAGACCCCCAGAGTCCCGTTTCTAAAATAGCAGCCTGCCTGCTTGGCCTGGGCCAAGAATCCCGTGCGGGCCAACCCAGAGCCGGCTGCCGTTCAGGGGGTCTCTATAGTGTGCCAAGATCTGGCTAGCGACAGGGGTTGTGCAAGTGTAAGGTTTGATGAGGTCTGTGTAGCTTCATGTCTCTTGTTCCTAGTGCACCCACCCCCTTCGCGGAGATCTGCCACCGCTGGCTGACTCCGGCTGCGGGAAGGCTGAGCTCCTGCACAATTAAATAAGATGTCGTTAGTCAGTGGAGCGCTGCCGGGATCGATAGGAAATCATGCAGATTAAACGGCAGGAGGTTTTTAAAGGGCTCTTAAAGGGACTAGAGCCGAGCTGCGCATTCAAGGCCGGTCAATGAAGTGAACATATATCGACGTTCCTTTTATTGCCCTGCCCCTGGGGAGCCGCATGAGGGGCAGGCAGCCGCAGCAAGCCCAGTGCGAGCCTGAAAGGGGGAGCACCGGGGAGACCAGATGGTGGCAAAAGGCCTCGCTCAGCCCCTGACGGAAATCAGCAGGGAGAAAAGTCCGTCCCCCACCTCCAGACACCAGCCTGATGAATCCCCACGTTAGACTGCCAGAGGCCCCACAGACACGTGAGGCCAGGAGGCCCTACCTGGACTTCGTTGAAGTGTGGTGGGGCGGGGAGTGCGGGGTTGTTGTGCAGTGAGCTCTGGCAATAAAACTGCAGCGTGCGTGAGATGGAGAAGGTCTCTGTGCCTCTGGCGGGCCACAACCAGCTCCCTTGACCTGGGAGAAGCCAGTCCCCAGCCTCAGTCCGATGGAGACCTCATTAGGAAGCTACCGCAAATTTGGGGCCAAAGCAGAGTGAGAAGGCAGGGCCCTGGCGCGGAGACGCTCTACAGGCACAGCTGAGGAGAGAAGTGGGGGTGGGCGACCTGTATAGAAAGTTAGGGGGAAAAACCCTGAGTTCAACTGAGAAGCCGAGTCTGCTCCTTCCTGCTTCAGTTGTATCATCATCGGCATTTCACAACAGCTCTTACACCGTTCTGCCTGTGGCCGGGCAGTTAGAGCCAGGGCAGCCACGACACAATGACCATCCCCATCGACCACCCCCACCAGCCCAGTGCCCAAGGAGCCCAGCACAAACCAGGATTCCTGAGAGCAGAGGGGCATCAGGAAAGGGGCTGCCAGCCAGGGCAAGGTGGCGCAATTGAGATGGCAGAAGAGAAAGAGCCTGACATTTCTTGGGGGCTTCCTTTCTCTCTCCAGCTAGCCTGTCAGAGACTCACCTCTGTCCCCTGTGGCCAGGCTCTAATACGGGGAGCCCCCACCCCCGGCTCAGGAACAAGCTGTGAAAGGCGTCAGCCATCCAGGGGTGCTAACAGCCCATCCCACCCAGACATTCTCAAAAGGCTTATGAGCTAGGGTGTAGCAACTGTTGGCAATTGGCCGGGGCTCCACACTACAGTGCGCTTCAGAAATGTAGAAGTGACAAAGAGTCCTGTGGCACCTTAAAGACTAACTGAAATTTTTTTTCAGAGCATAAGCTTTCGTGGGCTAATACCCACTTCGTCGGATGCATGCAGTGGAAGTATCCAGGGGCAGGTATAAATAGGTAGGCAAGAACCAGGTG
>ML677410.1:1997687-2073627 GCA_007922305.1 Dermatemys mawii
CACCTGGTTCTTGCCTACCTATTTATACCTGCCCCTGGATACTTCCACTGCATGCATCCGATGAAGTGGGTATTAGCCCACGAAAGCTCACGCTCTGAAAAAAAATTTCAGTTAGTCTTTAAGGTGCCACAGGACTCTTTGTCACTTCTGCAATTCCAGACTAACACGGCTACCCCTCTGATTCAGAAATGTAGGAGCTGGTAGAAGAGATGGGGTGGGGAGGGCTATGCCTTAGTTTCTGCCAGGGGAGGGGGGGTCTAATGCTGGCCCTGATCGCCTGTGAACTATCCCTGATGTGCTCTGGAGTTAAACACTGTTACAGTCAGTGCTTTAGGGGCACAGGTGTGGGGTCCTGTGCACCTCGCGTTACCTTTATTTAACCTACGGTGCCTTGGGGGGGGTAGATTCAGACACCTGGGGGGCTTTGGTTCAGGTACTTAGGCTCTTACAGCACAATGAAATAAATGGGAATCAGGACCTGGGTCTTTCAGCTTCAGCCCAACCCCACCTCCTCCAACTCCCCTTCCCCGGGTTTATCTGTGGCAGGGAGGGGGTCTTCCGGGGACGGGCGCCCTTCTGAATGGTCACCGCCCCCGTTAGACTGGAACCTGCTCATTACTGTGCCTCTGCGTTTAGATGGCCGCAGACTCGCCTCTGACATTGATTCTGCTCTAGCTCAGCCAGGAGTTCTCGAGCGAGTCCTCCCGCCCCTGCAGCCCAGACACACTCACTCGCCTCCGCTTCAGACTGGCGCCCGTGAGCAGCCGGAGCTTTGAGGCTCGGGTTCCCCTCCCCCGCCTCGGCTTCGCTGCTCGCATCTGCAGCGAGCAACTCCGCTCCAGCTCCCCGGCTGCCTCTGGGCGCTGCTGCCTCATCCGGGCCCTGGGCGCCCCCCCCAAGCAGCCCGACCCGCTCCAATGCACGTGTTGCCGCGCGTTCAGCCTGCCCGGGTACAGCGGTGGCACAAGGGCCGGGAGGGGGAGGGTCCTTCCTGGCACCCAAATGACCGGTTCACTCCGCGAGGGTTCCTGGTGCACGGATCCCGCCCCACAACTCTCCCCCGTCTGTGCTGCAGCCAGCTACAGCTGGTTTCAAGGCCTCTGCGCCTTAGGGACAGAGGCGGGGAAGAGCTGAACCCGGGCACGCAGAAATCTACCTCTCCGCAGGGCGCGTCCCAGGCCGAGTCACCCAGCGACAGCCAAGTGTTCCCAGCCGACCCAGTTAGAGGAGCCCTGTGGGTATGGTGCACAACACTTATCCGTGATGGGCGGGGGGGCACAAGACTCTCATTCATGGGGAGGGGCCGAAGGAAAACAGCATCCTGCCGGGAGGGGGAAGGGAGCATAAATTTTGTCAATCATGGGGGAAGGGGAGTGCTCGGCTGTGCCACCGATGGAGAGAATTGCACTGTCAGTGATGGGGGAGGGGGAGTGCTGGCTCTGCCACTGATGGGGAAGGGAGAGAATAGCACTGTGTCAGTGATGGGGGAGGGGGAATGCTGGCTCTGCCACTGATGGGGAAGGGAGAGAGAATAGCACTGTGTCAGTGATGGGGGAGGGGGAGTGCTGGCTGTGCCGCTGATGGGGAAGGGAGAGAGAATAGCACTGTGCCCGTGATGGGGGAGGGGGAATGCTGGCTCTGCTGCTGATAGGGGAGGGGGAGAGAATAGCACTGTGTCAGTGATGACGGAGGGGGAGAGGAAAGCACCCTGTGACTGATGAGGATGCGGAGGCCTGGGCCCTGTGACTAGTGGGGGAGGGGGAGAACTGACTCCTGTCAAAGATGGAGGAAGGAGAGTGCTGGCTGTTGGGTCTTTTATTACCCGGGAAGGGGGGCACTGAGCCCTCTCAGTGTTGGGGGAGGGGAATGCTGGGCTCTGTCCGTGATGGGGGAGGGAGTGGGGGAATGCTGGCCTTCGTCAGTGATGGGGGAGTGTGGTGGGGGATGTTGGTGCCTGTCAGTGATGGGGATAGGGTGGTGGGGGAATGCTGGACACTGCTACTGACTGGGTAGGGGGCTGGGGGAGTTCTGGGCCCTGTAAGTGATGGGGCAGAGGGCTGGGCCCTGTCAATGAGAGGAGAGGGTTGGTGGAATAGCACTGGGCCTTTTCACTGCTGGTGGTAGAGGCGGTGGGGTAGCAAGGGGAGTTGTCACAGATGACTGTGGAGTTGGTGAGGGAACACTGGACCCTATCAGAATGATTGGAGAGGTGGGGACAGAAGACAGGGACATTTCTCTTCTAATCTTTCAATTCCCTGGCCTTAAAACAAAAGCAGTTTCCCATCTGTGGAATGTATGTGCCCATACTCCTCTCTGCTGCCAGCTCTATGGCACACTCTCTTCTCCACAAGTCTGCAGAGGCTTCTGTGTGCACTCTGCTACCCGATCCCAAAGAGAAGCAAGCATATGCAGATTGAGGCCTTCTCTAAACTGGCACATTCTGAAGGCTGAATGATAATTTACTATACCCATGCTTGTCACCTAAGTCTGCAGCCTAGACATAGCGGTCACATAGAAAGCCATGCAGACAGGCAGATAGACTCTCTCAGGAACAACTTTACAATCAGTTCAGAAGAAACCATTTTATTATTTTTTCCCAAAGAAAGAAAGCAATATAAATATTAGAGTATAAAACTTGCATGTAGCACATTGAACATTGGTCTATATGGATATAAGAAGGATATAAGCATTTATATAATATATAAGTATAATTCAATATTAGACACATTGAAAGGACAAGTGTTTTTCATTTCACATACACTTAGAGCACAGATCACACAGAAAGAAGATAAAGAGAAATTGAAAATACTGATTTCCACAAGTTATTTACTGAGATAAAAATAACACACCACTAGTAAAAACACTCTCTACACTACCTCAGATTGCTGATTAAAAGGAAATATAAACACTACAATTCATCTACAGTACTTCTAGAAGGGTCACATAATAACTACATTAGTTTGTATAAGCCTTACTAACTGTGTAAACTGTTTCTAGTGCAGCCACCGCAGAGGGTGACTGGGATCAGTACAAAAATCATACACAGACAAGTTCTTCGCATAGACAAGTCCTGTTTCTCTAGACACAAGGAGATAGCAATTGGCTAACGAGGCATCAGTTAGTGCACAATGCTCTGATGAATACTGGGCTGCATCAGGCCAGGCAACCACCCTGGCTGCTTGGAGAAAGTTTAACCTGAGTGATCACAGAAGGCTGGATCTTCTCAGGTGAGTTATTCATTAGAAGTTAAAACAATCCCGGCATCGCTATCCCTGTATCTTTGCCCTTACTTTCCCAGGTCCATCCCACTTACTTTGATTTGGGAAATGAGCCCACTGTAAAGGGCATCCCCCTTCTCTAGCTAAAGAGGGGCTTAAGGATACAATACAGCCCTCGTCACTGACTAGATGCTTGTGGGGACTCAATACCAAGCTGACTTGATGCTAAGGGCACACTGCACGCTCTCTCTTTGCGGTGTCTGGATCAACAGGGAGCAGAGTACATAGCTACAAAGGGCACATAGTGGAGAGACCCTAATCCTGACAATCCTATTCTATCAATGTGGTAAAAATCCCAATACCAGTGGTACCAAAAACAAGACAAAGTCTTGTCCATATTTCTGACTAAATACAGTGGATTTCGAGTCACATCTACTTGCTTGTGTACAGTTAGAGTCGGGGCTGGAATGAGTGTATGGTCTGGCAATATCCTTCACGGTATCAGAATCCTACTTCTTCATCACCTGACTGACCTGGGCCCTCCTGTGAACATCTCCGAAGCATCTCTCAGGCTCACTGGCTTTGCAGTCAGTGGCCTGTGCTCAGCTCCAGTTTTTGGGTTCCTTATCTGTGAGTATGGTCTCTTGGTCCCATCAAATCAACTGTCAGTTACTGAGTATCCAGTTCTGAAGGCTAATGAACAAAGGCTGTTCCTTGGCTGCTCTGCATAGACATGGAATGTGCAAATCTCATCACTGCTCTAGGCCAGAACAGTGACTCTTTATAACACATTGTGCCACTTATTACTGAACCCAACTCTGAGACAGACACTGCTTGGCCTGCACTGAGACTCACTTATCTCACAGTGTATTTACACCATGCTGTACATGCATGCAATGATGACTTCCCTAGGTCTGGTGGAGTTAGCTCTCCTAGTGTAGATGTGAGGTGAGTATTTTGCATGCAGTTCAATGTGCAGAAATGTGAAGCATTCAGTCTCTATTCCATACAAATAGATCAGAGTTTATTCCTTGGTATGGACTTAGCTATTTCATTGCTGTAAGGAGCTGCTGCTCCTTGTTCTCACAGCAGGGGACTTAGACTTTCTTAATTTTTGTTCCAGGAAAACATTAACTGTACATATAAATATTTACTGCAAAGAATTGAGGAGATGAATTTGTTCTTTAGAGGCCTCTAAATCAATATGGACAGGTTTTGTATAGCTCAATAATGCTAGTGGCATGCTCTGCACTTATATCTTTTCCACTGCAGATTGAATGTATTCCCTGTCTCTCAGACATCATGATTTTTGTTTTATATTTTAGGCCATCACTGGTCACACTTAAAAAAAAAAAGTTTAAAATGCATCTTAGCTTACACCCATCGGCTCATGCAGTGTAAACACTTATTTCTTTTAGGATAATAGGTAAACAGGAACTGAAGCACTCCCTACCAACTTCGTAACTAGGAATCCATTTCAAGATTACTCAGGGTCAGATTCACTAATGGAAAGTTAAATATCAAAATCTGGAACATGGGTTCTAATCTGGGAACTTTTTTTTTTAAATGATCTAATATAAATTTAAAAAGTCCATGTTACAATTATTTACATTGGGCAAAGCCAAGTACAAGCTTCATAGCTTTCTTGGACTTTTCTGGAGCAAACCAAATCCAAAGACATGTTTAAAAGATTTTACATCCTTGCACATTAAATTATCCAAGTGATAGTATAAAATATTAGTTAGTATTAACAGGGCACTTAGTTTTTGTTTTGTTTTGTTTCCAATTATTTTTCATCATGAGGACTAATAGTAGGAGCCCCTACTCCTAGCTCTGATGATGACATACATTCATAGTGTTTCCTGCTTTTTCCTCACACAATTCACATTCATCCTCTATCCTAGGCTGTGATTTGGGGGAGTGCTGGAGGGGTCTGCCCTGTAGGTCTAAGCTGCTGATGGTCTCTCAGTTCTACTTCTTCTCCTTCTTCCCAGACTTCTTCTTGTTTCCACCTGAAGAGCCTGAGCTCTTCCCATCTCGTTTACCTGAGGAGTTGGAGAGGGTGGCAGTGCTGCCAGGGATGTACACATTCTGCCGGTAGTCAGGGACGTGCTGCAGTGTGAACTGGGGGCCATACCTGGTGCTGAGGCCCATAGTGCCAGCTCCTCCTCCCAGAGTAGAGTTCCCATCAGCCGCTTCTGCATAGGGTACAGGAGGGAAGACCATTAATATCTACAAGGATGAAATCTCAACTTATTATTAAATTATTCCTATTACAGTAGAGCCTTCAGGCATCAACCAGAATTGGGGCTTTGTGTGCCAGACACTCCAAAGACATATAGTGAGAGACAGTCCCTATCCCAAAGAGCTTGCAATCTGTGTAGACAAGAAAGACAATGTCACACAGGGATCAGTGGGAGAGTCAGGCAATGAAGCCAGATCTCCTCAGTGCTAGACCAGAGCTTCAATCACAAGATCATCCTTAGATTGTGCAAAACTCTAATATTTCGTAAGAGGATGAAGGGCAGATTAATATACCAAGAGGAGCAGATCTGTTCAAAGGCTCTTGGCAGAAAGAGGACGATTACAACATAGGAACAGAATGGGAACCCGAATTGCTACTAATGAGCTATTACACTGACAGTAAAATGAGTTTCTTTGGATAAACAGAGGTAACTTTCTAAATCAAAATATCAGAGCCTTCTATTACAGAAAGAGAACTTTTTACCAGAGCAGCACAAGACCTGGTGTGGCATGGGTGTCAGGAATAGAGCCCAGAAGGCATATGGGGCAGTAGCAGCAGAAGCTCCAGTAGTGCATATCTAAGAATGGAGAGCAGGGCCAGGGAGGTGGGAAAGCAAGAAAACTCTTATCAACAGTTAAAATCCTTACTTCTCCCTCTCAAAAGAGAGGGGGCAGGGCAGTTCTTGGAGGCGGAACAGTTATTTGGTGCTCCCTGATTAACTGAGAAGAGCAGCATCTGATCATCCCAACCCTGTTTCTGTTCAGGACATGCTAGTAATGGTGCTGTCATTTACATGTTCAGGACAGTGCACTAGGAAGGTGATGGAAAGAAATCCTATGGACCTATCTGATCTTACTGCTGAACTGTTAGGTTTGGAACTCCATTTACCAGTCTGGTATTGGCATATCAGTCTTTGCTGCATGGTTGCTCTAGGCCCATCACTAGCTAGCCTCAAAAGGCTGACATAGTCACACTTTGCTCCCTGCCTGACAAATTCAATACCTGTCACCTTGGTGTACATCTGCCACTTAATATTCAAAATACTTTCCTTCCCCATCCAGAGAAACCAGAGCTTTATAAAGGTATTTAAACCAATTACTCAAGCCATAACTATTATTCACTAAGAAAATTCTATCACTGGGTAATGCCATACATACCAGTTCTTTCTAACCACTTTAACCCTGGCCCCAGTATTGCTGTAATACCCATGGTCTAATCTGGAGAGTAAAATATGTGGGGTAATAGGAAATTCCTATAATGCAGCAGAACTGAGTGGTCTGGAGGAATTGAGCATAATGTGATAAATACAGCTGCAATAGCTTCTGTCATAGTTCTGTGCTGCAATTCTAAGCTGGGGAGCAGAGCATAGGAGGGAGGTAGATAAGTAGAAGGATTTCTGTAGTGTTGATATTACAGGAGCAAAGCGGGGCACTCCTCTCATGTTGTAATGCTGACTTGCATAGAATGCAGGAGAGAGACATGGAAGTGGGAAAAGCATCTCTAATGCAGGCTGTGAATCACAGAGCATAGAGGACTTGGGCAAGCAGGAAATTCCTGTAATCGTGCAAGGAGTGACTCACAGGAGTCACCATGCACATGGACACTCAAGTTACCTACCAGAAGTAATCTAGATCAGAGGTTCTCAAAAAGTGGCCCATGGACCATCATTTGTTTGTGGAACCTTTCCTGATTAGCCATGGGAAATTCTGAGACCCGGGGACTGGTTATTTAGGGGGAAAGATTTTTCTAACAAAATAATCTGCAGAATGAAAAAGCTGGATAATCACTGATGCTGGTGACTCCAATGCACTATGGAGAAGAACTCTGTTAGCTCAAGAATACCGTGGAGCAATAAGGCAATCTGTATTCTTGCACTAGCTCCATCTTCCCCCTACTTCAGGAATCACATGCAAGATGGATATACTTTATCAGTTTTCGGTGAGATACCTCCTCGGAATTAAATCAGCACAGCCACACCACTTCCCTGACTCTCTCCTGATTACTGCTGAAGTCACTGGGTTAATAATGGGTCTACTATCATCTAACCCAGTAGTATTAGACACTTATCCTTAAATAAATCATGCATGGGAATTACCTGAATAGCTACTGACCTTGCATTCAATAGCACAGATCTGATCTGGAGACTAGAGATCAGTGCAAGTGAGCACTATACGATTGTCCTGCCCAGAATTTTACCCTCATTGTTCTCCTTCCTTCTTTAATCTTTCTTTCAAATTGTATTTTTAGTCTTCTTTTAATTTACAATATTTGCCTTGCTTTTTTGAAAAAAAAATTGCACAAATGATCTGTCTTTTGCTACTGAAGACGATCAGCTGGTGAAGGAGACTTAATGCTGGCACCCAGCCAGCTCCTACTTGGGGATCCCCTGCTCCCCTGTAATACAGTACCATAACAATGGGAGATATTTGCACTGAAACAAATAGGGTCTCGTTTGTAGTGTTCTAAACAATGGGTTTTCTTCTTGATTTTTAGAAGTAAAAGGAGAAGAGGCCTGCGGTATCAGAGGAACGCAGTGTAAGGACCCAAGGGACAGTGCACAAGAACTGCTAGGGGAAGCTCACAAGGGCTTTGTAAAGTACAAAACCATACTGCAGGGAAATGCCAGTTTGGACTCTAGAGTGAAATTGGTCAGGCTCTCTAGCGGTTTATGATTTCCCAGTTGGATTATATAGTCTTGGGATACTTGGCTACGTTTCTCTTTAGAGCTGATTCCTAAAATTGGGTAGGATTGCTTTTAAGAGTCTATGTGGGGGCAGGGAGCATATACATTTTAATTATATTTATTGCTAATCCACAAAGCTAACTATTTATTCCTTGGTTTTGTAGTTCACCCCATGGAGAATGTTTAAACATCTTCTACCTTCTCATTGTTTTAAAATGTACTCAGGGATCTGTAATTGTTAATCTCAACAACAATACACTAGTTCATTAACACATCTTCAGGGTGCTTCAAAGTGTTCATGGGTGAACTAAACACTTAAGACACATTCTTGGATTTCACTGCAGATAAGATAACTGCTTGCAGTTCGATTCTTATTTCATTCCATGATGAGGATGAGGGATTTTCTCTGTGCTGATTCACTTCATTTCAGCTGGAGAGAGTCTGGCTGGGGGAGGGGGCTTTGCAGTTTTGAGTATGTGTTTTCTGTATCACTTTAAATAGAGCATTCACTGAGGACACAGCAATCTGTCTCCTCAGTTGTCATATCATTGCTAGTGACCTACCAACCCACTTCTGTGTCATAATGTTACTAAGAGAAATCATCCCAGCCACTGGTTGAAAATGTACAGTATTGCAGGCCTTGTGGACTGAGAGGAAGGGGGAGGGGCTGTAATCAGGATGCAGAAGAGGTTTCCTAGGTGAAATAAACATCAGGAGTCAGAATGGTTTCCAGTGAGGAAAGTGTCTGTGAAATTCACAGGCTGCCTGAGGAGCCAGTTTGCCCAGTCTAAGGCCTTGTCTAAATTGCCACTTTACAGCGCTGCAACTCTCTCACTCAGGGGTGTGAAAAAACACCCCTCTCAGTATTGCAAGTTTCAGCTCTGTAAAGCAGCAGTGTAGACAGTGCACCAGCATTGGGAGCCATGCTGCCAGTACTGGAAGCTACCCACCTTTTTGGGGTGGTTTTCAGCTTTCCCAGCAGGGCTGCTGCAAGACTATTTCATGCGCTAGGTGAAACTTCCACCTTGCGGCCCCCCCCCCCCGCACAGATCCCTGCGGAAGCCCCCTCCCCCTCTGCCCGGGGATCCCTGCGGCAGCTCTCCTCCCCAACTCTGCCCGCGGAGCCCTGCGGCAGCTCCCCGCCCTACCCCCCTTCACACAGGGAGCCCAGCTCCCTGCCCCGCTTTCACCCAGGGGGCCCTGCAGCAGCTCCCTGCCCCACCTCTCTGCCCGGGGAGCCCTGTGGCAGCTCCCTGCCTCAGCTCACCTCCTCTCCACTGCCACTCCACTTCTTCAGCCTTCCAGGCTTGTGGCGCCAATCAGCTGTTTGGCACGGCAAGCCTGGGAGGGGAGGGGAGGAGAAGCAGAGCGGGGCAGTGTGATCGGGGGAGGAGGCGGAGCGGAGGTGAGCTGGGGCGAGGAGTGGTTCCCCTGCTCCCCCGCCCCCATTACTTGCTGTAGGCAGCCCTCCCCATGCCCCAGCTCACTTCTGTTCTACCATCTCCCGCGAGCGCGCTTTTTGGCTCCCCCAATCACTTGGCGCCCTAGGCGGCTGCCTAGTTCACCTAGTGGTTGCACCGGTCCTATTTCCCAGCGCCGGTGCTGCAACTAGACAGGCACGTTAAAACGCTCAGTGCTAGTGAAGACATCTCCTAAGAATCACCAGTGAGCTCAGTATGCTGTGTTTAGTTAACACGAAATTACAGGTGAACAGCAAGACAACAGATACGTTTAATTCAGCACTAAGCTGCTTTTCTGCAAGCAGAGTGTTTCAGTTCCTACTGCCTGATAACAAATCTTAAAGTTTGTATTCAGCCATTTATCAATACTAATTCAAGCTTTCTGCAGGTTTGAATAACTTTGTACAGAGATATACATAACAGGCTATCTATATAGCTTCAACAACTAAGGAGTCCCTGTGGCACCTTAGAGACTAACAAATTAATTTGGGCATAATAAATTTGTCAGTCTCTAAGGTGCCACAAGGTCTCCTTGTTGTTTTTGCTGATACAGACTAACACGGCTACCACTCTGAAAGCTTCAGATTCCCTGACACTCCTGTACACTTATGATAAATTGTCTGGAGGCTCTTATGGTCAAAGTAAGATGAGGAAAATAAATTAAATTATCCAGGATCTTAGACTAGACAAAAATAACCAACTCATGTCTCTGTTTCTCTTACAAACTGAGCTCATCCCTGGCTAAGACAACAAGCTTTAGGGGCTTATCACTTGAGCATTTGAGACTGCGGCTGCTGTTGAGGCTTCCAGTAAACCAAATATAGAGACCTTTATTTAACAATGTATAGTGCAGCATAGAAAGTCATGCCTCAGCTTGCAGACAGGTGGTGTCTGAAAATCCAGACAGGACTATCCTGAGCTTCATTTCACTCACTTTTTCTACCAGCATAATCAAACTAGATTTTTCTTCCTCTACACCAGGCCTGCACAACACGTGGCCTGAGGGCCACATGCGGCCCGCACGGGCTCACTGTGTGGCACGCGGGGGGTGAGTAGGGGTGGGGCAAGTCAAGCAGTGGTGTGGGGGGAAGCGGATGGGGGCGGGGCTTTTCAGCCCACAGCTGGTTTTTTTGCAGTAATATGGCCCTCACTGCTTTCCAAGTTGTGCAGGCCTGCTCTACACATCGCATTTGTATCAGTTTAGATCAGGGGTCGGCAACCTTTCAGAAGTGGTGTGCCGAGTCTTCATTTATTCACTCTAATTTAAGCTTTTGCGTGCCAGTAATACATTTTAATGTTTTTAGACGGTGTCTTTCTATAAGTCTTTAATATATAACTCAACTATTGTTGTATGTAGAGTACATAAGGTTTTAAAAATGTTTAAGAAGTTTCATTTAAAATTAAATTAAAATGCAGAGCTCCCTGGACCAGTGGCCAGGACCCAGGCAGTATGAGTGCCACTGAAAATCAGCTCACGTACCACCATCAGCACTCGTGCCATAGGTTGCCTACCTGTGATTTAGATTTTATCCAAGACATTTTAAATGGAGAGTCCCTAGCATTAGATTCTATCATGTGTCTAGCATTTAGTCCCTGCTTTAAAAATTATCTTGGGTTTTCCTCAGTCTGCAGAAGGGTAAATCACTTCAGACTCTCAGGGCTGGTCTTCACTAGGGCGGGGGATCGACTGCAGATACGTAGCTGAAGTTTGCGTATCTGCAGCCGACTTACCTCCCGTCCTCACAGCGAGGGCAGTTGGCAGCGCGCTCCCCCGTCGACTCCGGCTTACTCCTCTCGGGGAGCTGGAGTTCCGGAGTCGACGGGGGCAGCGCTGGCGATCGATTTATCGCGTCCTCACAAGATGCGATAAATCGATCGCCATAAAATCGATCTTTCCCCGCGGTAGTGAAGACAAGCCCTCAGAAGCCCGGACTTTTCTAACTGCTGAAGAGCTTTAAGCCCTTCAGAGTGGGGGTGTAAATGGAAGCATTTCAACTGACTAGGAGAGCTCAGGTGTCACAGCACCACGGGACTGGGAATGATGGTTGGATTAGTCTTCCCCTCCCTGCCCTCACTCCCACCTTAACCTCCATATGCTGGAGAGAGAAAATACAAAAAGAAGGGATAAAATCTCTGAGGTGCTGTTATCATAGGCACTGACTCCATGGGTGCTCTGGGGTTGGAGAAAAAAAATAGTGGGTTCTCAGCATCCACCGGCAGCCCCATGATCAGGTCTTCCCACTCCCTCCCAGCCCTCCCACCCACCATGGTCAGCAGCGTGCAGGAGGCACTAGAGTGGACGAGGAGGAGTGAGGCAGGAAGAGGCAGGGGGTGGGCATGGGATTGGGAGGAGGTGGGGCAGAACAGGGTGCAGGAAGAGGTCGGGGAGGGACAGGGTGGGAAGATGTGGGAAGGGGGTTTGGGGGAAAGGATGGAGTGGGGGGTCTGGGGTGAGTTGGGGTCAAGCGCCCCCCCACGAACTGGGGAAGTCAGTGCCACTGGCTCTTATGGTCAGAAAAGAAACTCTTTAAAAATGGCACCTTCTTCCTCAACAGTGAGTTAGATCTGCTGCCTTTACTGACGGAAGGTGCGTGTTTATATCCTGTCCTGAGGGCAGCCCTACAGAACCCACACAGCTTGGGAGAGTGAGCTGGTGGCTAGTCTGCCTCCCTGTCATCAGCAGAATCAGGTTCTGTGGATATTCCCCTTAGGCTGAGGGGAGGTCCTTTAGCAGTGAGCGGACTTCCACCCGCCCACTTCCTGGATCCTCATAGGATCAATAGAATCAGAGGCAACGTGAAAAGCTTCACATGATGCTACTGCTATGAGTTGATGATTAACAGAATGAAAGTGGTCATAAGGCTGCTGGACATTGATTTGTCAATTTCCCAGTATGATCAGCAAATGAAAGGAGAAGAAGCAATAGCCTTGTTACTGAACGTAACTGGTTGTTAACTGAGTTCCAGTTGATGAAACTTTGGACAGGATTGCTGCCTGTCCCAGGGAGAAACCCATGAAAAGGGAGCAGACGGGAAAGAAAACTCCAGGAGGCTGATCTTACAGGTTCCTGAGTAGCCTTCCTTCAAGAAAAGAGAGGTGTTTGGGAGCTGTAGAGTTTGCAGACAGTGAGGTCTCCCAACCTGAAGTCCTGAGGATTCATGGGGATGGGAACCCAGAGCCATAAAGACAGAAATCATGCTCCAGGGATAGCTTCACCTCTGCATGGCTGGGCTCCACTTCATCCCTGGAAGAAGCCCTACTGCTATCAGCTGGGTCTCCCTGCAGCTGCTCACTGGCAGCCTTGAACGGGACCCAGAGAGTCAATGCCACTGGATTTGGAGGGCATAGTGCTGGAGAGCACAGCCAGTCGCCTCTTCTGTCTCCTCACACTCAGTGGAGGGGCATCTGTGATATCCCAGGCTGAAACAGGGGAAATGGAGCAGCAGTGGTATCACTGTCCCACTTCCGGCTTGAATGTAAGTGGCTCTTGCATGGGCATGCAGCACACAGGAGGTGCAGGGAACCTTTTCCCCATTCAGCCCAGCACCTAAGCATACGAAGAGTGATGCTGAAATCAATGATGCTTGTAATGTGTTTAAAGATCAGCACATGGTTGTGCAATGTGCTGAACTCGATACGGTGACCAGGCAGCAAGTGTGAAAAATCTGGACTGGAGTGGGGCTAATAGGAGCCTATATAAGAAAAATACTCAAATATCGAGACTGTCCCTATAAAATTGAGACATCTGGTCACCCTAGAACTGGATCAATATGGTGCCTGTGCAAGAGCGTCTCACAAAAGCAGTTCTGATCTCTCTGCACTCTGATGAAAACAGAGACTCCTGGCTTTTGTTCCCCATCCTCCCACAGCAAGATACAGAAAACGCGGTGGGGAGGATTGGGGAGGAGACAGTCACGGCCCTCAGCCCATCTTCCATTCTGCAGAGTGGAGCTGACTCACCAGGGAGAGTAATTTGCTACAGTCTAATGGATGGAACAGATTTCACACATTCCTAGGAGCACAGAACCCTGCAGAGGGGCATCACTAATCTGGGCAGTGGCAAAAAATGCCATGAACTAGCTTATCATGTAGGTAGGGGGACGTTTTGCCAGAGTAAGGGTCCCTTCCTTATAGGTAAGTGTAAACTGATGAACAATTTAGAAAGGACCCATTCAGCTTTTAGGTCTCAGGGATTGCAGGGCAGGCAAGAAGAAAAATAATCATGTTATTTGTAAAGTGAGGACATGTTAGCTAGAGTCATGGAAAAATGATAAACATATGATCCCTGTGGCTATTTTTACAGAGTCCATTTACAGAGTAGAAATTTTTACATTGTTTCCATTCTTAATATATATATATATATTATATATATATTCCAATTATATATATATATATATATATATATATATATATAAGAAAACACTCTAATGTCCAAGACCTTCATCTCCTTAACTGGCTGTGGCAGCTGTTTGCTTGGGCTGCTCAGAGTCTGCAGAGAAGCTTTCAGGGTGACAAAGTTCAGGCTAAAGCAGCTCTCCAAAGAAGAAATACCAATTTCAAATCCTCACCCCAGACTTCTTTTCTGCCAAGGGCAGAGAGAAAACATCCTAAGCATTTTTGTCAGGTGTTTTATGGCTATGCTGTTTTTTCTATCTTTAAAATTTAGAGGGAACAGAATTAAAGGTATTTATAAACAAAGGCTCTATATCAGGAGTGGGCAAACTACGGCCCATGGGCCGGATCCAGCCCGCAGGACCCTCTCCTCTGGCCCCCAGGGAGGCTGCCCCCGGCCCCTCCCCCAGAGCCACGCCGCCAGGCAGCGCGATGGGGGGCCAGGGCTGCGTGCTTCCCCTTGCCCTGGAGCCGCGCCACACGGGCAGACTCTGGGGGCCAAGGCTGCATGCTCCCCCTCCCCCAGAGCCACGCCGCCAGTGCTCCGGGGTCCAGGGCTGTGCGCTGCCCCCCTCCACAGGAGCCACGCTGCGTGTGCAGTGCTCTGGGGGCGGGGCTACGTGCTCCTGCCCCTCCCCCAGAGTCGCACCATCCCAGCAATGCTCCGGGGGCCAGGGCTGTGCGCTGCCCCCCTCCCTAGGAGCTGCGCCACGTGTGCAACGCTCTGAGGGCGGGGCTGCGTGCTGCCCCCCTCCCCTGGAGCCACACTGAGCAGCTAGGAGCCTCATGGTAAGGGGGCCCGGGCTGGGGCGGGGGAGCATTGGATAAGGGGTGGGTGGAGTCAGGGGACAGGATGTAGGGAGGGTTGGATAGGGTTTGGGGTTCCTGGGTGCTGGTTGGGGAGGGTCTGGGGGGAATAGTCAGGGAGCAGGGTGGGTTGGATGTGATTCTTAGATCACATCTAAGGATCTAGATGTGATCCTTAGATCTGCTGTTCTCTTTCTGCAAGAGTTACTAAGAGCTGTGTAAACTCTGGATAGGGTGATGGTTAGGGGGTGGGAGGGTGCATATGGGTTGGGGCAGTCAGGGGACAGGGAGCAGGGGAGATAGGTAGGGGGTGAGGTCCTGGGGGATGGTTAGGGGTGAGGGGTCTCTGAAAAGGGCAATCAGGGGACAAGGTCGGGAGGGGGAGGGATTGGATGGGTTGGGGATTCTGAGGGCACAGTCAGGGGGCAGGAAGTGGGAGGGGGCCAGATAAGGGGCAGGCTCTTCCCTACCCAGCCCTCCATATAATTTTCCAAACCCAATGTGGCCCTCGGGCCAAAATGTTTCCCCAACCCTGCTCTATCTAAAACAGCTGGCCTTTTTATCTTGAATTCTCTATTCTAATTATTTGTCTATTATGATTCATTAACAAAAGTGCATCAGGATCACAGAGCTACAAACACTCTTCTGTATTTCCTGTAATTCTCACATAACAATAGATGGTAAAAGTTAAAAAAAAAAACCAACAAAAACTACACACAAACCACAATCATAATAATTGCAAAGAAAGTATTTTAAAGCTGGTGAGTCAGATATTCAGTTATGCCTCAGACCTCTCTTTTGCTGCCAGCACTGAAAATGTGTCTGCATTTTGCTACCAAAAATGAGCTAGCAGCTAGAATATTTCTTAAATGTGTGGGTATAACCTGCTCATTAAACATCTACCAACTAATATTTGTGATGGCAGTTTTTCAAGTGGTGTAAAATTGCCCCTGTAAAAAAGGAGAGTTCTCTTATTTAAAAATCTGGCCCTTTGTTCCAAAACCAAAAAATGTCTCTTTTTCACATGTTATTCCTTCCCTCTTATGGGAGAATGGGGCAGAGGGGGACAGATTAACCCACATCTGTCTACTGCACTTTCCTCTGAATCATCTGGTGTTGGTCACAGACAGGATACTGGAGTAGATGGTTCTTGGGATCCAGTACAGCAAATCCTGTGTTTCTAATACTGTGTTTCCATGTCTCCCAACTTGCTCCTTTTCTCAAATTCACACCAAAATGGCATCCCCTCAAATATACTGATGTATCATATCGGACATTGTTTTATTTGGGGATCAGACTTTCTATACAACTACACATACATGTTTAAAAAAAACGAGAGAGACACTCCTAACACAGGTTCTTCTATTCCATATCACCATATTATGAGCCAGATACCACTCTCTCAAGATTCTCAGCCGTTACCCTTCTGCCTTACTACACAACGGAATGACTATCTCACATCAACCGCAAGCCCTGCTCCATGTTACTAATTCCCCATTCATATCCTATTCATATCCTAACCTATTCATATGATGGGTGCTGAAACTAAGGGCGTGTGTGTGTGCGTGCGTGCGGAGGGGAACGGGGGGAGTGCTGCTGCTTGAAGTGCTTTCCATGATATGCAGGGTTTACAGTTTGGTTCAATGGCTCTCAGCACCCCTGTTCATGTCTCTTTTGCATAGTAATACAAGTGTCAACAGTATTCTGATGGTATTTGCTTTAGAAGTACTGCAGGAAGCCACATCATTCCTGCCAGTTGCTCTGAACCACTGATAATATTAAAATCCTATCTAATTACATGCACTGTAAATGTTACAGCATCACACATGATGCAATTATCTTGTGCTTAAAGGAAACTGACCATTTGCTGATGCCAGGATCATGGCTTGAAGCATTTCCGTATCAAACTGGTTGTTTGGCCAAGCTCCACCTTCTTCTCCATTCTGAGAGCTAAGGGAAAGAAAATAAAGAGTTATCAAAGGCTCAGCAGAGAGGGTAGGATTCTGTCAGATACTGCCTGTGGAATTACCTAGAGAAAATTAATGCTATTGGTTATTATAAGATCACCCATTAATGAAACACTCTAGACCAGTGGCTCCAAAACTGGGGTTTGTGTTACAGGGGGTTCTTGGGAAAAAATTCCCTAGTGGCAGACAGAGCTGTTCCTAGGAACCCCAGGCAGCATGGCCAGCAGCCCAGAGCCCCTGCACTTCCAAGAGCTAAGCAGATCAAAGCATGCATATCTGTCACACAGAGGAGATTTAAACTTCAAGACTCCTTAAAAGAAATGGAAAGGGAGATGGATATTTTTTGCTGTTTTTAAAATTAAATAGGCAGTTAGTATTGTCTTTAAAATTATTATGAAGAACAAGTTTAAGCTTTGTTTTAATGTACGTTGTTTGCTTGGAGGGCTCAAGACCTGAATACTTGTGTAGGACGAACAATTTGAGTTGGCTTCTTAAATACCTTCATGCTGTTTCACATCTGATACACTAACCACCCCAAATGCCCCCTCTCAGTACACACACAAACACATCACCTCCAGCACCCCCCAAATAACTCCTCCAGCACCTCCCAATACCCTGTCCCAGTACATCCCCCCAGCATCCTGTCAAATGCCCCCTCCCAGTACACACACCCCTTCAGTACCCTCCAAATATCCCCTGCCAATACACACATACACCCCTCCTGTACCTCCCAAATAACTCCTCAAATACTCCCTCATTTTACTCCCCCAATACCCCTTCCTAGTACACACCCATACCCCAAAATACTTCCTCCCAGTAAACACACAAACCCCTGGTACCCCCAAAATAACTCCTCCAGCATCCCCCCTACCCTCTCCCAGTACACCCCCAGCATCTCCCCAAATGCCCCCATCCAATAAACACACCTCCTTCGGTACCCTCCCAAATAATTCCTCCAGCACCCCGCCAAATACCCTCTCCCACTGCACCCCCAGCATCCTGCCAAATGCCCCCTCACAGTACACACATCCCCTCCAACAGCCCCCAAATAATTCCTTGAGTACCCCCCCAAATACCCTCTCCCAGTATATGCACCCCCTTACAAAACTCCCTGCTTTGTTTCTATAAGCATGCTGAGCTACGTTCGGGCTAGTTTTTTAGTGACATTGAGCTATTCATGCAGTAGTAATCTGGCGCCCCTGGAGATACCTCACTCCTCCCCAGGGTGCAGGGCAGAGGCTGGGGGCTGGCTGGTGTTGAGACTTGCTGCCAACTTCTCCCCTCCTCACACAGACTTGGGCTTGGCAGAATGGCTGCAGAGCTTCCCCAGGGCAGGCAGGGCACTTGGCAGCATGATGTCACGCTCCCTCGCCATGCTGCAGAGCGGACAGTCCTCACACCTGCTCTCGGCAGTGTGCACAGTACCTATCCTCTGCTCATCTCCCCAGCACACAGTCAACTCTAGTCCTCAGTGCCCAGCATCTGGCTTTAGCCTTCAGTATTACAATGCCATATGGTATTTTTATATTAATATAACATACATCCAAAATTTCTGAAATATACAGCTTTGCAAATCTAAAATTACTGTGTTTTCATTGCTTGAAAACACTGGTTCTGCTGATAAGAGGAAGGGACCTGACACTGCTCAGGGGAGTGCTCTTACCTTTGGATAACAGAGGGAATCTCATTCTTTCTCTGGCTCAATTAACATTTAATTATAGTGGAGCAACTTCAGCGGGAGAAACTGAGGAGACTCAAACCAGAATATCCCATAGTTCCAGCACTCACCTGAGAGGTAACAGGTGTCTGGTCAAATCTCTTTCTTATCATGCAGAAGGGGGACTTGAAGCAATGGTCTCCATCCCCCAGGGGAGTATCCTAACTACTGGGCTAAAAGTGGGGTGACCAGATGTTCTGATATTTGGGGCTTTATCTTATTTAGGCACCTATTACCCCCATCCTCATCCCAATTTTTCACACTTGCCGTCTCGTCACCCTAACTAAAGATCAGAAGGGAGGTCCAACTCTCTCTTCTTGATGTTTTATGTGGATTTAGGCAGCCTCTCAGCACCTCTGTCAGATCAGGCCCTGCATATGGGTTAGGTGGAGGAGGGTCTGTGACGTTATCAGATACAAATATGGCCATACGGATCACTGTTGTAACCACTGTTATATATTTGCAGCAAATATTGGACAAAGGTTGTCGAGTGAGGTGTCTATGGAAAGGTTATGATTTGCTGGTTATGATTATTCCATCTGTATGCATGTATCATTTTTCTATGCAAAGTTATTAGTATTGGCTCTATATTTGGATTTCACATGTTTGCTTCTGGGGTAACGCTCAGCACATCTTGGAGGGACTGTTCAGATCAAGTGGTGCATCGAGAGCATTTAACTAACAGTGGACCATGGGACCATGGGAAATGCCCATGTACACTTAATGGAATGTCCTGCTGTGACAAAATGCATGGACATGGGACTTGCCCATGTGACGCCAAACTCCATCTTGTTGCTGTAATTTTCCACAGGAAGAACAATGAGTTACCCTCTGTATGGCAAAAGCTATAAAAGGCCCTGGAAACACTTTCATTTGGTCTTCAATCCTGCTTCATATTTTTGGGGGAACCTTGCTACAAACGAGCTCTAAACAAAGGACTGAATCACCCATCCAAGTTGTGGAGGTACTCCAGAGACTTGATTGAAGCCAGAAGTTTATTTCATCACTGCTACAAGCCTGAACCAAAAAGTTTGCCATTACTGTACGTAATTCATTCCTTTAATCAATTTTAACTTTCTTTTTCTTTTTCTCTTTCTTTCTTTGTCTTCCTTCCTTCCTTCCATAAACCTTTAGATTTCAGATACTAAAGGATTGGCACCAGTGTGATTTGTGGGTAAGCTACAAGTTATATATTGACTGGGTGTGTGGCTGGCCCTTTGGGATCAGAAGAACCATTTATTTGATGAGACTGGCTGTAAAGAACCACTCATCTCTGAATCCAGTGTTTTTGATGGTGATATAAGAACTGGAATGCCTGAGGAAATTGCTTTGTGTTTTCTTTGTAGCCAGTGTGGTGAAACAGGAGTTTACTTTTGTGTCTGATTTGGTATATCTTATAAAAGAATAACCACCAGTTTTGGACTGTATTTGCCCTATTTCTCAGCAGTTTGTCTTGAATCTGGCATCCTCAGTTGTGACCCACTAAGGCACGGTCCAGGGCCTACCCCCAGATTCATAGATTGCACTGGGGTGGAAATAGGCGCCTGGATGTCCAGAAGGAAACACTGTACATGCGCCGAGGCAGAAATATAAATGCCTTTAAAAATTTGGTCCTATGGGCCCAATCCTGCAAACATGTGTGTATGTAATTGAGGAAAATCACTTATATGCATCGGGTTTGCAATATTGGGCCCTGCATTCCCATCTGAAGGCTATGTAAGACCTTTAGGTTGTTTCAGGTAAGATACACTGTGTAACCCCATTCATGACAAGGTTTCAGAGGACACCCAAAGCCTACAGCAGTGTTTCCCAAATGGCGCGTCCAGTGGGTCACGGGAAGATTGTAGATGGGTTGCCATGTCCAGGATTGAGCCCTGACATAGTCTTACATATACTTCTCCTGACCTGGTGGTGAGAGGAGGTCTAGGGATTGAGGGAGAGGCGTTGAAACCCCACATCATGTGCCTAGTTGCAATGCCCAGGGCGGAGGGTACATACATGTAAAGGTGAATCACAAAAAACCAAAAAGAGACAAAATGCAATTGGAGGGGTCATTTTAGTAAAAAGTTTGGGAACCACTTGCCTATGGATTAACAGGGGTTTGGATTCAGGGGGGCGAGGGGAAGACATCTGACCAGTGCGTAAAAAGCACAAACCCAGAACAGAGGGGAGATATAGAACCCACTAAATCTGCAGAACCTGAGAGGCAGGGGAGAATATAGTTTGCTACCACTATCTTCTGACAGCAATAGGGCAAGAAAGTGAGAGGGGCTAAAGGAGGACAGCCAGCATTTAAAGTCTGGTTCTCCAACCCCAGGGCTCACTGAAAGCTGATGGATGGCTTGTTAGCACTACAGACAGGTCCGTCAGCTTTGCAAATTTCAGGGGCTACAACCAAACTTCAATTAACCAAGAGTTTTGGTTAAATGAGGCTGCAATCTATATTATTAGATACAGTACAATATGCTTCTCAATGTTTGCCAGATGGTCAGCAGCTGTGCTTAACACTGTTTGCTCATTGACTTGCAAGCATATTTTCCCCCAAAGGGGTCCAATGAAATAATCCAAGAGCCCCAAGATCCTCTTCATATTAAATTATTAGTTGTTATTATTTATTTATGGTAGCAGCTAGAGGCCTCACCCAACATCAAGGTCTTCTTATGTAGTCTGTGTACAAACACATAGCAACAAACAGCCTTGCCTCAGAGACATCAGTCTGAATAAACAGCACAGACAAAGGAAGGATTATTATCCCCATTTTACAAATGGGACACTGAGGTACTGAGAGACTATAGGCCTGTGGGATTTAGCTGCCCATGTACTTATCTGCATCTTTAGACACCTAAATTCCTTTGAAAATCTGGCCCTCAGCCACTTGCCCAAGGTCACACATGAAGACTGTGACATGGCCAAGAGATGGACCATAATCTGCTGAGTTCAAGTCCAAGGCCTTAACCATGACACCATCTTCCCCTTCCACACGGGTGGTGGGTATAATAGGTGCCGGCACGGACCTGCCACAGGAAGCCTGGGTCATGGTGGCCCCACCTGTGCACCACCTCTTCCCCGAGGCCGCCACTGCCTGCCACTGTCTGGGAGTCATAAGAACATAAGAACGGCCGTACTGGGTCAGACCAAAGGTCCAGCCAGCCCAGTATCCTGTCTATTGACAGTGGCCAATGCCAAATGCCCCAGGGTGAATGAACCTAACAGGTAATGATCAAGTGATCTCTCTCCTGCCATCCATCACCCCCTCTGACAAACAGAGGCTAGGGACACCATTCCTTACCCAGCCTGGCTAATAGTCATTAATGGACTTAACCTTCATGAGTTTGTCCAGCTCTCTTTTAAACCCTGTTATACTCCTAGCCTTCACAACCTCCTCAGGCAAAAAGTTCCACAGGTTGACTCTGCTCTGTGTGAAGAAGAACTTCCTTTTATTTGTTTTAAACTTGCTGCCCATTAATTTCATTAATGCCCATTTGGTGGCCCCTACTTTTTATATTTTGGGAACAAGTAAATAACTTTTACTTATTCACTTTATCCACACCACTCATGATTTTATATACTGCTATCATATCCTCCCTTAGTCTCCTCTTTTCCAAGCTGAAAAGTCCTAGCCTCTTTAATCTCTCCTCATATGGGACCTGTTCCAAACCCCTAATCATTTTAGTTGCCCTTCTCTGAACCTTTTCTAATGCCAGTATATCCTTCTGAGATGAGGAGACCACATTTGTCTCCAGTGACCAGTCCCTCCTCTCTTCCATTTCACCTGCCTTTCTGGAGGTCCCTGCCACACACCGCATCTATCCTCTCATCCACCCCACTCCCCTATGATGCTCCCACCACCCACCACTCCCTGAGTCTCTCCTGCACACACCCACTCTCTCGAAGCCTCCCCCATCCTTCTCGCCACCCACTGAGCCTCACCCTGCTCTCCCCAGAAGCTGGCAGGGGCTCAGCTCCGGCCAGCAGCCTAGGTAGGGTGACCAGACAGCAAGTGTGAAAAATTGGGACAGCGGGTGGAGCATAATAGGAGCCTATATAAGAAAAAGACCCAAAAATCAGGACTATCCCTATAAAATTGGGACATCTGGTCACCCTAAGCCTAGAGCTTGTGGCTCAGGCCGGCTGGTGGGCTGGGGTGGCTCGGACCAGCAGCTTCAGGCAGCTTGGACCAGTGCTCAGGCTGGCCAGTGGCCTGGGTGGTTTGGGCTGGTGGCAGGGCAGGCCGTCAGTTTGGGCTGGCTGGCAGCCCAGGGCAGTGCTCAAGCTGGCTGGTGGCCCAGGGGTCAGGGCTGTTCGGCCATGGCTCCTCCAGCCACGGGGGATCGGGGGGAAGGTGGAGGGAAGGACTCAGGGCTCCAGCAGGCAGGGGTAACTGGAAGGGGTGGAGGCTAGGGGTAGCTTCCCTGAATGGTGCTCTGTTTATGTCACCTATTTGACTGAAGAGCTATTTTAGAAATGCTTTAGAGAGTTTCAAAAAATGTGATTGAACTATATTTTGTATTTCTCCATGTGAAAGTCCGGTGCCATCCTTACTAAGAGTCCAGCCATTCATGGTGATATAAGATACACTGATTTTCATCCTCTGGCCAGATGACCTAAACTCCCTCATAGACTTCCACCACAACTTCAACAACCATCACGTGTCCATTAAACTGTCTCTGGAACAGTCTCACACAAGCACCAACTTCTAGACACCATAATTAGCTTCACCAATGGTACCCAATAGGCAGCTATATACAAGAAAACATGGATCACCACACCTACCTTCGTAGACCCCATACACACCAAGAAATCTGTTATTTACAGCCAGGCACAGAATATGCTCTGGGGAGAAAGTCTGGGATATGCACCTTAACACACTCAAAACCATCTTCACCAAACAGGGACACTCCACCAGAGACGTAGATTGCATCATAGAATGGGCCACTCAAATATTCCAAGAGAACCTCCTTCAATAAACCTAACCGCACACCCCTAGTTGTCACCTATCACCCCACATTGGAACCCATGTGGGTCATCATCAAACAGCTACAACCCATAGTCAGTCCATCCTGGAAGAAATCTTTCCTGATCCACCTCTTCTGGTCTTCAAACAACTCTTCAGCCTCTCTAAGATCATCATCACATGAAAGCTTCCCACAGACCAGGACACATTAATTCAAAGCAGCACCAGACCCTGACAGAACAAGAGACGCAAACATATCTCCACTGCTACAATGATCAACATCCTCGTCCCAACACCACAAAACACCTTTTATGTTCCTATGCTTACCACAACATGTGGTGTACCTTGTCCAGTGCACTAAATCATAGACAACTTGTGCCTCCCCATACTGGGGGTGGGGGCATAATCTAAAAGAGAGGACACGTGGCTGCCTCATGTGTTTCCTCTGCCCAGTGACCCCCCCCCCCCGCCGCACCCTGTGCCCAGCCAGGGTCACAGTGCTCTCTCTACCCCACCAAAGTTACCAGTGAAGGGGAAGGGGATCTGTCTTTCTCTCCCTGTGCCTTTCCCCCCGGACGAAGCCACTTCTCTGTGAGAGAGCCTGGCTGGGAGGCAGCAGTGGCCCGCTCCCCGCCTGGGTTCAGCTGCTGTGGACAGCGGCTGAATGAGACAGAGCCCCCCACTCCCCAACCCAGCATGTTCAGCCCTTGTCCCTAGGGGGAGGCACAGGGAGAGAAGGACAGAGCCCCTCTCCCTCCCCGCTCCTGGCAGGCCAATGTGACCCTACATATCCTCCATGTGTCACCTCTGCACTAAATGTTCCAATAGCCACTATACGGGGGTGAAAGCAGATCATCACTACACTCTCGAATTATTCAGACAGGAAAATGGTAAAAGACAAAACCCCACATCACCTGCGGTTGAACACTTTTCACAAAGCGATCACTCCATATCTGAGCTGTCAGTCCTCGTCCCCAAAGGGCACCTGCACTGCACTTTCAACAGCTGAGCCTGGGAGCTTGAACTCATAAATTTGTTAGATGCTAAAAATCATGGACTGAGAAGAGGCCCTGGATGTCTGGCTTCTTACAACAATCTGCAGCCCACTAACAACCCCCTTCTCCAGCTGCTTTCCCTTCCCCTCCTCTTCCTTTCTCCCCTACAACTGGAGGGGTAGCCACTTCACCTTGAATGGTCCCTTAAAATATGTATTAACTACTTATGCTAAACAATCTGTTTCCCTTTATATAGTTTCCCACAGCTGAAGAAGAGCTTTGTGTAAGCTTGAAAGCTTGTCCCTCTCACCAACAGAAGTTGATCCAATAAAAGATATTACCTCCCCCAGCTTGTCTCTTTAATATCACATCAGAACTCTATGGAAGAGACAGGGTAGATTTCAATTTTCCAGGTTTCATTCAATTGCCTTAACCATCCTTTCTCTTTCTGCAATCTCTTAAACAGCTGCTGACTTCTGCAACAAATGAGGTGGGGTCCTACAGACAATTGTTTCTTTTACTGTACAATACTGAGTCATTCCCAGAGCACTCAATTCCAGGTTCTGGAGAGGGAGATCTCCAGTGGTCACAGGCCTCTCTGTCCCTTCTCCCCTGTCCAACATCTGACCCCTTCTGCTCTGTCCCCTACGTTTGTTCTTGTACGTGTCCTGTTGCTTCCCCACCATCCTCAGCTCAGTCTTTCTCCCCTTTTACTGACTTCTCATCCTTTTTCTTGTTTCCTTGCCCAGCCAGTCCAACTCTTTGCCTTGGAGCTACCTCCAGTTCCAGTGCCCCCTTGGGCTCCTCATCTCAGTCTTTGCCCCGGGGGTCTTGTCCAGCCAGGCTGAGCTCCACCCAACCTAGCTCCTCATCTGATCTGTCTCACTCACCGCTTGCTCTGAGTTGCCCCACCCTACTGGTTCCTCAGATCCCAGTCTCCCACTTCCCAGCTCCTTGGCAAGCTCAGTCTCCCCCGTTCCCATTTAACAAAAACAAACAAACAAACAAAAAACAAAAACAAAAAATGCCGTCTCTGGTGAGCATGTTGTCCAGTACGCCAGTGGTGACCTGCTTTAGGTGCCAGTGTGCAAAGACTGTGCCTCCTCCTTCAGTGGCAGCATTCTTTGCACATAGCCCTGATCTCATCACAAAGGTTTTATGAATTGAATCAGATATGCAATGTACAGTACAAGGCCTGCTCCCATTTAACACAAGCTCCTCGCACTGAGGGTAATGCCATGGTAGCCTTCTGTACATGAAGTACTGTGGAAGCAGCTCCTATACTGGTATAGTGTTAGGATTTAGGTACTATCCCTTCAAACAGTTTGCGAGTATAGTATCCCAAACTATATTCTCTGTGTTTCAGACGCAATCAGAACCCTGCCAGAGCAGCAGTAGCTGTAACTAGGCCTCATATGTTCTCTGTAGTCAATAAACACAGTTATCTAGACCTGCTGTGCCTATGTTATTCCTTCATAACATCTTTGCTGTGCAATGAGCAAACAACACAATGGCTGGGATGAGGGTAGAAGACAATGGAGGGGGTGGCAATTGCCCATAAAATGGCCACATGGACACTTTGCTCGGCAATGGAGAAGACAATATTAAAAAAATCCCCACAGAATGTTGTTTCTGTCTCAGTTTCTCAGACACATGATAAAGCTGTAACATTCGCCTTAGGCTAAGCAGCCCCTTTAGGTTTAACAGGTTCCAAAACCTCTTTGGGACTGTCCTAGAAAAAGTCCAGTATATTTATTATTAGTTATTATTATTACTGTGCTCATGAGCATCATTATATTAGATACTAGCTCCACAATCGAAATTATGCAGCACTAGATTGTAATGATGGTGGGAGAACACAGGCATGTAGTTCACTCAGATTACAGTTGCTTCCAAACATTAAACAACATTTAATATATTTTCAGATATTCAATTACATGTGCAAAGGATGTGTGTATTTGTGTGTCTGATGCATATACACAAGTAGTAGAAATGGCCATGGCAAAGGACAAAAGAGACTGTAAGTCACTTTTACATTCTCCTGGTTTTTGGTCTGGCCTGACTCCTGACATGAAAAAGAGCAATCTGAAAGCTGCTTTATGTTATGAGTAGTGTAAGAGCCATCTGGGATCAGTTAGGCTAGCTATTTGGGTGTTTTGCATAATTAGAGTGGTGCAAAGCAGATGGCATCGGTGAATTGGGCCCAAAGATTATGAAAGCCCCATAATTCATAATTCACTTAAAAAGGCCTAGATACGTGAAAATTCACATTAGACATTCTGCTAAGAATCTTAATTCTGAGGCAGATGATATCACTGTATGTGATCATAATATCTCATCTAAGTGTACAAAGACTATTTAAAAAGACTTAAAATAGTTTCACTTCAAATGAACAGCTGGAGTCCAGATCTGGATCTAAATCTTCCCCAGTTTTCAAGGGTTACAATCAGGTGTGATGGTTTAGTTCCAACTATAAAAGAAGGGTGGAAGGTGAAAAGTCTGTATTTTAGAATATAGCATAAGAGCAGCCATACTGGGTCAGACAAAAGGTCCATCTAATCCAATATCCTGTTTTCTGACATTGGCCAATGCCAGGTGCACCAGAGGGAATGAACAGAACAGGTAATCATCAAGTTTTCCATCCCCTGTCACTCATTCCCAGCTTCTGGCAAACAGAGGCTAGGGACACCATCCCTGCCCATCCTGGCTAATAGCCATTAAGGACCTATCCTCCATGAACTTATCTAGTTCTTTTTGAACCCTGTTATAGTTTTGGTCTTCAGAACATCCTCTGGCAAAGAATTCCACAGACTGACTGTGTTTTGTGAAAAAATACTTCCTTTTGTTTGTTTAAACCTGCTGCCTATTAATTTTTTTTGGTGACCCCTAGTTCTGAGGGCTAAATAAAACTTCCTTATTTAGTTTCTCCACATCAGTTAAGATTTTATAGACCTTTACCAGATCCCCCCCTTAGTCGTCTCTTTTCCAAGCTGAAAAGTCCCAGTCTTATCAATCTTTCCTCATACTGAAGGTGTTCCATACCCCTAATAATTTTAGTTGCCCTTTACTGAACCATTTCCAATTCCAATATATCTTTTTTGAGCTGGGGTGACACATCTGCACACAGTATTCAAGATATGGGCATACCATGGATTTATATAGAAGCAATATGATATTTTCTATCTTATTATCTGCCCTTTTCTTAATGATTCCCAGTATTCTGTTTGCTTTTTTGACTGCCGCTGCACATTGAATTGATCTAGATCTGTATGTGCCACCCCCTCTGACCTTTGCCTTCTAGTTCAGAGACACTGGGAGCTGGATGTTGAGCTCTGTACTTTCACCAGAAACCATCACCAATAACTGTAACATATTTTAATGATCAAATTATTTGCACATTACCTAAACTATGTTGTTTTGTTTTTCATATTGCTGCATGATTAAGATATATCTTTAAAGCATGTCTTCTACAATGTAATCGGCAAAATTCTGTTCTCTATATATTTTAACTGACATATGCCACATGTGGTTTATTCATTATTTTTACTACATTGATAACCTACACTTCATTGTAACAGGCCAGCAGGGGCAGGGGAATCTGAAAAGTTGCCACTGACTATGAAGCTCAGCCTGGAACTTGGTCCTTTCTGTCCCAAAAGTACAACCATCTATCCTTCCTCAGAAAGAATCCCCTTGGTGTGCAGTTGCCCTCAGTGGAACAGGGGTGAATGTGGCCTGAAGCTGTTATTGGTGTGTGTAATGTGAATTTTCACGCATTTTGATTTTTACAAAGAGAATAGATGAAAGGCAAAGCTGTTGGTATCTATAGCCATGTCACCTTAAAGGAACATTTGCAGACTTTTTAACACTTATGATTTAATTAGTTGCAGTGTTCTTGCTATAGAGTTTTTATTCTGGTTACATTAGTCAGCAATAAACAAACTTTTTTCTGTTTTGGAAAGAGTGTGTGTGCGTGTGTGTGTGACAGAGACAGAGATGGTTTTGCAAATCTCACCCACATACACATATTCATATAGCTAATGGTGTGGAGCGGTATAAAGTTTTTATAGGGAAGAATATAGACTGTGACTGTCCTTTTTACTGAGGAGTGCTGAATTCACAAGTGAGTTATGCAGGTCACATAAGTGCCAGGAACACCCTTGTGCCACACCACGCCTTCATGCACTCTGTAAATGCCACATAGTTTACAGAAAATGGTACAGCTAATAATGTTTCCAAGAGTATTAAAAAGGTTTTTTATTGGGGCTTTTAAACGAATATTCTTCTATCTGCAAAGCCAGGCTCCCTTAGTATCAGGAATCCAACTATACAGAGTTCAGAGGGAGAGAATAAAACATAACTAATAATAGAAATCACCTGTAAAAAACGCCACTAGCTTTTCTAGAGTCACTTAACCTCAGTCAGTTCCAGGGCTAAAAGCAAATGTGGTCCCATTGCAAAGTTCTATTTCTCTCTCCTTACCATGTGGCATGGGGTTTACAGCTCAGGACTTGAGGAGGCAATTGGAACATTGCTAGGTCAATGACGGACTGAACAGCAGCAGTAATCTGTATAATACTTATTTGGCTTACTTGCTTATTGGCTTGGCTTATTTGCCTGTGAGTAGGGGCCCAATTTGGCAAACACTTAAAAATGTGCTTAAACCCTAATGCTTTGCTGAACTCAGGCCCAGAAGAACAAGCAGAAGCAAATCAAAGTTCCCTCTAACGAATAGTTCCTGCAGGCCATGCCAAGAGCTGACCCATTGGGCAAGTGTGTGAATGTGCAGAGGATAATCTTGGTATCTCTACACCTTGGTTACTTTTGCAGAATCAGCAAGTAGGGTCACTAGTACAGGGTGATTAGAGTCTCTCCCATTTTCCAAGGGAAGACTGCTGCTTCCACTGTGTCATTGGCTCTACTGGCCCAGAAGCAAAGCAACCACCTGAAATCCCATTGTCACTTTCCCATATAACATCTTGTGGTACTCCTAGATTGTTGGTCTGATCATAAATTTTATTTTGAATATTTAAACATTATAATTTCCAATCCAAGTTATTTGGGATGGGGAAGTAGGAGCTTGATTTGATTTTTTTTTAATATTGTGTTTGCAATTAGTTGGTGTTTTATTTTAATTTGCATGTGTAGAGATTATGATGGATGCATTTTTAAGAAATCGAAAAATAAAGCATATTAAATTAACCAAGACAGTCTCCTGATTAATTCTGACTAACCAGATTAATCTCATAAATTCCAAGCCACATTACTTAGTGACAGGGTTGACTCTATTGCATGTTTTCATGAATGATCCCATCTGGCTCTGTTCCCAGAAAGCAGCCCTCACTGCATACTCCTATTCGCCCATGACTTGCCTCTCTCATATTTCAGATTATGTGAGAATTTAAAATCATCATTATTTGCATTGTGGTAGCAGCTAGAAGCCCATTGTGCCAAGTACTGAATGAACACAGAAACCTGGTCCCTACCTCCAAGAACCTACAGTGTAAATGTAAGATGAATACAGCAGCTTAGCCTATAATGTGTCTGTGTGTGTCTGGGTATGAAATCCACAGGCATAGGTGAGGAGGGCTTGAGGTAGCTCAGAGAGTACTCCATTGGGAGGAGGCAACCAGGTGTTGGATGTGTGTTGAGAGCAGAGGACCAAAAGGACCATATATTTCATGTGTCTTTGATAGACCCTCTCCTGAGCCTCACTTTCCCTGATCCTGCCTAGTACCTGTCCTATTTGCTAGCACCTGGAGAGACTCATATGCCAAATTTTGAAAATAATACTATTACCTACTACTACTACCACTACTGCGACAAACATCAAATAGCACGCTAGGGAGAGTTGAAAACTCAGGGGATTGCTACCATGATATGGAGACTTTCACCTATAAATCAGAAGTTTAATTCCAGCCCAGACTGACAGAAATCAAAATTTGACACCAATGTAAAATGTGTTGGAAATTTCAGTGATTCCAAACTTGCACTGAAATCATTAAAGCACCAAGTGAAAGTCTCTGTGTGAACACTTTTATTTTAGAATAACTGTGTCTGATTTTGATTTAATTTCAGCCATTTCTTACTGATTTAAGCAAAAGCAAACTACAGTACTCTTATTCCAAAATAGGAGTGTCGACAAGTGCAGACTTGCACTGAGAAACAAAAGGCATGAATTCAAACCCACTGAGTTAGTTCAATGCAAGTTTGTCTGCAGACAAGAACGCATCATTCCAGTTCCCAGTTGCCATGCGTAGGGAGCTAGACAGACGATGCTGCAAAGAACACCAGCAGAATTGGTACTAATACGACCCCTTTTTGGGTGTTTCAGCAGAGAAGCCAAGGACTAAACTGCCCACAGGATTAAATTCCCCCTTCTCACCAGGAGTGTTCCCCTCCAGGTCAAGCCTGAGCTACAGAAGCAGAGTAGGGGTGAGGGGGCAGTGGACATGATTCTGGGAGTGGAGGAAGATTTCCCTGCTTCCTAGGCTATATCTATCCTGTATATAAGCAGAGAAACTCCATCTCCAGAGCCACCAATCTGGCATCTTCCACCAGCACTGAAATCATGAAATCAACAAGAAAAGCCAGTATTTGTGCAGAGGAACAGAAAGTGAATCACTCACCCACTGGTTCCAGGTCTCTGGGCCTGAGAGAAACGCCAGTCCGGGTTAGGCTGACCTTGCTGCAAGGGAAACAGAAAAGTATTTTAATGCCTCTATTCTTGCCTCTGAAAATCAAAGAGAACTGATCCAGGATTACTGCAGCCTGGAAATCCATCCATGCTTAGGAGAAGCTAAAAATGTAGATGAAAGAGAATAATTTGAAAATTCAGTGGAGTAACCAGAAATATACCTCTCCATCAAGGTAAAAGAAACAAACAAAGACACAAAACAATCCTCCTCTTGAATATTAATGAATCAAGATAATTATTAAAATGCATAACAAAACAATTCAGTGAATAATCTTCCAGAGTAAGCCCAGGAAACCAAGCTGTGAAAGAAATGAAGCATGCTATGTACTGATAAGGGCATCAGTTTAATCTGAAGAACTCTATAGTACCAGAAATAAAGAGCTGAGGGAGAAGCAGAGTTAATTGATACTGAGAAAGATGTGTTTTAATGCCAGCAGCTGGAATAATACCAGAACTTCCTATTTTGTCCTTTCTACTTTTCTAAAAATGCTTGCACAGTTTCTTGCTTTCACATTCTATATTTTAATTAATTTTTTCCTGGATTCTGTGTCCTTGGTCATTACAGTATTTTTCTGTCTATGTAGAAAAGAATTCACTTCCCACAGCAAAATGTATTATTTGTTTAGGAAACACAACAGACTATAGACATAACAGACCACTATGGAACATAATTAGTGGGCTCTGTATCACTTTCCACCCACATTGTTTCATTATCAGACAAGGGACAGTTTGTAAATAAAGAAATACATGAAACAGTTCTATGTATTAAGTCTTTGTAAGGGTAGCTAAAAGGGAGAACTGTTTTCTCTCTGAAATACAAGTAGTTCCAAATCAGACTTCCAGCTATCTTCTTAATTAACTCTGCAGTAAAATTGTGCTGCCTTTAGCACTGTAAAGATGTCTCCTGGGTTATTTTAGGAATGAGCAGTTTAGGCTTTATAAAGCAGAACAGGATTATTCTGCTTGTATATACAATTACTAAGGAAAATGGAAGCTAGATACAGCTGACCTAGTTTTTATTTAGCAGAAGTTGTGATATTACTAATTTACCTATAGCTTTAATGATTATGGTAAAGAAAAGCCTCAGAATAACTAGTGACTTCCCCACAAAGGAGTTGCATTGCCATCCATTTCCTGTATGTATGCAAATTAAAAGGTATCTGTCTTTGACTTATTTTTAAAAATATTTACACACACATAGCAATACAGATATACACACGCATTTTGTCAATGAGGCCGTCTCTATCTATTTTCTGAAATGTTACAGTAATTGTCACTTTCAATTTTAGGACATACAGTTACTGACAAAAATAATTTTAGAGCTGGAACCCAAAATGATCAAACCTGGATGCCTAAATTTAGGCATTTATATTTCTGTATAGGCATCTAAATAAAAATAGCTTTATTCTCAACTGTACTGAGCACCCTCCAATCTCACTGAGTTCAGTTGGAGCTGCACTCAGCACCTCTAAAACTGGGGCTATGTATTATGCTTCCAAGTTTGAAAACTTTGGTCACAGTTGTCATCATGGCATGATCATCATGGCATACAATACATCACCAAGTGAAAAGTTTCGGCCACACACCTAAAAAATACAAAAAGATCAAAACAGATAAACTTTGTTTAGCAAACTACTCAGTTCCAAATCCAGCTTCATATGCAGAATAAAGTAGTAAGAAGTAAATACAAAAACCTTCATATTTAACCTGAAGAAAAGCTGGAAAGCTTGTCTCTCTGACCAGCATAAGTTGGTCCAATAAAAGATATGACCTCACCCATCTTGTCTCTCAAATACCCTGGAACCAACATAGTTATAGTAACACTGCATATAACAATGCAATGTGTCACTTACAAAACTTAGAGTATGTAAACAAGGAATGGTCTAAGGAGAAGCTGCAGCTACTTGGGCCAGTCATTCTCAATTTAGGGCTCTGGTCCCGAAGTGTTAGATGCTATTCCCACCCAGGCATCCCATTGCCATTACGCTGAGCTCCAACTTTTCCTCCTATCTCTTGCGGGACACGCTGAGGTAATGCACTTTCCCCAGGAGGCCAAAGTGTATTGAAAGGCCTGAAGAAGAATAGTGGATATTTATGAACAGTGACGCTGAACAGAAAGGACAGCAGGACACACACACAGCTTACCCCATCACAGGGACTCACTAAAGCACTGGCCACCTGATCAAAGGCAGCCATGCTCTCCCCTGTAGTGGAATGGCTGAAAGGTTTTATGAAGAGGAAATCTCCTTGATCAGACATTGGAGAGAAACAAGACTTGTAGTGTTGTGCCTGGGACACCAGCCCAGCTCCGCCCACATCCAGATACTTGATGAAACCTTCTGAATTCAATTGCCCAGGGAAGTTGGATGCGGACTTGCGGCCTGTCCTCCTACAACAGTGTGACAGGGCCCAGCCTGCAGCTGTGGGGCCCGATTTGAGGCACCTGATGCCTAGGACAGCCAGCATCACACATGACACCAGCGAAATGGCTACTAGGGAGATGATGAGGTAGAGAGTGACGCTGGATGCTCTGGAAGGTGATTTGGGAAGGTCCAAGGCCTTGGCAAAGTCTTGCACAGTGTTCTCCTCAGAGGAGATGACTAGAGCCACCGAGGCAGACAGGGAGGGGATCCCATTGTCCCTCACCTGGACCACCAGCCTGTGGGAGGCTCCTGACTCCCTAAGTGCCTCAGTTATTCGGATCTCTCCGGAGCGGAGCTCCACCCGGAAGGGACATGGTTCACTGGTCTCCTGGAACTGGTAGGAGAGCCAGGCATTGTGGCCACTGTCAGCATCCACGGCCACAATCTTGGTGACCAGGTAGCCGGGTTCTGCTGAGGAGGGGACTGTCTGTTGGAAGGCTGAGCCCCTGGGGACAGGTGGGTACACAATGGTGGGGGCATTGTCGTTCTGATCCAGGACGAATAGGTGGAGCATGGCGGTGCTGCTCAAGGCAGGGGACCCAGCATCCTTTACCTCCACAGGCACCTGGAACACTTTGTCCTGCTCATAGTCAAGAGCCCGTAAGGTGTAGATGGTGCCGTTCTCTGGGTTGATGTGGAAGTAGGTTGAGATGGGCACATCCTGCATGCTGATGTCCAGAATGGAGTAGGAAAGCTTGGAGTTGGTGCCCACATCTGGGTCAGAGGCGGATACAGAGAACACGGAGGCCCCAGGAAGGGTGTTCTCCTCAACGTGGGCAGTGTAGGAGGGGCTGGAGAACTTGGGCACGTTATCGTTCATGTCGGAGATCTGGAGAAAGATGGTTTGCTCCGCGGACCTTCGAGGGGACCCGGCGTCTGAGGCCATCACAGTGATGTTGTATTCAGCAGCCTTCTCTCGATCCAGAGGCTCGGCGGTGACCAGTGAGTAATGCCCTTTGAAGGAGCTCACCAGTTTAAAGGGGAGATCGTCACTTATCTGCAAGTAGACCTGTCCATTTTCCCCGGAGTCACTGTCCTTGGCGCCAATCAGCGCTATCACAGTCCCCGGCGGCGCATCTTCCTGCACCGGGCTGGACAGGGAGGTCAGCACAATCTCCGGGCTGTTATCGTTCACGTCCACCACTTCCACCCGGAGGCTGCAGTGCCCCTCCATGGCGGGGGAGCCCTTGTCTCTGGCTCGAACGGCGATCTCGTAAGCGCTGGAGTCCTCGTAATCCAGCGGGGCTTTGATTGTGATCCATCCTGTCTGGGGATCCAGGCTGAAAAGCCCGAGGAACGCATCGGGGGCGTTATTGCTGGTTTTGAACGAATATTCAACCTGCCCGTTCAGGCCTTCGTCCGAGTCCGTGACGTTCAGCTGGGCCACCAGCGTCCCCGGCGGGACGTTTTCTTCCAGAAACACTTTGGAAATCGGCGGCTCGCACACAGGGGGGTTGTCGTTGGCATCCAGGACATGAACGGTGATCCTGGCGGTGCCTGATCGCACCGGGTCCCCACCGTCGAGAGCGGTCAGTGTTAAGTGATGGGCCGCCACTTTCTCTCGATCCAGGGCTTTCTCCAGCACGATTTCAGGCATCTTCACCCCGTCTCCCCTCACATTGATCCGCAGGGCAAAACGGTCACTGGCGCTGAGTTCATAGGTGGCGATGGAGTTGGAGCCCATATCTGGGTCTTCTGCCACCTCCAGGGGTAAGCGAGTCCCCGGGTTCGCTACCTCGCTGATCTCCAAGGAAACTTCCTTCTTCGGGAACCGCGGCGCGTTGTCGTTGACATCCAGGATCTCCACCTCCACGCGGTGCAGCTGAAGGGGGCTCTCCAGCACCAGCTGGAGCTGCAGGGAGCACGTGGGGCTCCGACCGCACAGCGCCTCCCGGTCTAGTTTCTCGTTCACCAGCAGGACCCCGTCGGCCAGGTTCACCTGGAAGTGCTGCCGGCCGCCCTCGCTGACCAGCCGCAGGCTGCGGGCCGAGAGGCTCCGCACGTCCACCCCCAGATCCTTGGCAATGTTCCCCACGAAGGAGCCCGGCTCCAGGTCCTCGGGCACCGAGTAGCGAGTCTGCGCGCAAGCCGGGTCCGGCAGAGAGAGGAAGGCACCGAGCAGCAGGAGCTGCCAGCGCAAACTCGGTCTCCCGGCCATGCCGCGCTCCGCTGTGTGTGTCTGAAGCCACCCGGCGCCGCCTCCCCGGCTCCCCCGCGCCCTCCCGCTCGCTGCCGCCCGGGAACTCGCGACGCCGGTTCCAGTGTCCCCAAAGTCCGCTTCTCGGGCGCTCCCGGCTGCCCGGCAGGGCGTAGCGACTGCTCGGGAGGGGGGGAAGAGAGGAAAGGGGGGGGGAGGCGGGGAAGCTGCAGCTCAAACGCTCAGTTCCCCGGCGAAGAGCCGGCGCTGAAAGTCGGCGGGCGATGGGTGCTGACAAGTGACAATCTCGCCCCCCGCCAGCAGTGCCCCTTCCCCAAAAGTCACCCAGCCCGCGCTCCGCGCACGCAGCCCCGCCATACCCCCCCCCCCCCCGCCCTGCCCCGCCGGGCCCCTGGCGGGGACTCACCAGCAAAGGACACTCTAACCCGGGGGATGCGAGCAGCCCCGACGGGGGGGGGGGGGGCAATGGAAAGGGCAGGTGCTGAGCTGAGAGCCGGGACTTGACACAGAACCGGACGGGAGGGGGGCAGACGCGGTACAGAGAACGGCCGCGTCCCCTCCCCCGGCCCGGACCTAGAGGAGCCGGCTGCGATGCAGCGCGTCTCGTGCCTTTGGGACACCCCGACCCGGCCACACACGGTGCAGGGCACACGGCGGGGTCAGCTGGGGACGCTGCCCTGGCACGTTCAGGGAGCTCACCTCTGTGGAGCAGCTGCGATCAGGCGGGCTGTGGCCCGAACTGTTTCCGAGGCTCGCCGAGGGTCTCATGAACATGAACTCGCTGATGTCCGAGACGGGAGAGAAGCAGGATCTGTACCCCCGGGCCGGGGGGGCCGTGGCGGTCACCTGCACGTCGATCGTGGCGTCCCCCAGGCGGGGCTGGTACTGTAAGTGTCCGAGCGAGGAGTCCGGGGGCACCCGGAGCGTGTCCGGTTTCACACAGCAGCCAACCGCCGCCCGAGCACCCCCCCTGACACACCGGACACCCAGCCCCACCAAAGCAGCCAAGGACAACGCCGAGATTGTCGCTAATGAAATGATTAAATACAGTGTCAACCTGGGGTCGCTCTCGCTTTCCGCCGCGTGAGCCTTTAACCCCAGGAAGGCTTCGGGGCCATTCTCCTCCAGCGACACCAGCACGGTCACGGAGGTGGACATGGGCGGCTCGCCGGAGTCTTTGACGACCAAGAAGAGTTCCTGGGTGGCAGCATCCTGCTCCTGGAGGGCTCGAGTGGTCCGGATTTCTCCGGAGCGCAGGGCCACCCCGAAGAGACCGGGATCGGTGGCCTGCATTACATGGTAGGAGAGCCAGGCATTTCGTCCCGAGTCTAGATCCACCGCTATGATCTTCGTTATCAAGGTGCGGGGGCTGGTAGAGCGAGGAATCCGGAACCGGACCACTGAGTCCTTCCCGGTTAAAGGAAACTGGATCCCTGGGGCATTGTCGTTTTGGTCTGTGACGAACACGTGGACCACTGTCCTGCTGCTGAGAGCTGGAGAGCCGCCGTCTGTGACTTCCACCTGGAACTGGAAATAAGTGCCTTGCTCGTAATCAAAAGGCAGCTTCGCGGAAACTTGGCCGCTTGATGGGTTTATGGAGATGTATGCGGAGGGATCCGCAGCGGGGCCTTTCCCCGGGCTGCTCAGGACGGAATAGGAAAGGCGTGAGTTCTGGCCCAAATCCGGATCGGTAGCGGACACCGTGCCCAGTATTTCCCCCACCTGGTTGTTCTCTTTCACGACGACTTCGTAGGAAACTCTCTCGAACTGTGGCGTGTTATCATTGACGTCTGTAAGCGTGATGGGGAGAACTGTGTGACGGGAGAGAGGGGGGATTCCCAGGTCAGAGGCGGAGATGGTGACATTGTAGTGGGAGACGCTCTCGCGGTCCAGCCCCTGGCTGGTGAGCAGGGAATACTGGTGCTCAAAGTCTTTCCGAAGTTTGAAGGGAAGGTTTCTGGGCAGATGGCACTGGACCTTCCCATGCTCCTCGGAGTCTCTGTCTTTCACGTGTATCACAGCGACCACAGTCCCAGGAGGGGCATCTTCACTCAGGGAGCTGGAGAAAGAGGTGAGGACCACCTCCGGAGGATTGTCATTCACATCCGTGACCTCTACAGTGACGCTGCAATGCTCCTCCATCGTGGGAGAGCCCATATCCTTGGCCTCAACTTCAATCTCGTAGACAGACGCTTCTTCAAAATCTAGATTCCCCTGCACTCTGATTTCTCCCGTTTGATCGTCTATGGTAAATATCCGGCGCAAGGCTTCGGAGTTGTGGCTGCCCAGGGAATAGCGTACTTCTCCGTTAGGCCCTTCGTCCACGTCTGTGGCATTCAGTTTAATGACTAGCGTGCCTGAGGGAGAATTTTCCACCAAACGAGCTTGGTAGGAAGGTTTATTGAACACTGGATGGTTATCATTGGCGTCTAGAACCTGGACAGCAATTCGTGTTTTGCTGGACCTGGGAGGAGAGCCGCCATCCTCAGCTGTCAGAACCAAATGGTGGACAGCTCTGTGCTCCCTGTCCAGCGCTCTTTCCAGCACCAGCTCCGGGAATTTGCTGCCATCTGTACGCGCCTTCACGTTGAGACTGAAATTCTCATTGGCGCTGAGGTGGTAGGTCTGCAAAGCGTTAGAGCCCACGTCCGGGTCCTGCGCCTGATGGACAGGAAAGCGGGCGCCCAGAGAGGCCAGTTCATAGATCTGTAAAGCGATCTCGCTGCTCGGGAATTCAGGAGGATTATCATTTATATCCAATATTTCCACTTCAATGCGGTAGAACTCCATTGGATTTTCAATAGCGAGTTTGAGTTGCAAGAAGCACCGCAAATTCTGCCCGCAGAGCCTCTCTCTGTCGATTCTTTCATTGACCATTATAATCCCAGTGTTCACATTCACAGAGAAATATTGGGAATCAGAATCAGAAAGAACCTGCAGATTAGCAGCCGCGAGTTTTGACACATCTGTCCCTAGATCTTTAGCAATATTTCCTACAAAGCTACCTCGAGTCAGTTCCTCTGGGATAGCGTAACGGATCTGGGCGGAAGAGCTATGCAAAAACAAACAGAGAGAGAAGAAAGGCAGGAGTTCCAGGGACCGGGGAGACTTTCCTGCTTTTAGCATCTTTCTAAAATCCACAGCGAGAAGCTATGCACAGCAAAGTAAGCGTGTCTGCTTCAACTGCTGGACGATGAACTGTGGATCTGTAATAAAGTATCAGAGAGAAAGGGTCTGCGCTCACCGTATACCTCTCTCATTCATTGTTTTGGGCACCTATTGAAAGAGGCAGATACAGCTTCGGCGGGGAAGGGGAGGGGTACACACTGATCTCCAATATGAGCCTCTTATTCATTGGCTAAGAGCGTCTTCCCGTTTATCCAATCATTAGCCTCCTTCCCGGGACAGCAACACAAGCACCAATCCATGGGCGGAAGTTGCTGCTGTGAAACATAGGACCGTGGAACATGCAGTTTTTAACCCAGAGACACCAGGCAAACAGCAGACAATGACGAACAAAGCGAACTCTTCGTGATTTAAGCATGAGTGTCGGCAACAAGGCTTGCAGAAGTGTGATCCGGATTACCTGTTTGCAAAGCAGAAGCATTTTCTTTAAAACACACACTGATATTTTGCATGGACTGAAGCCCTTTAAATTCGGTTCAGAGATAGGTTCAGCCGATCTTATTTGGAATTGAAAGTTACTTAAATGAGAACAAATAATCAATGTCCGTCCCTCTCCTTTCCCCTCCCTCATTAGAGCTTCCAGATTAATCTCGTGTAATTAATTACTTGCACATTTACTGTCATAACCACGTTATAAATTTGTCATTGTTTAAGGCACAGGCCAGTGAACTAAATCCCTGATTTTCTGACTCACAAACTAATGAACAGCGCATTGTGGGAGCATGAGTGTGTCTGGAATACCTGCCTTACACGCAACATCTGGAGAGTTATTTTATATACAGTAAAACAAACACAAGAAACCCTTGGTGCCTAAGCGCACTTCATGATGGTGACACATTTTCACAGTTCAGCCCTAGACACAAATCCCATGTGCTGCTCTGTTCGCGGTCACATAGGAAACCCGCTTCAAGACACCCGTGCTAATTGTGAGGAATGAAGCGCAAAAGTGCCATCTCACCTGACCGGATTCATTCGATGTATTTGTACCAGATAAGAAAGCGTCAGTTTCCATCGCCAGGGCACTGGGCGGCGGACAACTCATAGGTCTCATAAAGGTGAAGTCACTTCTGTCTGAGCCTGGAGAAAAGCAGGTCCTATAGCACTGGCTCTGAGAGTCTGTGGGCCTGAGTGTCACCTCCATGTATTTCAACGTGCCGTCCGTGTTCAGCTGAAGCTTTGGGTTGGAGTGTTGGAAAATGTCCTTAGAGGGAGAGTTGCTCAGGAAGGAACAAGAGCGACCGTCTCTTTTCCTGAGGCACTTGGCAGAGACTACGGTGAAAGTAACGAGAGACACCATGCTAACTGCCACCAGCGCAATAATTAAATAGAGAGTCAGGTCGGGCTTCTTTTTGGGATTTGTAAGGAAATCGCGAGATTTGGAGTTTTCCTCCGACGCTTTGTCTTCTAAGGAAACCAGGATGGTGACGGTGCAGGACAAAGCTGGGTCCCCATGGTCCTTGACTAGCACAACGATTTTCTGCGCGGCCAGGTCTGTGTCTTGGAAGCCCCGGGCGGTCCGTATTTCTCCTGTGTAAGGAGCCACTCGGAACAAGGAGGGGTCTGTAGACTGTGGCAGCAGCGAATAGGAGAGCCAGGCGTTATGGCCAGAATCTGCATCCACTGCTGTGACTTTGGTGACCATGTAGCCAGCGGGAACAGACTGAGGTATCCTTTGGGGCGCTGCGACCTGTCTGCCAGTCACCGGCTGCAAAATGACCGGGGCGTTATCGTTCTGATCCAGAATAAAGATGTAAACTGTAACGTTTGAGCCGCGAGGAGGAGACCCCGAGTCTTGCACAGCCACGGGGATTTGCAGCACCTGAAGCAACTCGAAGTCAAAAGTCCGCTGCGCGTAAACATTGCCATTGTCCGGGTTAATGTGAACGAAGGAAGAGGCAGGGGCATCCTGGATCAGACTTCCCGCTATGGAGTAAGTGAGGCGGGAATTTTCTCCCTCGTCGGGATCGGAAGCCAAGACAGTGCAGAGCAAAGAGCCCGGGGGGTTGTTCTCGCTCAGGAAGGCGCTGTAGGAAGCCTGAGAAAAGCGAGGGGGGTTGTCATTGACGTCCGAAATGTTGAGAAGTATTGTGGTCTCGGCGGTCAGAGAGGGGGATCCTGCGTCTCTGGCAGTCAGCTGAATGGAGTATTGAGAGACGGATTCTCGGTCCAGTTTCTCGCTGGTGATCAGCGCATAGTGGTTTTCGAAGGATTTAATTTTGAACGGCAGGTTTGGTGCGATTCCTAAACTCACTTCCCCATTGGCACCCGAGTCTCGGTCTCGCACATTGAAAAGCCCCACCACAGTCTCCAAGGGGGTGTTTTCTGGCACCGGGTTCACCAAGGAGGTCAGCAGAACCTCTGGGGAGTTGTCATTGACGTCTTCTACTTCCACCTGGAGAACGCAGTGGCTTTCCATTTCCGGCACGCCCCTGTCTCGGGCTCTTACGTGGATTTCATAGAAACCCGCTTCTTCGAAATCCACAGCTCCCTGAACGCGGATGGCGCCAGTTTGGGGATCCAAATCGAACAACTTCCGGACGGAGTCGGAAGTGTGACTAGCAAAGGAGTACTGTACTTCTCCGCTGGGGCCCTCGTCAGGGTCAGTAGCATTGAGCTCAATAAGCAGAGTGCCCACGGGGGTGTTTTCCGGCACGCTGACTTTGTAGACAGACTGGTCGAACACAGGTGCATTGTCATTGACATCCACAACAACCACGGTTATCTGCGCACTGCCTGACCTGGCCGGATTTCCCCCGTCAATGGCGGTCAGTACCAGCTGGTGTTCTCGCTTCTCCTCTCGGTCCAGGGCTTGCTCTAGCACCAGCTCCGGGAAGAGTTTGCCGTCCTTAAGCTTCTTCACGTTCAGTGAGAAGTGCGGGCTGGGGCTGAGCCGGTAGGAACTGACAGTGTTGGTCCCCACATCCGGGTCCTGGGCACTCTCCAAAGGGAAGCGCGCAGCCACGGTGGCGGACTCCGGGATCCGCACCGTGCTCTGGGCAATGGGAAAGCTGGGCGAATTGTCATTCAGGTCCAGGATCTCAACCTCCAGGCGGAAAAGCTGCAGGGGGGTTTCTGTAACGACCTGCACCGGCAGCACACACCCCGCGCTGGCTCCGCACAGGCTCTCTCTGTCTATCTGTTCATTCACCAGCAGAGCGCCGCTGGCCAGGCTCACCGCAAAGTACCGTCTGCTCTCCTCCGAGCCCAAGCGCAGCCTGCGACCCGAAAGATCCGCCACCTTTAAGCCTAGATCTTGAGCCACACTCCCCACTACTGTTCCCAGCTCCGACTCCTCCACCACTGAATAGCGAATCTGCCCGGAGACCCAGCCCCAGCCGCACAGGGAAAGCAACCTCAGTACTTGCCATTTCCAAGCGGGTGGCCCGGGGCTTCTGGGCTCCATTTCTGAGCTATCCTCCCCTAGAAAGAGTCTTTGTCCTGTCCCGGCACACAGGAGGCACCAGGGTCTGGATACGAGCTTGTAAAATCCCCGGTATTCCCCTCCACAGCTGATAGAACGGCGCCCGGGTTTGCCTAGCTGCAGCAGCGATTGTTAATCACTGAGTGGAGGGGGTGGGCTGGGGGAGGGGAGCTGAATCGTAGTCACAGCGCCGGAGGAAAAGGCGGGGGGGGGGTAACAGAGAGGAAGAGCGGATCCCCACAGCCTAGATCAGCACCTCATTGGATGACAGCTCCATCCGCTCTCGGCCAATGACAACGCCTCCTAAACACTTAAAGATACAGAGACAAGCACAACAAGCCAGCGTCAGAAGGACTAACTCCCCCATAATTACATTTCACAAGCGTTAGTCAGTGGTTTTGGCAGCTAAATTTAGCAGCTCAGATTTTTGTTCTCAAGGAAACAGCACGTCGTGGAAGCATACAAGGTACAAATCCTCATTATTTTGCTTTGGCAACCACGATCGTGACTTCAGATGTCACCCATCTCATCTCAACAAAGGACAAATCCTCAGCTGTGATGAATGCAGAACCCTGGTCTATGTATAAAGAACCCTGGTCTCTGTACACAGTGTTTTCATAAGCTATGAAAAGATATTTGTTAAAGCTGGATGTACCGTCCACACCAAACATTTCACTGCATTGGCGAAATATCCCCAATATCATTTTGAAGCCTCAGGGTAACCAGATAGATCAGAGCACTTTCTAAACACCTAGCAACTGCCACCTTTCAACAAAAGACTTAAAAATCTGTCAGGGTCTCCCAACACTACTGCGATAATTTACCCCCCAAAAGAGTAGAATGTTCACATTTACCACACTATTTTGAGGCCTTGCAATGTATTTTAAAGGTACCAGACGGATTTCCAGAGACTCACAATCCACCCTACACTTCTTAAAACCTGCTGTACAAGGACAACAGTACAATTATTGCTGCTATGGAGTCTGAGAGAAATACCTCGCCCTCTTCATCAGGGCCTCCAATATTAATCCCTCACTCAAAACCAAATTATAAATAGATATTTTCCAAATCAGGAGTCATCTGAAATAAAAGCAATTAACCAACATGCTAAGGATATAAGAACATAAGAATGGCTATACTGGGTCAGACCAAAGGTCCATCTAGCCCAGTATCCTGTCTACCTACAGTGGCCAATGCCAGGTGCCCTGGAGTGAGTGAACCTAACAGGCAATGATCAAGTGATCTCTCTCCTGCCATCCAACACTCTCCTCTCACAAACAGAGGCTAGGGACACCATTCCTTACCATTACAAGAAGACATTAACTCAAACCCCAGATATGTAATAGTCTCTGGCTTCTCACCTCACTGGGATCGCTGAGGTTATTGTTGGCCAGAAGAGTGTCCGCGCTGTTGATGTCCGGTTGACTAACGGGTTTTGCAAACAGGACACTGCTCCCCTCTGATAATGGAGTCTGCCCAGGCCTTTGGAGAGGACATCGAGAAAGAAAATCTCCCCCAAAGGCAGTGGGGAAGTCCAGGTTCTCGTCCACGTTCTGGAGACCGCTATCAAAGTGTCCCCCCACCTGCAGGGTATTGCCTCCCTTTATATAAGTAGTCCAAGCTGCATCCGAGTTTCTGGCTCTTGCATTTCTAAGGCACTTCACGGCTAAAAATAGGCAAGCCATGGCAGAAAGGGCTGAGATTGCTGCCAGAGCAATGATGAGGTACACTGTCAAGTGGGGAAGGCCATCCTCTTCCAGGTTAGACCTCCTGAAGTCTGCTGAGCTCCGGTCAGGGTCCAGCTCTATGTTAATGATGACAGTGGTCGTGGTAGACATGGGCGGTTCCCCACCGTCTTCGACCACAAGGACAATGTTCTGCGTGGGGGAGTCTTGTTCAAGGAAAGCTCGGGTAGTCCTGATCTCCCCGGTGTATGGGGAGACTTTGAAGAGGCTTAGGTCTGTGCCTTGCTGCAGTTTGTAGGAGAGCCATGCGTTCCGCCCCGAGTCTCCGTCCACCGCTGTCACTTTGGTCACGAAGTGTCCCGCCTGCGAAGAGAAAGGGATAGACTGCTGGGCCAGGAACCCCTTCCGAGCCGCAGGAGAGAGAATCAGAGGAGCGTTATCGTTCCGGTCTAGGATGAAGATGGAGACAGTCACGTTGGTGCTGAGAGGCGGTGACCCGCCATCTCTGGCTTGTATCTGCACCGTTATCTGTTTGATTTGTTCATGATCGAACGAGGAGCTGCTGTAGATGGTCCCGTTTTCGGCGCTGACATAGATATAGGAGGAAACGGGCAGCCCCTGCAGGGTACTATCCACGACGGAGTAAGAGAGATGGGAGTTTTGGCCCAGATCGGGATCAAAGGCTGACACCGAGCAGATGGGAACGTCCAAAGCGTTATTCTCAGGCACCTCGGCTTGGTAGGCAGGCTGGGAAAAGCGGGGCGGGTTATCGTTCAGGTCCGATATGTTTATCAGGAGGCTGCTTTGGCTGGAAAGTGGCGGCGATCCAGAATCTGTAGCTGTGATCACAACCTTATACTCCGAGACCTCCTCCCGATCCAGCGGGCCGCTGGTGACCAGGGAGTAGTGGTTCCTGAAGGACGGTACTAGCTGGAAGGGGATGTCTGCCGAGAGCTGCAGCTGAACCTGAACCTCTCCGTTTTCCCCGGAGTCTCCATCACTTACACTGAGAAGAGCCACCGCCGTCCCCGCTGGCGCGTCCTCTCGAATCGTGGCTGAGAGCGACGTGAATCTAACGCGAGGGGCGTTGTCGTTGACATCCGCTACCTCCACCAAGACGCTGCAATGGGCGTCCATGGAGGGAGAGCCTTGGTCTTTGGCCCTGACATCGATCTCGTACACTGTGCCCTCTTCATAGTCCACATTTCCCAGGACTGTTACTTCTCCGGTCCTTTCCTCGATGCTAAACAACCGCCAGATGTTCTGGCGAGTGTGGCTGCTGAAGGAATAGGTGATCTCTCCATTCGTCCCCTCGTCCTGGTCGGTGGCATTTAATCTAATCACCACAGTCCCCTCCGGCGCGTTTTCCAGCAGGGTTACTTTGTACACGGGCTGATCAAAGACGGGCGGGTTGTCGTTGGCGTCAACAACGGAGACGACAATCTCGGCAGTTCCGGATTTAGCAGGAAGCCCATCATCCAGGGCTGTCAGCACCAGCCGGTGCTGCTCCTGCTGCTCCCGGTCTAGCGCCTTCTCCAGAACCAGCTCGGGGTGTTTGCTGCCGTCTTTACGACTCTTCACATTCAAGGTGAAACAGCCAGGCGGGCTCAGCCGGTAGGTGCTGACGGAATTGGATCCAACGTCCAAATCTTCTGCAGGCTCCAGAGGGAACCGGGCGCCTGGCGCTGCGGACTCGGCAATCTCCAAGCGGGTGAGGCTAGTAAGAAACGCCGGAGCATTGTCGTTCACATCCAGAATCTCCACTTCCACGCGGTGGGAGGCCAGCGGGTTGGCCAGCAGGAGCTCCAGGTACAGCAGACAGCGCGGACTAAAGCCGCAGAGCCGCTCTCGGTCTATCCGCCCCTCCACCACCAAGACACCGCTCTGCGCCTCTGCTCTGAAGTGCTTCTGAGCCAAGCCGGGCAGGATCTGCAGCTGCCGGGAGGCCACCTGGGCAGCATTCAGACCCAGGTCCCTCGCCACATCCCCAACAAAGGCTCCCGGGGCCAACTCCTCCGGGATGGAGTAACGGATCTGTGCCGCCTGCCCCCCACCCCGCAGCGGAAAGGAAACCAGAAGCAAAGCGCCTACTTGCCATTGCAGGAACCCCCTGCTCCCCATCGCTGAGCGCATGGTGCAGCCCTAGCCGGGGGAATCCGCCCTGCCTTTCTCAGAGCTCTGTCCGCTCCGCGACAGCCAAGGAGGCCACTGGGTGAGAGCAGAGGCCGGCGGCGGGTTTCAGATCCCCTAGACTAGCAGAGCGGCGCAGCGCCAGTGTCTCTGCCTTGTTTCCCGGCAGAGCAGCAAGGAGCTTAGTCTGGCCCGGAGGAAGAGGGTGGGACAGTTCCAGTGTCAGTCAGAGGAGACTCGATCACCACCGCAACGGCAGCATCTGATTGGTAGAACAGAATCACTCACGCTCCGCGTATAGGCAGTGAGGGGGAACGCTTAAAGGGCCAGCACGGCTAAGAGCGATCGGAGGCAATTTACCAACAGGCAACAATTGCACTCGGCAGCGGATGAATTGAACTGTACGTAATAACTCACCTAAGGTTTGTAAAGCGTTTACATTTAGTCACCGGTATCCCTGTGGTCCAACGGCCAGATTTACCATTCAAATGTGGGGAATTGCACGTTTCTTGCAGACCAGTAAATAAACAGGCGAATACTAACATTAGTGATATAAATTATCACCAAATTAAACGTTATTCTTCCCACTTGCGATCATTCTTAGTTCGTTTAAACGCTATGTGAAGATCGCGCACAGAGTATTCTGCGAAACCCTTGTAAAGGAGGCAGCTGGAAAGAATGGGAAGGGATGATAATCCTCTTCTACTGTTCTCCTTTAATCCCCGGTTGGGAGCTAGGTTTATCTGCACGCCCCGGGAGTTCTCTAATCTCTCCCTGCAGCTGAGGGGTTCGGCCACCCGCACCTAACTCAAAAGTGCTTCTCGCCACTTTGGTCAGGTTCACGTCTGTTGACTGGCAGGCTGGGTTGGAAGCTTCCCCCGCTGGAGACATACTGAAAGGTTTCAACAACATGCAGCTGTTGCTTCTGGAGGCTGAACAAACAAAGGATCCGTAACGGTGAATCTGGAACGTGAACGTGAGTCTGGAACGTGTGGGCATTTCCCCCTACGTCAGTGAATTTAATTGGCTCTTCAGCGCTAATTTGCATGCGGAGAATTCCGTTGGAGTATCTTCACTTCCTCCCGCCTCCTACTGGACTGTCTGATACAGAAGCGCTCCCGTCTCCACAGCTATAATCACAAGCACTGTCGTTGCAGCACCTGTAGAGTAGGGCGAGGAAGGAGGCAAAGGAGATGACTGAGATCGCTGCCAAGGACAGAATCAGGCACAGGGTCGAGTGGGACTCGTTCTCTTTGGCTGTGGAAATTCTTTAAATCCAGGGAAGGCGTCAATAAAGAGCATAAGAGTCAGGGAGGCTGACAAAGGAGGGTCAAGGATTATAAACTTTGGGGGCAAAATAGCTCTGTGAACTGCGCGGGCGGTTCTTATCTCCTCGGTGTAAGGTGATACCACAAACAGGCCAGGATCTGGGGCGCTGATCAGTTGACAAGAAATCCAGGTGTTTGGGTCCGAATCTGAGCCCACGACCGTCACCTTGGTCACCAGGTGACCAGCGTCGGCAGAAGGAGGAAGAGTTTGCGGAGACACAGAGCCTGTTTGACTCGCGCGGCTACCAAATGTCAGGGGTTGTCAGTGAAGTCCAGAAGAGAGAGGCGAACAGAAGCGCTGCAGCCGAGATGGGCCACCCAGGTCTCTGGCCTGCGCCTGGAGCTGCAGAGTTTGCATTTGCTCGCGGTCAGAGGAGCGGAGGGGGTGGACGCTGCTGGTCTGGGAGTTGATAGAAACATACGAGCAGATGCGCACTTCCTGGGGCTGCGTGTCCACCAGGGAGTAGGAATTGAGCGAGTTCTGGCCGGAAGCTGGGTGCGACGCGGGGAACCCCAGGGCGCCGGGGCCGGGGTTCTCCTTCACAAACAACTCGGAAGCAGATTCCGGGATCGAGGGCGGATTGTGGCTCACAGGGGAAAGGTTTAGCGCCAAGGCTCTTTTGGCGGTGATGAGGGGGCCGCGAACAGTGACTGTGATGTCGTAGCCGCAACACGCCTCCCTGGGGAGTTGCAGTGACCAAGGAGAATTGGTTTCTCAAGGAGGGTCTCAGTCTGAAGGGCAGGTGCTCAGTGATCCGGAAAGTCACTTCTCCTTAATCCCCGAATCCAGATCTCTGGCGTTGTTGTCCTCTGCCACAGCCCCCAGCTCGGCGCTCTCGGGGAGGGAGCCCAGCACCGGAGTCAGTCTGATCCCGGGGCGTTACCATTGACATCGTGGATGTCTGCCTTAGCGCTGCAGCGCTCCTCCATGGCAGGCGACCCCCATCTTTCGCTCTGTCAGATTCCTAATGTCTACCGGTTTCCAAATCCAGCCTGCCCAGCAGTGTGACCTCCCCGCTTCGGGTGAACGGCGAACAGTTGTTAAAACACCCTGGGAAGCTTGGCTCCTGAGTGAACAGGTGATGTGACCCTGTCTGGGTTAGTGGCGTTGAGCTGGACCACTAGGCTGCAGGCGGAGTGCTCTCCCGCAGGCTGACCCTTTTAGGCAGACCGATCAAAGAGCGGCGCATGGTCACTGGCCTCCAGAGCAGAGACCCTGAGCTTTGCTAGCCCGGGTCGTGGAGGGCGGCCCCGTCCAGAGCTGTTAGTACCAACTGGTATCGACTTGTTTCTCTCTGTCCAAAGCCCCTCCCAGCAGCAGCTCTGGCACGAGGCTCCAATCACTGCTCATCTTCACTTCCACAGCAAAGTGATCCTTGGGGCTTTGCAGCCGATGACGGAATTACCGCCGAGGTCAGGGTCCCGTGCTTTCTCCAGAGGGATCCGTTGTCCTGGGGACACTGACCCCATATTCCTAAATCCGGTTCTCTTTACAGAAAGCTGGGAGGATTGCCCTTAACCTCTGCGATCTCCACCTCTGCTCGGTACATTTACAAGGGAACTTCAGTCACGAACTCTTAACTGTGTAACGCTAGACCTCAGCCCACAAAGCGTCCTCCCCGGTCGGTTGGATCCTTTATAAGCAGAACTCCGCTTCTCAGATCCACTCGAAAATGTAGCCTGTTCGCCTCACCAGAGACCTGCAGTATGCGAGCCACCAAGGAATCAATATCCAGCATCAAATCGGTTGTTATATTCCGCACAAAGGCGCTCTGCTGGGATCTCTGTGGGACAGACTATCGAATCTGCCCAGAGATTAAATCCAAATGGCAAGAGAGAAACGATTTGTCCTTTTCCGTCGCCCATTTCCACCCTTGGCTTCTGGATGCACAAGCTGGTCTGGCTGAGGGCTCAGATCCTTCATAATGCATACGGAAAAAATCTAACCTGCAGCAACCAGAGCGAGGTTTCTTTCCCTGCTCCTGCTTTCTCTGCCTTTGCCTGGCGAGCGCTGGAAGGTTACGCTATATACTTTCCGGGGTAGCAGAGTTGATTCACTCTCATTTCAGCACCTCATTGGCAGACAGCGCCAAAGGGACTCAGTCAATAACCACAGCAGAGACGCTCTTAAAGATACAGGGTGAATTTTTCATTGCTTTGTATATATAATATTTTCTGCTCCCTGACTCCAACACTACAAAATACTGTATTTCCCACCCTATCATTTTCAACACTCTTGTGTTCTTGTGTAGAAAACATGTGCATTAATGTACATGTCTCACAAATTATATACAATACCTGTCACAGAAACGGTAGGCTCTTAGCAGTTCAGGGATTTACCACATTGTCTATTCCTCATGATCAAACAATTCTAGGGAACTGAAAGTTATTCTGACTGCACAAGGGTTAATCATTAAGAACAACAGAAATAACCTACAAAACTCAAACTTCTGCCAATTTGTTGCTTACTGAGGTGCAAAATGAATACCATTTCAAGTATTTAAAAAACTCAAAGCAGGTAGATTTAATTCTGGACTTCTCATTCAAACCAGTCTACAGCAAAAACCTATCCAATTCATTCAAATGCTGAAAATAACTGAAACATACAACCACGGACTATTATATACCCAGACGACAGTCAAGGGCAAATGTTATACCCCTGATCTATTTATGGGAAAAAACAAAATTGCATGAAAAATGAGAAAGACTGTGAAATATTATACCACAATCATATAGTCACTGCTTTTGTTATTACGTGTTAAAATACAATCCCAGATTGTGTTAGTATGAGATGGTTGGTATTTAGTGTTCTTGAAAGTCCATTCTTTAACCATTATAATAGCTTAAAAATAAAAAACCCAGTAAGAGCACATTATATAGCACTAATTACTTACATAACCAGTAACTGCATCAAGAGCAAGTTCCTCAGGAACGCTACTTGTTTTCAGAGTAATATTTTTCAGATGAAATTACATTCAAAATTATAATAGTCTAATCAATACAATAACAGGTGCAATTAATTCAGAAATAATGAAGATGTAATACTACACCATGACAATGGGATGTTGTTCTGAAGTATAGGAGACAAGAGCTTCTTTCTCTGACTCTGAGGCACCTCAGTTCTCACTTACCCACTCACCATATTGATACAAAAAACACACTGGGGAGACTCTAAGACCATTTGCAAATCTGCAGAGTGAGGACTGTCCTTTTTTCACACTGACCACAGTGAAAGCTGCGGGCGCTCAGCACTTTACACAACTATAAGATCTAAGCACTTGGACAGTGATTGGGAAAAAACCTTTCACTTCCAATACAAGATCTTTGATGCCCTTTCAAAGTTAAGAGAAATTCTCTCGCCCACATTCTTATTATGAAGTAAAATAAAAACAGAGCAGAGGCTAAACTAGATTAGCGAGGAAAAGTTACAGTGGACCTTAGATTCAGCAGCCTCTAAAGGTTACATATGCGTCTCACAAACCAAGCCTCAAACCACATATTTATATAAAGTCTCAACACCTCCCCTACAGTGGAGCGATTCAACGGTCTCTTGAGGCAGAACACCGAATCAAATACACACTTATTCAACCAGATTACTTTAATGAGAGAGATCCCGGGGATTCCTTTATGTAAACCAAAACTAAGGAGCCTTAACATCTTGGACATCTACTGGACAACTATGATACTTCTCAACTATGACACTTCTCAAAGTCACTTACGTTAGGGAATAAAACATGGCGGAACGGTGGGGATTCAATATTCCTGCTGTTCAGGAACAGCTTCTATGTGCCGACACAACACTTTGACCGCCACAGCTGACAGGTAAAAGCCAGTGGTTTGTACCTATCTCGAACTGAGAGCTCACAGCGCAACACAACACAACACAACACACGTGAGAGGGCTACATTACCTCGCCTGGAGTGGAACACCTGCTATCTGTGCCTATTCTCTGATGATATAATCCGGGCTCGCAATTTTTCACGGTGTTCTGTCGGCTCCCAGTGGGGCTGGGGCCGAAGGACTTTGTGCACATAAGGTCACTCTGGCGGGAGTCCGTGGTAAGATACACCTGCTGGTAGAAGTTCGGCGGCACATATCCGCCCCGGACAGCGTCTATGCGGGTGAAAGGCCCCGGCGTTCCGTAAAGGGAGCTCCTGGAGGAGCAGAAAATCTCCTTCGATTGTCTCCATTTGTAAAATTTAACAATGCTCACCCCTATCACCGTGACAAAGAAGGCTACGGAGACCAAGATCACAGCTAGGGTTAAATAGAAAGTCAATTGCTTCTTTTTGTCCTGTGTGGGGGACACATCAGTGAGGTCCGTCAGGGCCTCCTTAGCAGTCTCCGCTACGGCTATTGTGATGGTGGCGCTAGAGGACCGGGCTGGCTCCCCATGGTCTTTGACCAAGATGACCAAAGAGTGCTTAGGAGCATCGCCCTCCAGCAGCTGGCGAGCTGTGCGTATCTCCCCGCTGTGTAGTCCCACTGAGAAGAGGCTGGTGTCGGTGGCCTGAAGAAGGGTGTAGGAGAGCCAAGCGTTGTATCCCGAGTCCGCATCCCAGGCCACGAGCTTGGCGACCACGTGCCCGGCGCTGACTGTTGGCGAGATCATCTCGAGGTGCAAGGAACTGCTGTTTGGAGGCGGGTATAACACGCTGGGCGCGTTGTCATTCAGGTCCGTGACAAACACAGTGACCGTGAGCTTTGTGGCGAGCGCCGGGTGGCCGCCATCGCGGACATGCACTGTCATTCTGAACTCCATGATGTCTTCGTGGTCCAGGGAAAGCAGGGCACAAATGGTGCCGTTCTCCGGATTGATAGAGAAATACCTGCCAACGACGTTGTCCGAGGAGGTGTTTTCCAAGATGGAGAAGGAGAGGCGAGAGTTCTGGTTCAGGTCTGGATCCCAGGCACTTATGTGAAATATTGGCTCGCCGGGAGGGTTGTTTTCCGCCACATATACCTGGTAGGAGAGCTGGGGAGATTTGGGGGGGTTGTCGTTGATATCTGACACTTGCACTAGTATCTGACTTTCCGCCCAGAGCGAGGGCGATCCCGAGTCCCTGGCGGTGACGGTGATGTTATACTCCGACACAATTTCCCGATCCAAAGCTGCTTTGGTTTTCAATGTGTAGTAATTCTTCAGGGAGGAACTGAGTGTGAAAGGGATTCCAACGGGTATAAAGCAGTTTACCAGGCCGTTATCTCCAGAATCCAGGTCAGTGACGCTTAGCAAAGCTATGACTGTCCCTGGGGCGGCGTCTTCAGGCACCGGGCTGTATACCGACGTCACTGTGATGTCAGGGGCGTTGTCATTTACATCAATGATTTCCACCAGTACTTTGCAATGAGCCACTCCCGGATTAGAGCCCTTGTCTTTAGCTTGTATGTAAATCTCATAAAAAACCGTTTCTTCGTAATCCAGGAGCCCTTTCACCCTCAGTTCTCCAGTAGTAGAGTCCAAGGCAAAGAGCTCTCTCACTTTGGCAGGGGTGTGACTACTGAAGGAGTAAACTATATCTCCATTGGGCCCCGCATCCAAATCAAAGGCGCTGGTTTTGACCACCAGAGTGTCTGTCCGGGTGTTCTCCCTTACGCTCGCCCGGTAGGCAGTCTGGTTAAAGACCGGGGCATTATCATTAGCGTCCAGAACATCAATGTGGATGTGCACACTGGCAGATCTCGCAGGGCTCCCCCCATCCAGTGCTGTGAGGATCAGTTCCAGTTCTGGTTGCTCCTCCCTGTCTAGCTCCTTTTCCAGCACCAGTTCCGCATATTTGCTGCCGTCCCCTCGCGTCTTCACATTTAACACAAAATGCTGGTTGGCGCTGAGCTGGTAGGTCTGCAAAGAGTTACTCCCCACATCCGGGTCTTGGGCGCTCTCTAGTGGGAAGCGCGCTCCAGGCGCCACTGACTCACTGACTTCCAGCCTCATCCGGCTGGACGGGAAAGCTGGGTCGTTGTCATTGATGTCCTGGATCTCCACGGCAGCGCTGTATAGCTCCAACGGATTCTCGAGCACAATCTCAAAGCCCAAGGTGCAGGGAGACAGCGTCCCGCAGAGTTCCTCCCGGTCTATCCGCTCCTTCACGAACAACATCCCGCTCTTCAGATCTGCCTCAAAGTACCTCTTGCTGCCTCCGGACACCAGCCGGAGCCTGCGATCCGGCAGCCGCTTGAGCTCCAAGCCCAGATCAGCTACCACATTCCCCACCCAGGAGCCTTTCTGCGTTTCCTCGGGGATGGCATAGCGAATGGCTGCGGAAGCCCACTCCGAAACGCCGGACAAAAGCAACAAACTAAGTACTTGCCATTCAGTTACCCAGCGGCTCCTTCCAGCAGCGCGGTTCATGTCCCTGTAGGGCAGCTACTTTGCCAGGCGTTTGCACGGTCTATTCCCCTTAATAATCCTCAGCTCGTCCTTTCATACTGAGACCCGGTGAGTCCCGGAACGGGGCTGTGTGTTTGTGACTCAGGCATTGCTCTCCGGCACAACACTCCCTCCCGCTCGGCTCTCGCTGTCTCTGCTGCATCCCGGTTCACAGCAGGAAGGGCCGCCAGATCCCCAGCTCCTTCATTGGCCAACAGCGGCACACAGAGTCCCAGCCAATAACTGCACGGAGAACTGCTCCAACAGGCTCCCTACTACTGCGCGCGCGCAGTCCAAGGCGCTTTGTCTAACTTGTCGCATCGCCGCCCAGTGTTCATGGGAACGCAGCGTCACAGGGTTTAATACAAAACTAAACACTTCAGAAGAAAACGCATTTACCCAGGCACACGGGAATTGGGGATTTAAGTGGTTTCACACTTCTTTGTACGTTCTGGGAAGGCACATTTCTTAGAGCCATAGCACATCGTATCACAGCTCTGAAAGCCAAGGAAATATTCTCCTCCTGCTTCTACATGCTGATCTCCCAATGACATCGTGGGGAGCAAAACAAAAGAACACACACACCTCCTTCACTTAAACTAGATATCTCATCAGAGAAACCAACGAAAATATCATGTCAGCCTAACCTCATAGGGCTATTTTTCCAGGTGGGACAGAAAACCACAAGCAGGCAGCAGCAAAGGGTAAAAATAAGCGATGAAGTGAACCAAAGCGTTTGTGGTGCGCAGAAGGCAGGTCCACTTAGAACAAGGAATGGGAGACGCCAGTAGTAACGGAGCGCGTGGGAACAGGAGGGAGAGGTACAGAAGAGGGTTGAGGGGTCGCTAACCGGTGTGTGCCGGGCAAGGGAAGGCGAGGAGCAAGTGGCTTACGAGGCGGAAAGGACAGGGGGTGCCACAGAGAAGAGGAGTGGGTGGTGGAGAGAGAAGAGAGGCAGCAGAAGTCTCATTACAGACGCAGCAGGGGGGACATGGAGAACCAGGGAGTGCAACTGCCACAGCGAGGATGGTGGTTCATTGCGGTCACATTCATCGCCTTTGCCAGCCTCTGAAGTGGAAGTGGATCAATATCATCGTACATGCTATCTCAGCATCTTTTCGAAGCGGTTTAAAGGGCGCACATCTTAACCGAGCTCCTGCCCCTGTCCTTTCTCGGATGACTTCGCCCCATTGCTTCTTCCGCAGGGCTCTGCAGATTTTAGTTCGAATGACGCGCTTGCTTCGAACGCCGCATTATTTGCCTGTCAACAAATCGGCAGCTGCCATGTGGACAGAAGGATAAAAACGATAACGAAGGGCCACATTCTGCAAAGGGTCTCGCCCTGAACGTTCCCTTTGACTTTAGGAAGCCAGCCAAGGGCATTAACCGGCGCAATAGTCACTATGATTCTCATCTCCTCCCATTGGTCTCTCCTCAAATTACCATTTCCGAGCTACACAAGACACCAGAACATAAGTACAAATTGAATCTAAGGGCTTGGTTACACTGGCACTTTATAGCGCTATAAAGCCCCCACGAGTGCTATAACCTCCTCCCCGTCCACACTGGCAAGTCACGTAGAGCGCTATAACCGCTGAGTTATAGCGCTATTATTAATCCGCCTCCGCATGGGGAATAAGGGCTGTAGCGCAGCTGCTGTAGCACTACAGCAAGAATGTGGACACCCACTGCGCATTAATTGGCCTCCAGCCCGTCCCATAATTCCCGTTTGAGCCACTCTGGTCATCACTTGCAAACTCTTTTGTCCTGTCCTCAGGTGATCACACATCAGATCCGCCCTTTAAAGTTCCAGGGAAATTTGAAAATCCCCCTTCCTGTTTGCTCCAGCCAAGCCTGGCGTGCTCTCAGAGAATCCTTGCAGGTGATCATTCTGATTGATCATCATGACTCCATGTGCCATGCCTCCTCGCAATAGGCGATCCCCAGCATGGAGCAATAGCGAGGTGCTGGACCTCATCAGCTGTTGGGGGGAAGAGGCTGTTCAGTCTCAGCTGTGGTCTAGCCGCAGGAATTTTGATACCTATGGGCAGATATCACAGGCGTTGGCAGAAAGAGGCCATGAGTGGGACACTCTGCAGTGCCGTGTTAAGGTAAAGGAGCTAAGGAATGCGTATTGCAAAGCCCGCAAGGCAAACGGCTGCTTCGGGGCAGCCCCGGTGACTTGCAGATTTTATAAGGAGCTGCACAGGATACTTGGTGGTGATCCTACAGTCACTCCATCGACCACCATGGACACTTCCCAGCCCACCACTGAACGGGGTGTGTGTGTGTGTGAGCAGGAGGATGAAGAGGAGGAGGAGGTGGAGGAGGAGGCGGCAGCAATCCAGGGCATGGAGGAGTCCCTGGACACATGCAGCCAGGAGCTCTTCTCAAGCCAGGAGGGCAGCCAGCCACAGTGTCCAGTGGTTGCAGGGGGCAGCTCAGCAGTAGATTGTGGAGGTAAAGCTGCTTTTGTATTGGGAAGGCAGGCAGCTTGGGGTGGAAAGGGATGCAGGGGGCATTCCACCTGGAGCTCTTCTCAAGCCAGAAGGAGGGCAGGGGGCATGCAGCCAGGAGCTCTCCTCTAAAGCCAGGAGGAGGGCGGCCAGCCACAGCATCCAGTGGTTGCAGGGGCCAGCTCAGCAGCGGATTGCGGAGGTAAAGCTGCTTTTCTATAGGGAAGGCAGGCAGCTTGGGGTGGAAAGGGATGGAGAATCATGGAGAAGTACCCCTTTCGGTTAACATACTCGTCTGCTAGGTGGGCGGGTGCCAGAATAGGTATATGGGTCCCATCTATCACCCCTCCACAGTTAGGGAAATCCATTTCTTCAAAGCCAGCAACAATGTCATGCACGTTACCCAGAGTCATGATTTTTCGTAACAGGATGCGATTAATGGCCCTGCACACTTGCATCAGCACAACTCCAACAGTCGACTTTCCAACCCCAAATTGGTTGGCCACCGATCGGTAGCTGTCTGGGGTAGCCAGCTTCCAGATCGCGATAGCCACCCGCTTCTCCACCGGGAGGGCAGCTCTCAGTCTGGTGTCCTTGCGCCGCAGGGCGGGGGCGAGTTCAGCACACAGTCCCATGAAAGTGGCTTTTCTCATTCGAAAATTTTGCAGCCACTGCTCGTCGTCCCAGACTTGCATGACGATGCGATCCCACCACTCAGTGCTCATTTCCCATGCCCAGAAGTGGCGTTCAACGGCCGTGAGCATGTCTGTTAATGAGACAAGAAGCTTCGTGTCAAACGCGTTCACCGCTTCGATCTCGTCTTCAGACTCATCACTGTCATCCTGCATGTCAAGGATTAACTCCACTGCACACAGAGATATGCTGGCGACAGTTGTCAGCATGTTCCTCAGCAGCTCTGTATTCATTGTGGCACACGACAATGGAAGATGGAGCGCGCTTTGCTGCAACTGTTGAAAGATGGCGCCGGAGGTGGACGGAAACACAGGGATTGCTGGGATATGCCAAAAAGCATCATGGGTAGTTGAAACAGGATGCAGAATGCCCCGCAAGTGACGCCCCCCTACCACAAGGCATTGCGCCAGATCAGGAAGAGGTGTACTGTGGGATATATGCCCTAATGCGCTGCTCTTAATGCCGCATTAAGTGCCTCAAATGTGGCCATGGTATAATGCTGGAGCGTCTCAGTGTGGACATACAATAGCGCTATTCATATTACTGTATAAGAGGACCGCTATAACCAATAATCTTAGCTATAATCTTGTAAGTGTAACCATGTCCTAGGAGACGTTCCTAGCACTTGCCCTGCCCCCTTCATTCCAGACAGTTATAATTACTTGACAGTGTACAACAAACCGAGGTGAAGACTGTGAGGCAAGTCGACAAAAACGCAGAGATTTACGCAGAAGTAACTATCCCGATGTGAATTAGGAGGAAAGGTTAAAAAAACTAACTGACTTAGCCCGAATAAGGGCAGAATGGGTGATCATTCCAGCAGAAAAGAAAGCTAGCTTAAAACTGCAAGGAGAAGTGCCCATAAAAGGGGCCATATCTTGCAACTGATATCTGTCCTCTTTCTTGCTCTCGGTCTATCTATAAACCGTAGGTTTTCCATTAACTTCCGTCATCCAACTGCCCAAGAGGTAAAGTCATCTGCCAAGGGTGAAGAGAGGCAGAAGCACAGTCATTGAATATCGGATTTGTGTTCCGAGCACTGTGCTCCAGCAAGGTGTTGGATAAGGAGCCGTAAATAGCCTGACAACAACTCCACACATGGAGGCGGGAAGCACCTGCCCCTGTATAAATTAAAGCAATCATTTGGTAAACTGGACCGAGTAGAATGGCATTGCAGAAAGCGGGATTGTGCAAAACTGCAATCTTGCAACTGCAGAGATGTGAGATCTTATGGCAATGTCACACTAATCACCCATGGTGCACATACAGCATTCAGCAGTAGGCAGGTACCTCAGGTCTGGCTGGCAGCTTTCATCATGCGTGTCCTTGGCAGTTGACCCTGGCTTATTTAGTTTATACTACTGTTGCCTGTGAAACCCATATCCAGGGATGGCAGATAGGAGCCTGCAATTCTGTCTTCTTACTTTTGTCCAGACCCTCTTTTCTGGGTTCCATGCCCCTTTTCTGTGAAAGCGTCAGCTGTGTGCACCTATCCTACTGAATTGGCCAAACTTTACTCCCAAAGACAAGCTACAGATCACTCCCCTTTTCATGGCGGATGGCGGTTGGTGGATAAGGTATATTACCTTTTTCTTTTCTATTTGCCATTAAGCTGAGGTGATGACTGGACCAAAGACCTCTGAGATGAGGATCATCTCATTAATATTCAAAGGTCATTGTATCCAAGGAAGAGGTCTGTGCAAACTGTCCATTAGGAATAAATAATACATAAAAAAAAAAAAAAAGAAAAGGGAAAAATGGTGGGGGAGAAGGATGAATTCAATTGGGAAAATGAAGAGAAAACCCCTGCCAGACAAGGAGAATTTAAAGTGGAATCCTTTGCTTATTGAGGTAATCCTGAAAATTATTTGGAAGCCATTCAGGATGAGCTTAAGGACCGCATATAAGGAGTAGAATGCAAAAAATGTACCTCACAACACTGCCAATCACAGAGATCTTGATAAAGAAGATCCACTCATGGAACCCCAAACTCCCAATACCCCACTCATGCCCACCGATTTCCATCTCAACTCTAACTGCCAGTCCTCTATTTGTCTTTGTCAGCAGGAGCCTCTGGTTTCCTCACTTAAATCCTGACCAACATAACAGTTTGAAATCTCCTGGTGTAAAGTGAGTGTTGGATATTTGCTAAATAATTGAACTCAACTGTTCTCAGACTGTAAGCTGTGACCCCAAAATAGGTCATGACCCTGTTTTAATGGGGGCTAGCTTTAGACTTGCTGGGGCCTGGGGCTGAAGCCAAAAGTCCGAGCCTCAACACCCAGGGCTGAGGCCAAAGCCTGATGGCTTCAGCCCTGGGCAGCAGAGCTCAGGTTAAGGCTCCCACCTGTCTAGGGCTGAGGCTCTTAGGCTTTGGCTTCATCCCCCTCCCCTAGGGGGTAAAAGCTTGGGCTTCAGCTTTGGCACTCCGGCCCGGGGCAGAAGAGCTTGGGCTTCGGTCCCCCTTCCCAGGATCGTTGTCAGAAGAAGGTTGTGGTGCAATGAAGTTTGTGAAATCCTAATCTAATTCAATAGGCTACTTGCAAACTGATTAACCACATCATGATACAAAAGGTGCACCAGGATCATGTTACTGTGTTACCACATTTTTGACCAAATTAATCTCTGGTTGCCTTCTGGTTTATTTTGATACAGTATTTTTGTTAACAATAATTTTTGATTTTATTGTCTCATATTGATGGAGTTAGTTTAATCATGTGTCAGAACAGAATTATGGTAAGTAAAGATATCAATACAATTAGTACCTAAAACTGCAAGATATAATTATGTAATAATGATACTGAAAACAATAAAATAAAATAAAATAAACTTGAGCATAAAATGTGCAGTACAAAGGGCATGATAAATAAACATTAAAGCTTTGGCCAATTGCAAGGTATTTTTTACAAATTACTTTACATCGCAGAACTAATCAGTAATGAGCAGCCCTCAGCAAACGCAGAATGAACGCAATTCTAGATGTTCACTGACTTACCTGAACCTTATCTAAACTATCTGGACCATTTTAGGCTGCAAAATTTGGCTGAAAATTTACACCTGGCTAAAGTGAGTATGAAATGCTACCAGTGCTGTCACCAGTGCAAATGACTAGACAAAGGGCAGGACAACAGAGGATCAGTTCCCTTGTGCTCATAGGCTTTCACATGTGCTTTCAATTCCAGGCCTGAACAGAAAGCAGAAGTGAAAAAAACCCTATCTACATATTTTATTACAAAATCATTAAAAAGCTTTAGCATTAATTTTGTTTTAAACATGTGTGATGGACAAAGATGTCAGTTTGCCCACACTTGTTCATCTATTCTCTTTAATACTTACAAATCTGTTTTGAACCTTAAACTCTGTCAAACGTGCATGAAGCCACTTGAGAGATTTTGATCACAAATACATTTGTTTAGTTCTCACTATAAAGTGAATGAATTGATCTTTTAAAAAAATCTCTAATTCCCTCCCCCACCACATACAAACAGAAAATTAGTCATCCATTTACACGTTATGTGAACTTTATGTTGGGAGTGAATATTTACTATTGACATGAAAACCCTTGGAAAGAAAGTGTCTAATGGAAATGATGCACCTTTAACTACAGAAGGATTATCTACCATAGGTATTTTATGGTCCTATGTACAAATCTTTGACAGTGGACAGACTATTGTATTCTTCCCTGAAGCAGACAGTCAACTACTGTACTGAAATCTTCATTTCTCTTACTGTAATCTACTTCTGTCTCTTCTAGTTATACTCACATTCTTTCTTATAGGTCTCTCTACAGACAACGTGCTGTTGTTTCCCCCATCCCAAGATGACTTAAGAGAGAGAAGCACAGTTCATCACAGTCACCCCTTTCAAAGTAGACTTGAATGTTCTCACCAGTTTTCTGCTCTGGTACAAAAGTTTTAGATGGTACTTCAAGTAAAACTGATGTTGGAAACAGCAAAAAGCTATACCTGACTGTATAGAAACACCTTTAACTATTTTTCAAATGTATTTATGGCAATTTCTTGACTTTTATTTACTGAATAATAATAATTTTCATTTCCAATGTATATACTTCAATTATGAAAAAGCACCTTTAATCTTAATATATATACACAAAAAGAACAATTATTCAGTAGCTTTTCTGCATAATATCTATAGAAGCAATAAGAAGATGACAGAACAGTGGAAGTATTTCATACAATTATGGTTTATGCCCTTTTATTAAATGCACAATCACAATATTTTAAAAGTCCATATTTCAGTTGAATGAGGGAGGTGAGTTCTAATTCTTTCCAGTAGAAAACCCCATACTCAGTGTTCTTTATTTCTATTTCTCATTTACGTTTTTAAGCTCCTGAAAATCTACCCCTTGAGTTGGCAATAGGAAGAGGAGTCTAATTGTACAAATTACTTATAGATGAGAAATCATGCCATCTCAGACCTCAGTACAAGCTCACCAGCTGAACATATCTTTCCTGCTCACTGTGCCATTGTGAAGGTATTTTGGTAGGTGGATATCTATAATATAGAAACTTAGTGGGAACACAGAGGTATGTTCATATCAATCTGCCACATAAAATGACTTCATAAGTCTTTGCTACTATCTAGGACACATACCGTATTTTCATAAATACCAGCTTTATTTTAATAGAATCATAAAATCATAGAACCATAGGGTTCGAAGGAGCCGCAAGGGTCATCTAGTCTAACCCCCTGCCAAGATGCAGGATTTGTTGTGTCTAAACCATCCAAAACAGGCAGCTATCTAGCCTTGTTTTGAAAACCTCCAGTGAATGAGCTTCCACAACCGTTCTAGGAAGTGTGTGCCATTGTCCTACTGTTCTTATAGTTAGGAAATTTTTTCTGAGATTTAATCTAAATCTGCTATGCTGGAGTTTGAACCCATTGCCTCTTGTCCTACCCTTTGTGGTGAAAGAGGACAACTTTTCTCCATTTTTTATGGCAGCCTTTCAAGTATTTGAAGGCTGCTATCATGTTCCCTCTTAAGCTCCTCTTACCCAGCTAACCATACTCAGTTCCTTCAGCCTTTGCTCAGATGGCTTGCATTCCATCCCTTTGATCATATTTGTCCCTTGCCTCTGGATCCTTTCCAGTTTCTCTACAACCTTTCTATATATTTGTGACCAAAACTGGACACAGTACTCCAGCTAAGGCCTAACCAGCATCAAATAGAGTGGTACTGTCACCTCCCATGGCTTGCATGCTATGCCTCTGTAATGCAACCCAAAATTGCATTTGCTTTTTTTTCAACAGCATCACATTCATAGAATCATAGAATATCAGGGTTGGAAGGGACCTCAGGAGGTCACCTAGTTCAAACCCCTGCTCAAAGAAGGACCAACCCCAACTAAATCATCCCAGCCAAGGCTTTGTCAAGCCTGACCTTAAAAACTTCTAAGGAAGGAGATTCCACCACCTCCTTAGGTAACCCAATCCAGTGCTTCACCACCCTCCTAGTGAAAAAGGTTTTTCCTAATATCCAGCCTAAATCTCCCCCACTGCAACTTGAGACCATTATTCCTTGTTCTGTCATCTGGTACCACTGAGAACAGTCTAGATCCATCCTCTTTGGAACCTCCTTTCAGGTAGTTGAAAGCAGCTATCAAATCCCACCTCATCCTTCTCTTCTGTAGACTAAACAATCCCAGCTCTCTCAGCCTCTCCTCATAAGTCATGTGCTCCAGCCCCCTAAACATTTTTGTTGCCCTCCTCTGGACTCTCTTCAATTTTTCCACATCTTTCTTGTAATGTGGGCCCCAAAACTGGACACAATACTCCAGATGAGGCCTCACCAATGCTGAATAGAGGGGAATGATCACGTCCCTCGATCTGCTGGCAATGCCCCTACTTCTACAGCCCAAAATGCCATTAGCCTTCTTGGCAACAAGGGCACACTGTTGTCTCATATCCAGCTTTTTATCCACTGTAACCCCTAGGTCCTTTTCTGCAGAACTGCTGCCTAGCCATTTGGTCCCTGTCTGTTGTTGACCCATGTTGCAGCTGTGATCCACCATAACTCCCAGATCCTTTTGAGTAGTACTGCCACCAAGCCAGTTATCATTTTGTATTGGTGCATTTGGTTTTTATTTCCTGAGTATAGCTCCTTATATGTATCTTTGTTGAATTTCTGTTTCATGTTTATAGTCCAGTTCCCCAGTTTATCAAGATCCCGTTAAATTCTAGCTCTATCATCTAAAGTGTTTGCAACCCCCTAGCTTTGTATCATCTGCAAATTTGATCACTATGCTCTCTATTCCTACATCCAGGTCATTAATAAAGATGTTAAATAGCACAGGACCCAGCACAGAACCCAACAAAACCATACCTGAGACCCCTTTCCAATCTCACATCGTTCCATTCATAGTTACTCTTTGTTTGCTTTGCTTAACCAGTTATGTATCCACTTAATGATAGGTCAGCCATCCCAACATTTCTCCTGCTTTCTTACCAGAATGTCATGAGGCACTGTGTCAAAAGCCTTGCTAAAGTCCAGGTATTTTATGGCCACTGCATTCCCTTTTAACATTTTCATCAAAGCCATCATCACAATTGACTCTAACTGACAAACTTGGCAGAATCAGCAAGAAAGACAGCCCAGAGAGAGCCATGGAGACAAAATTATCCTTTCATCCCCAGATGTGCTCCTCCAGTTCGCAGCTGGAGCACATTGATGGGTAGGCCAGGGAGGAAATGCCCACTTCTGCTGCCCTGGGTAGGAGGATGAAAAGAGGATTTGAGTCTCCAAGACTGTTAAACGCCTTTCACAACACCTACAATCTGTTCAAAATTGTGAAAGGTAAATACGTTCAAAATCACAGAAACTAAAGTTCTAGTTGAAACAGACGGCGCCTTTTTTTGCAATACTCAGCGAAGTCGGGAGTACATAATAGATCACAAATATCTATAGTATCACAAAGAAGAGAGCGATCAAGAGTCTTCATTTCAGGACACCTGAAGTAAAGGGAATAAATCTAGAAAGTTAATTTCAGGTTAAATATTAGAAAAGAATGCTAACACATGTAAGAGAGACAAAGTGGGTGACGTAATAACTTTTAGTGGATCAACTTCTGTTGGTGACAGAGGTAAACTTTCCAGTTTATTTAAGATCCAAAGATCTCTCTGTCTCTCGCCAACAGAAGCTAGACCAATAAAAGAAGGCCTCCTGGAAGTTCTCAGCAAACACCAGGTTGAGAGTCACTGTGGCGGAGAGAGGTGGCTGCCCGTTATCCTTCACCAGGGTGACCAGCCTGTGCTTCACTCACTTTATCTCTCTAATATCCTGGGTGCAACATGGCTACAACATCACTGCATTACAACAATATAGGCATAAAGACATTTGAAATAATCTGCTAAAGTACATTTTGGAATTATGTCATTGGAACGTGTTCAGGGCTGTCATATGACACATCTAAAATAGGGATGCTTTAGGGAAAATATTGGCACAATACGGGAGAATGGTCTAATTATTCAGACTCGAATAATTCCCTGACCGCATCACTAGAGACTGAAAGTGTCAGAAGTAGTAGTTGGTCCTATACAACATATAAACTCTGACATATTCTTCATTGAAAATATTCAAATAGTAAAACAGTCTATGAAAATGTTTTCCATCTATTCTGAGAATGGAAACATTCACTTCTCCAATATCATAATGCAGATAATGGTGATCAGAATGAAATTAAAAGTTACAAGGGATTTTTTACTATGAACTCTTAGAACACGTGTTTATGCTGTCTACATAATTGCTGCAGAAATACAGGGAAGCACTACCCAGGAAACCTTAGATTACTGATAGAAATATTCTCTACGTTAGCAAGACTTTCATTTCAGGCAGGTGACTCACCTGTGCCTGGCTGTTAGAGCTGGCGTTTCCCCTGACAGACTCAATCCCCATGTCAGAATCCTCAACAGAAAGGAGAATGTCGGTCAAAGCCTTTTGACCTGGTTTGAGAAAGGTGAACTCGTTCTGCACCGAATCGGCAGCTAAGCACACCTCGTAAGAATAGGGCAACTGCAAGGTTCCATTGCTGTAGTTGCAGGAGAATTTAGGGCCAAGACTAGAATACAGATCCGGATTGTAAGATCCAAAAACTGGGGGAGTTCTAGGTTTCCGACATTTAAAAATTAAAACCGATATCGCTGTAAAAAGGAACAAAAACGAAATCAAAGCTAGAGCTATCACCAAAATAATAGTAAAGCTAGACTGAGATTCCGAATCACCCGATTGGTCGCTCATTTCCGGAAGAGCCTCTTGGAAGTTCTCGGCAAACACCAGGTTGAGAGTCACGCTGGCGGAGAGAGGCGGCTGCCCGTTATCCTTCACCAGGGCGACCAGCCTGCGCTTCACAGCATCTCTGTCCACAAAGGCGCGGGCTGTTCGGATCTCCCCGCTGTGCAGCCCCATGCTGAAGAGCGTCGGTTCCGTGGCCTGGAGCACATGGTAGGAGAGCCAGGCATTGTGTCCTGAGTCAGCATCCACCGCCACCACCTTAGTCACCAGATAACCTGCCTCGGACGAGCGAGGCACCATCTCGAACGAGGCGGAGCCATCGGCTCCGAGGGAAGGGTACAGGATGCTAGGGGCGTTATCATTCTGATCCACAATAAACACCCGGACGGTGACATTGCTGCTGAGAGGCGGGGACCCGCCGTCTTGGGCCTTCACTTGCATCTCAAACTCCCGGAATTGCTCGTAGTCGAAGGAGCGCTGCGCATAGACAGCTCCGGTCTGGGAGTTAATGGAGATGTAGGAGGAGAGAGGCACCTCCTCGATGCTGCTGCTCAGGATGGAGTAAGTGACTCGGGCGTTCCGGTCCAGATCCCGGTCTGAGGCTTTTACCCTGAAAATGGAGGCCCCCGAGGGATTGTTCTCTGGCACATAGGTGGCGTAGGAAGGTTTCTCAAAGACAGGGGCGTTGTCGTTGATATCCGAGATCTGCAACAGGATGGTTTTGTGGGTGGAGAGAGGCGGGATGCCTTTGTCTGTGGCTGTGATTGTGATATTGTACTCCGGGGTCCTTTCCCTGTCCAGGGTGCTGTCTGTGAGGAGCTTGTAGTAGTTCTTAGAGGAGGATATTATTTTAAACGGCAATTCATCTTGGAAATGACAAAACACGATTCCGTTATCTCCAGAATCTTGATCGATGACATTGATCAGAGCTATCACTGTCCCGGGCACTGCGTCTTCGGGGATGGGGCTGGCTAGGGATGCGAGTGTCACCTCGGGGGCATTGTCGTTCTCATCAAGAACTTCGATCTCCACTTTGCAGTGTGTCACTAGTCCGCCTCCGTCCTTAGCTTCTACTACCAGGGTGTAGTCACGTGTCTCCTCAAAGTCCAAAGGCTCCTTTACTGTGATTTTCCCGGTTTCTGGGTCCAGACTGAATTTCTGACGAGCCTTTTCTGGAATGTTGCTGAAGACGTAGCTGATCTGAGCATTTGAACCTTCATCGCTGTCGGTGGCTCTAACCTGAAACACTAAGGAGTCCGTCGGCGCATTTTCCCTCACGCTGACTTTGTAGAGGTCCTGAGTGAAGATGGGGGCGTTGTCATTGGCGTCGGTGACATTAATCCAGATCTGGGCGGTCCCAGTTCTCTGCGGATCTCCCCCATCCACAGCCGTGAGGATCAAGTGAAGGCTGCGCTGGCTTTCCCGATCCAGGGGTTTCTGCAGCACTAAATCTGCATATTTCTTGCCATCCCGGCTCTCTTTGACTTCCAGGATGAAATCCTGAGTGGGGCTCAGCTGATAACTCTGCAGAGAGTTCATCCCAGCGTCAGGATCTTCAGCATTTCCCAGGGCAAAACGAGCCCCTGGCAAACTGGATTCACTAATTTGTAGATCGATGCTGGCTTTTAGGAAACGCGGGGCATTATCGTTAATGTCCTGGATCGCGACATTTATGTGGAAAACATTTAAGGGATTTTCCAGCACAGTTTCGAAATTTATGATGCAGAGTTGAGATGTCCCACATATGTCCTCCCGGTCTATCCTGTCATTCACATACAGGTTGCCATTTTCTCCATTCACACTGAAGTATTGCTTTTTAGCTGTAGAGACAACACGGAGCTTCCGGTTGGGCAGTTCTCTCACACTCAGCCCCAAGTCCTTGGCGAGATTCCCTACAAGGGAACCTTTGGCCATTTCCTCCGGAATCGAATAACGAATCTGCTCCGAGACCGCCCGGCAGAACAAAGCGAATAGGAAGAGAAACAGCTGTACTTGCCGTGTGACTGCCCGGTCCGGCTCTCTGATTTCCATCCCAGTCTCTGTCGCCTTTACTTTGTCCTCTCTTGCTTTATTTTAATTACGTTAGTTGTTTGGAAAGCCCATCGATCTGAAGTAATCCGCGGTAAGGAAGAATAAATAGAGCTCTGTCTGCTTAAGGGTACATTGTGCTCCGAGGAGATTCCTTTTCATAGAGAGACGGCGACTGTCTCCCTGCAGTTTCCTCTGCGATCTGCGCTGTGTGACGGAGCAATCGCAGCGCAGGAGGCTCCGGTGGATCTCCAGCCAAGCCCTGGCTCCGCATTGGCCAACAGCGGCACTCTGAGTCTCAGCGGGAGAACTGCAATAGCAGCGATCTTATCATAGAGCCGACACACAGCTGTAGGGACTATAATTAAAGAATCCCCCCTTGCTAAACACTATATTCTACGTCTAAAGCATTATAACATTGTCAAATGTGAACAGTTACATCCCAGTTGATTATGGACTTCATATTCTTTTTTTGTGTGAATTTACACACAATATTCTCTCTTTCTCTCAATTTAAAGTATATCAAACCACTATTTTATGGGGAATGGAGCAGTGCGGAGGGAGACTGTGCACATCTTTATATACACAGGATTATTGCTGAGAAGAGGAAAGAACGTTCCAACAGCTACAATTGTTCCCGTATATGGAATCATAATTCCCACACACCCAGATTTCTGTGAGCTCCAACAAAGTATAGTTCTGAAAAATTTGACAGAAATATTTTAATATTGTAAAAAGAGAAGAGCACCTGGATGTAAATTTGTGAGCAAAACAAATTTTGAGTGGTTTAGACTCATAGACTTTAAGGTCAGAAGGGACCATTATGATAGTCTAGTCTGACCTTCTGTACAAAGCAGGCCACAGAATCTCACTCACCCACTTCTGTAATAAACTTCTAACCTATGTCTGAGCTATTGAAGTCCCCAATCATGGTTTAAAGATTTCAAGGTGCAAAGAATCCTCCAGCAAGTGACGAGTGTCCCATGCTGCAGAGGAAGGTGAAACCCCCCCAGGCCCTCTGACAATCTGCCCTGGAGGAAAATTCCTTTCCAACCCCAAATAGGGCAATTCGCTAAACCTTGAGCATGTGTGCAAGACTCACCAGCAAGATACCCAGGAAAGAATTCTGTGTAGTAACTCAGATCCCACCACATCTAACATCTCATCACAGGCTATTGGGCATATTTACCACTAATAGTCAAAGATCAATTACTTGCCAAAATTAGGTTATCCCATCATACCATCCCCTTCATAAATGTATCAAGCTTAATCTTGAAGCCCTATATGTCTTTTGCCCCCAATGCTTCCCTTAGAAGGCTGTTCCAGAACTTCACTCCTCTGATGGTTAGAAACCTTCATCTAATTTCAAGTCTAAACTTCCTGCTGGCCAGTTTATATCCATTTTTTCTTGTGTCTACATTAGTACCAATTTTAAATAATTCCTCTCCCTCCCTGGTATTTAACCCTCTAATAGATTTATAGAGAGCAATCATATCTCCCCTCAGCCTTTTTTTGGTTAGGCTAAACAAGCCAAACTCTTTAAGTCTCCTTTCATAAAACAGGTTTTCCATTCCTTGGATCATCCTAACAGCCCTTCTCTGTACCTGTTCCAGTTTGAATTAATTCTTTTTAAATATGGGAGACCAGAACTGCACACAGTATTCCAGATGAGGTAGCAATGAGGTGGCAAAGTTTGCAGATGATACTAAACTGCTCAAGATAGTTAAGACCAAAGCAGAATGTGAAGAACTTCAAAATGATCTCACAAAACTAAGTGACTGGGCAACGAAATGGCAAATTAAATTTAATGTGGATAAATGTAAAGTAATGCACATTGGAAAAAATAATCCTAACTATACATAAAATATGATGGGGGCTAATTTAGCTACAAATAATCAGGAAAAAGATCTTGGAGTCATTGTGGATAGTTCTCTAAAGACATTGACGCAGTGTGCAGCAGCAGTCAAAAAAGGAAACAGGATGTTAGGACTAATTAAAAAAGGGATAGAGAATAAAATGGAGAATATTTTATTGCTGTTTTATAATTCCATGGTGCACCCACACCTTGAATACTGTGTACAGATGTGGCTCCTCATCTCAAAAAAGATATACTGACATTAGAAGAGGTTCAGAGAAGGGCAACAAAGATGATTAGGGGTTTGGAACAGGTCCCAGACGAGGAGAGATTAAAGAGGCTAGGACTTTCCATCTCAGAAAAGAGGAGACTAAGGGGGGATATGATAGACGTATATAAAATCATGAGTGGTGTGGAAAAAGTGAATAAGGAGAAGTTATTTACTTGTTCCCATAATATAAGAACTAGGGGGCATGAAATCAAATTAGTGGGCAGCAGGTTTAAAACAAATAAAAGGAAGTTGGTCTTCACACAGTCACAGTCAATCTGTGGAACTCCTTGTCTGAGGCGGTTGTGAAGTCTAGGACTATAACAGGGTTTAAAAGAGAACTGGATAAATTCATGGAAGTTAAATCCATTAATGGCTATTAGCCAGGATGGGTAAGAAATGGTGTCCCTAGCCTCTCTTTGTCAGAAGGTGGTCATCAAGGCCAGCTCCAGCACCAGCCTAGCAAGCACGTGCCTGGGGCGGCAAATAAAAGGGGGCAGCCTTACGGGCATTGTCAGGGCAGCAGTCAGGCGGCGTTTGGTGGCACACCTGCAGTAGGTCCAACAGTCCTGCAGCTCAGTGGCATGACTGCGGCAAGTCCACCCATGCCGTGGCCTCGGCGGCATGCCTGCGGCACATCCAACAGTCCTGTGACTTCGGCAGCATGCCTGTGGCAGCTTTTATTTCTATTTTGTCGCTTGGGGCAGAAAGTTTGGGGCAGAAAAATAGGTAGAGCCGGCTGTGGTGGTGATGGATGGCAGGAGAGAGGTCACTTGATCATTACCTGTTAGGTTCATTCACTCTGGGGCATCTGGCATTGGCCACTACTGGTAGACAGGATACTGGGCTGGATGGACCTTTGGTCTGACCCAGTATGGCCTTTCTTCTGTTCTTATGAGGTCTCACCAGTGCCTTGTATAATGAAACAAACACCTCCTTATCTCTACTGAAAATACCTCGCCTGACACATCCCAAGACTTCATTAGCCTTTTTTGACAGATATATCACATTGGCAGCTCATAGTCAGCATGTGATCAACCAATACTCTAAGGTCCTTCTCCTCTGTTGCTTCCAACTGATGCGTCCCCAGTTTAGAACAAAAATTCTTGTTATTAATCCCTAAATGAATGACCTTGCACTTTTCACTATTAAGTTTCATCCTAATACTATTACTCCAGTTTACAAGGTCAACCAGATCTTCCTGTGTGATATCCTGGTCCTTCTCTGTATCAGCAATATCTCCCAGCTTTGTGTCATCCGCAAACTTTACTAGCACACTCCCACTTTTTGTGCCAAGATCATTAATAAAAAGATTAAATAAGATTGGTCCCAAAACCAATCCCTGAGGAACTTCACTAGTAACCTCCCTCCAATCTGACAGTTCATCTTTCAGTATGACCCACTGTATTCTTCCCTTTAACCAGTTCCTTATACACCTTTCCATTTTCATATTGATCCTCATCTTTATTTCATATTGATCCCCAATTAAACCAATAATTCCCCAGGTGGAATTTTACCTTACTGAAATCGAGGTAAATCCACTGCATTTCCTTTGTCAAAAAAATCTTTTACCTTCTCAAAGAAGGAGATCAGGTTGGTTTGGCATGATCTACCTTTTGTAAATCCATGTTGTATTTTGTCCCAATTACCATTGATCTCAATGTCCTAACCTACTTTCTCCTTCAATTTTTCCCCCAAGACCTTGCATACTACAGATGTTAAACTAACAGACCTGTAGTTACCCCGGATCACATTTTTTCCTTTCTTAAAAATAGGAACTATGTTAGTAATTCTCCAATCATAGGGTACAACCGCTGAGTTTACAGACTCATTAAAAATTCTTGCTAATGGGCTTCCAAATTCACGTGTCAGTTCCTTTAATATTCTTGGATGAAGATTATCACCCCGATTTAGTCCCATTAAGGTGTTCAAGCTTGGCTTCTACCTCGGATGTGGTAATTTCTACCTCCATATCCTCATTCCCATTTGTCATCCTGCCATTATCCCTAAGCTCCTCATTAGCCTCATTAAAGACTGAGGCTAATAAGGAGCCTCATTCTTTAAGGACCTTTGCTAGAATGCGGGGTTTGGGATCCATGTGCAGTACTGCATTAACATGGAGATGCGTTGTCATGGATCCCAATTTAAATAACTAAGTTTAGGATCCATCACTGTGACCGTGCTATAGGCGAATCCATGGCATAGTAATGCGGGCTATACCAAAGATCCAGTGTATTTGTTTAGAGATTGGGCCATGCCTAGATTATCCTTAACCTCCACTCACTCCTCAGTGTTTAGCGGTCCCACTTCTTTCTTTTTTATCTTCTTATTTATATGACCATAGAACTGTTTACTATTGGTTTTAATCCCCTTTGCAAGGTCCAACTCTACATGGCTTTTAGCCTTTCTCACTTTATCCCCTACATGTTCTGACCCCAATAAGGTAGCTTTCCTTACTGATCCCTCCCATCTTCCACTCCTTGTAAGCTTTCTGGTTTTAGTTAAGCACTGCTCTGAGATGCTTCCTCATCCAGCTTAGTCTAAAACACCTGCCTATGATTTTTTCCCCCTTTCTTGGGACACAGGCTTCTGATAGTTTCTGCAACTTTGACTTGAAGTAATTCCAGGCCTCCTCCCCCTTTAGATCCATAAATTCTTCAGTCCAATCCATTTCCCTAACTAATTTCCTTAATTTTTTAAAGTTAACTCTTTTGAAATCAAAAACCCTAGTCACGGATCTATTTTTGTTTATCCTGCTATTCAGTTTGAACTGAATTAGCTCATGATCATTGAAACCAAGGTTGTCCCCTACAACCATTTCTTCTATGAAGTCCTCACTACTCACCAAAACCAAATCTAAAATGGCATCCCCTCTTGTTGATTCAGCAACTACTTGGTAAAGGAATCCATCAGCTATCACATCTAGGAAAATCTGAGCCCTATTATCATTACTAGCACTTGTCCTCCAGTCTATATCTGGGAAGTTAAAGTCTCCCATGATCACACAATTCCTATTAATATTTATTTCATTACAAACATTAAAGAGGTCTCTATCCATATCCAAATCAGATTCCCATGGTTTATTGCACGCCCTAAGCACTATCCCCAGGGAGGCTTTAGTAGTTTTCTTCCCCAATGTAATTTTTGCCCAGACAGACTCTGTCTTATCCATTCCATTGCTTCTTATTTCTTTACTGTCTACCTCATCATTGATATACAATGCCACTCCACCTTACCTTTATTTCTGTCTTTCCTAAACAGCACATACCCTTCAATATCTGAACTCCAGTCATGACTACTATTCCACCATGTTTGTGTTATCCCTATAATATCTGGTTTCACTTCCTGCACCAGTTGCTCTAGTTCCTCCATTTGGTTATCTAGGCTCCTCGCATTGGTGTACAAACATCTTAATTTTTGCTGTTTGGCCTCGCTCATATTCTTTAGCCGATTATGCATGGACATTCTACTGCCAGTACCACCTATTAGACTGGTATTTACACTACCCTTCCTCCTTACATCCATTCTCCTGCCCATGGCTCTATCCTTTCTTACTTTGTTTTCTTCCCTCTCAATGTTAAAATCTACTGTGGAAATTACCTGGACATCTCCCAACCATCTTCCCAAATTCCTAGCATAAAGCTCTCTTAATCAGTTGTGGCAGCCTCCATCCTAGAAGTCTACTTTCCTCCCTACTCAGGTGAAATCCATCCCGAGAGAGCAGTCCTCTGTCCATGAATGCCTCCCAGTGGTCCTAAATCCCAAAGCTTCCTTATAGCACCACTGTTAGCCATCTATTGATTATCATAATCTTGTCACACTTTTTGTTGCCCTTCTCTAGGAACAGGCAGGATCCCACTGAAGATCACAAGAGCCTTGATTTCCTTAAGCATCTTCTCCAGCCTAGTATAGTCTCCCTTGATACATTCCAGTGAGAATCTAGCTGTATCATTTGTTCCCACATGAAGGACAATCAGTGGATTATTTCCCGCTCCCACTAGGATCCTCTTCAGCCTCAGTTCCACTTCCCGTATCTTAGCACCTGGCAGACAGCACATCCATCTGTTCTCTGGATCAGCTTTGGTTACAGTCCCCAATCATGTAGACCTGTATTTTCCTGGTGATGGTGTGATTCTCCAGTCTATGCCCTGTTTCCTCTGGCTGAAAGTCCACTTGATTCCTATTCTCCCTTGCAATTCTCTTCAGCCCATCCTGTATCCTCCTGGGGCTCATATTTGGTATTGTTATTTCCATTGACTCTTTCTCTTTTCCTATAGGACTAGCTGATTTTCTCTTCTTCCTTACCCTCCCACCTTCAGTGACCACCTGTTGTATCCCTTTTCATTTTCCAACTCTGCAAACCTGTTCCTGAACTCTATTTCTCCTTCGCTAGCCTATCTTTTCCTCTGCCTGGTTCTCTTAGTCACATGCTTCCACTGTCCATTTTCTTCACCCTGTAGTCTCTCCTCAGAGCACTTTGGTCCTGCTTCTGTCTGCAAGTCTGAGGTTTTCCCCTCAGCCTCCTCATGCCTTTGGTCCATCATCTGTTCAACCCCACTTCTAAACTCAGCCAGAGTTTCCACCTGCATCTTCAATCCTTGGATCTTTTTTTCCATCAGCTCTATCAGGCAGCACTTCAGCAGACAAAACTCTTTTCAGGTACCCGCTCCAGAATCATGTACATACCGCAGCTTCCACATCCAGTCATCTTCATTGTGTTCTCCACTGCTTGGGTCACTAACACTGCTGCTTCTGTGTCTGTCATAGCTTTCCCACCTAAGTCCTTTAGTCTGGGATACACAAACCAAACCACCACCACTCACAGCAAAATAAACCCTCAAGGAGCACCACAACACTGCCAGAACACCATATACTTCCTTCACTAACCGGTCTGTTCCTCTGCCGGGTTCTCCTAATCTTCCCCCCAAAACTCCTCCAACAGAACTCCCACTCAAATTCCTCTGTTTACAACCCTGTTTGCTGGCTCTTGCGCCATTGCAACTGTTTACTTTAAGGTTGTTTTTGTCTGCTTTAAAAATTCTCATTTTCCTGTACAACAAACAAAGAAAAGAAAAAAAGAGAAAACCCCTCCCATTGAACAAACACTTTATGTACTTCTAAAAGCTAAGAAAAAGGCCTGCTATGATAAATTACACTATATTTAAAAAGTAAGCTTAGTTCTCTCATAGAACCAACCCCAGGAACACAAATGTTACTGAAAGAACACTTATGTGTTCCAAACATGAAACGTTCTGAAGCCATGACCATGTTCCTGTAAAAGCCCTGTATTCAAAGGCCTTCCTCTGATGCAAAAATAAATTAAATAATCAAAGATGGCAACATAAAAAAAGAACAAAATTATCTATAACTATATAATCACAACTCCAAAGATATTTCAGTCATTCACATATCTCTGAATCAATCTGCATGGTTTACAAACACATAATGCTCATTTAATAAAAGATCTTAAGAAATGTTTTAATCTTGTTTTCCTATGTTAATTGATACAACTCTAAAAGCATCAGTACAGTATGTCACTATCTATCGTAATTTATTAAGGCTGAAATTAGGACAGAACAACATTATTATTGAGGAAAATGTGGAAAACGTTGATTTAATCTATTCCTCTTTAACAGCTATGTTGCCCTAGGTTAACAGGAATATACTTTCTTGAAAGCTAAATTTCTAAACAAATAATCAGCTATGAAAGCCCGTGTAATCTTTCCGGTAAAGAACCATATTCCACATAACTGGATAAAGACTCTGTCAGGGTGAAAACAAACCCCTGTTTCTTAAGAATAAGGGTAGGATATTCAAATACCTGTTTGTAACACAAATTCCAGAAGACCATTCATTTTACAAACCTAAAGATAGCAAGATATTGGCATTCTAGAGTTAGACAATAGCAAAGAAAATGCCAGGGCCTTCGAGTGACACACTAAGCACTCAATGAAAATAACTCAGTTTATTACAGAGAAACATACTTCCCTCCCTCTCTCTAACATATGGATATATACATTAGTACAGGGGTCGGCAAAGTTCAGAAGTCCTGTGCCGATTCTTCATTTATTCACTCTAATTTAAATAATACATTTTACTTACCAGTAATACATTTTAACCATTTTACTTACCAGCAATACATTTTAACGTTTTTAGAAGGGCTCTTTCTATAAGTCTATAATATAGAACTAAACTATTGTTATATGTAGAGTAAATAAGGCTTTTAAAATATGTAAGAAGTTTCATTTAAAATTAAATTAAAATGCGGATTCCCCCAGACCAGTGGCCAGGACTTGGGCAGCGTGAGTGCCACTGAAAATCAGCTCGAGTGCCGCCTTTGGCATCCATACCAAAGGTTGCCTACCGCTGCATTAGTATCTTTACACATCAGCCATCTAGAAATCCACAGACACCAACAATTTCAGATAAAAATGATAAAGCTCCAAAGTTATAGGCTCACCTGAAGCGAGGTCCGATCCCCATTACTAATGTTTAATTCTTCAGTAACTAGAATAGGATCCTTCACCTCACAGGTCTGCTGACTGGTCAGAGTATT
>ML677410.1:2083627-2094214 GCA_007922305.1 Dermatemys mawii
CCGCCTCCATCCTTTGCCTCTACTACCAGGGTGTAGTCACGTGTCTCCTCAAAGTCCAAAGGTTCCTTTACTGTGATTTCCCCACTTTCTGGGTCCAGACTGAATTTCTGACGGGCCTTTTCTGGAATGTTGCTGAAGACGTAGCTGATCTGAGCATTTGAACCTTCATCGGTGTCGTTGGCTTTAATCTGAAGCACTAAGGAGCCCGTTGGTGCATTTTCTCTCACGCTGACTTTGTAGAGGTCCTGAGTGAAGATGGGGGCGTTGTCATTGGCGTCGGTGACATTAATCCAGATCTGGGCGGTCCCAGTTCTCTGCGGATCTCCCCCATCCACAGCCGTGAGGATCAAGTGAAGACTGCGCTGTCTTTCCCGATCCAGGGACTTCTGCAGCACTAAATCTACATATTTCTTGCCCGCCTGGCTCTCTTTGACTTCTAGGATGAAATCCTGAGTGGGGCTCAGCTGATAACTCTGCAGAGAGTTCATCCCAACGTCAGGATCTTCAGCATTTCCCAGGAGAAAACGGGTACCTGGTAAAGTAGATTCACTCATCTCTAGTTCGATATTATCTTTTAAGAAACGCGGAGCGTTATCGTTAATGTCCTGGATCGCGACATTTATGTGGAAAACATTCAAGGGATTTTCCAGCACAGTTTCGAAATTTATGATGCAGAGTTGAGATGTCCCGCATATGTCCTCCCGGTCTATCCTGTCATTCACATACAGGTTGCCATTTTCTCCATTCACACTGAAGTATTGTTTTTCCGAACTTACATGTAGCTTCCTGTTCGGCAGTTCTCTCACACTCAGTCCTAAATCTTTGGCGAGATTCCCCACAAGGGAACCTTTGGCCATTTCCTCCGGAATGGAGTACCGAATCTGCTCCGAAACCGCCCGGCAGAACAAAGAGAATAAGAAGGGGAACAACAACAGTACCTGCCGTGTGACTGTCCAGCCCGGCTCTCTGTGCCTGGCATTCATCCTCATCCCCGTCAGCTTTGCCCTCTTCTTTCTGTCTCTGCTGTTCTTTTTGAATCAGATCAGGTAATGAAAAACCCCATCAGGCTGATATAATCCGCGGTAAAAAAGAGTGATTGGAGTCCGGATTGTTTAACTGTTCAGCGCGCTCTGAGGAAGGTGTTTATTTTTCCTCAGCAAAGACAGCGTGGCGTCTCTCCGCTCTGCTTTGCTTTCTCTCCGATCTGTGCTATGTGACTGAGCAATCGCAGCGCAGGAGGCTCCGGTGGATCTCCGGCTCCAGCCCTGGTTCCGCATTGGCCAACAGCGGCACTCTGAGTCTCAACGGGAGAACTGCAATAGCAGCGATCTTATCAAGGCGCCGGTACAGCTGTAGTGACTATTGTGTGTTATTCTGTAGCTAAATTGTAATTGTAGAGAAGAGAATGAAACCATTATCAAGTATAAAAATTTGTATCTCTGTATAGAAACGTAGATGTCAACTCGACATGCTTCTTGTGTACCTATGTGTACACCTATTAGACTGTCAATATTGTAAACCTTATACTTTCTAAACTTTTCTTCCATATTGTTAGTATGTGTATATTTGTGTGCGCGCGCACAACAGGTGAAATATCTTTTCAGCATTTACAGTGATTTTGTTTAAATAAACATATGCCGAACACACACATGTGTGAAATCCAGATAAGGATAGTTCTGTGAAGTTTGACAAAAAGCAACAGAAACCTAGAATGACAAGAGCCATTGTGGTTTTTAAACCGCTGTCTAAACTTTTGAATAGAACTGAATAGAATAAAATAGAATTTTAGTAGTTAAGTTTAGCGTCTTTAGTTTGTCTTTTTCTTTCAAAGTAATCTAACTTCTCAGAAGAGTCTGTTTCAAAAGTAACTAAGAAAAGTTTCTATTCTCCTACACTTTACTGTAATTATACAGTATGCCACATTCCCCCACTTAATCTCACTAAGGAACATAGTAAAAAGTTCCCAGAAGCTCTCTCAGGTATACGAAATATAAGGCATCTCAGAAAAGACAAAAATGTTTCCCTTAAACCTCTGTATTCAAAAGTTTTCTTACGATGTAAAGCTAACGTAAGTCTGCCAAATATTTCTACATCAATGAGACGTAAATCTAGCTAAAACTACATGCCTACTAGATGGAAGAAATGTAAATTTGCCATTTGATCACTGTTACTACATTTACTATGGAAACATATAATTTGTTTTAGCTAAACGTTACTAAGATGTTTTATAATCTTATCTCTAATGCTAACAAATGCCATGCAAAACACATTAGTATAATCTGTCACACATATTTCTCAATCTGTCAAGGCTCAAATGTAGGACAAGAGAAAATTACTGTTGTAGGAAACCTAAAATGACGTCGAAACTGTCTCTTCATCTTAAATATATATTTACATAGCCTAACATAAGGTTTATGAATTTTCCATGTCTATACCTTTCAGTCATGGAAGTTTGCAAAAACCCTGTTTGAACTGAAATAAACTGGGTTTGAGAATAACACTGTACAGACCTATGTTATAAAATATTAATTTTACTTTGCACTAAAAATGTATAGTCGCTAGAAATCAATGTTTCAAAAAATATACACAAATGTCCACTTGTTTGTAATATTTCAGACAATTAAATCTCTCCAGACTCACTGATTAAATAAACTACCAGGTTTGCAACAAATGTATATTTCATAAGATATGGTAAGAGGGAATTAGGAGATCTCCTTTCTACGGAACAATAATGGACTTAGATATATCTATCGAGCAAATGTTCAGCTGACTAGTATGGCGTTGGCAGATCAGCTGCCAACTTATGCCAGAGTCCCAGGCCAATCCACTTAGTACTATATAGATCAATTTAATTGTTAAATGTATAAGGGTGTGTTTGGAGTTTGAATGTATTGAAAACCAATGGATGTTACTTATATTGTTTTCTCTTATATGTATCCCAGTGTAGTAGCAAACATTACATTGTGGATACCCTGTAACTAGATAGCCCATCAAATGAGACAGCAAGCAAGAGGCCTTATGAAATGCAAATGAAGAAATTTAACAAAACACCTCCTAATATCAAAGCAAGTGATCATTGTGTGTGAGGATTAGAGGTCAAAGGGTATGTCTTCACTACCCTCTGGATCGGAGGGTAACAATCGATCTGTTAGTGATCGATTTCTTGCGTCTCATGAAGACGCGAGAAATCGATCATCCACCGCCCCCCGTCGACTCCCATAACTCCAGCTTGACGCGAGACGCAAGCCACAGTCGATGGGGGAGCGCGCTGCCGACTGCCGTCGCCATGAGGATGGCAGGTAAGTCAGCTGAAGATACGCGGACTTCAGCTACCTTATTTATGTAGCTGAAGTTGCGTATCTGCAGTCGATTCCCCCACAGTGAAGACCAGCCCAAAGACTCAAAACACATTCCTCACTCTCTCTCATCAAATGAAAAGCCCCCATGTGTAAGCAACAAAGAGTCTTGTAGCACTTTGTAGACTAACAGATCTTAGGGATCATGAGCTTTCCTGGGCTAAGACCCACTTCATCAGATGAATGTTGTGGAAATCTCCAGAGGCAGGTATAAATATGCAGGCTAGAGAGCAAGGTAAATTCAATCAGGGAGGGTGAGGCCCACTTCCAGCAGCTGATCTGGAGGTGTGAACATGCAGAGAGGGGAAACTGCTTTTCTAATTGGTGAGCCATTCACAGTCTTTGTTAAGTCCAGACCTGATAGTATCAAATTCGCAGATGAACTGGAGCTTAGCAGTTTCTCTTTGAAGTCTGGTCTTGAAGTTTTTTTGCTGCAGTATGGCTGTTTTTAGGTCTGCTATTGTATGTCCAGGGAGGTTGAAGTGTTCTCCTATAGGCTTTTGTATATTGCCATTCCTAATATCTGATTTGTGTCCATTTATTCTTTTACGTAGGGATTGTCCAGTTTGGCTGATGTACATAGCAGAGGGACATTGCTGGCACATGATGGTGTATATTATATTGGTAGATGTGCAGGTAAATGAACCAGTGATGGTATGGCTGATCTGGTTAGGTCCTGTGATGGTGTTGCTGGTGTAGATATGTGGGCAGAGTTGGCATCGAGGTTTGTTGCATGGATTGGTTCCTGAGTTAGAGTTACTATGGTGCAGTGTATGGTTGCTGGTGAGAATCTGCTTCAGGTTGGCAGGTTGTCTGTGGGTGAGGACTGGCCTGCCTCCCAAAGCCTGTGAAAGTGAGGGATTGTTGTCCAGGATGGGCTGTTGATCACTGATGATGTGTCGGAGAGGTTTTAACTGAGGATTGTAGGTGATTGCCATTGGTGTTCTGTTGATTTCTTTCTTGGGTTTGTCTTGCAGCAGGAGGCTTCTGGGTACACATCTGGCCCTGTTTATCTGTTTCCTTACTTCCTCATGTGGGTATTGCAGTCTTAAGAATGCTTGGTGAAGATCTTGTAGGTGTTGGCCTCTGTCTGAGGGGTTGGAACAAATGTGGTTGTACCTCAGTGCTTGGCTATAGACAATGAAGCATGTAGTGTGTCCGGGATGGAAGCTGGAGGCATGAAGGTAGGCAAAGCAGATGGTAGGTTTTCGGTATAGGGTGGTGTTTACCCCATGTGTAGTGACACTGTCAACTTGTTCTCTGTGAGAAGCTATAAGTATGGATTCAAGGAAAGATCTTTCATCTCTGAACTGTTTTCACTCTTAGGGAGAAGTGTACCAGATGCAAAGCAGAGGTCCCCAGAGACAATTTGGGAACACTGAAAAGACTTTTGAGAAACTGGCAGCTTAGAACAAAACTGCCATCCTTTGGAATTCCAAACAGTGACTCATCAGTAGATATATTTTACCTGTTTTAACTGCTTAATAACTCTTATTTCCTTTTCTTAGCTAATAAACCTTTAGTTAATTTACTATAGAATTGGCTGCTAGTGCTATCATTGGTGTAAAATCTAGAGTACCAATCCATGTGAAATGACTGGTCTTTTGGAACTGGGAACAGCCTGATGTAGTGTGATTTTTGGTTTAAGTGACCTTTTATCATGAAGTCCAGTTTGTCAGGGTGGCAATATAGACTGGAGAGTCTGAAGAGACTGTCAGTGACTCCATGGTAAGACTGGTATTGTGATCTATGAGTTCACATTTGTTACTGGCTGGGTGCAATCTAATTATAGAACACATCACCAGTTTGGGGTGTCTGCCCTGCTTTTGACAGTCTGCCCCGGGATAGGCACTCATAATTCCTGTGCCGGTGTGGATGTGGTGCTCCTGATTCTTCTTCACTGAATGCCTGTGTTTTAATTCTGTCTTTGGTCAAATGTTACCCACAATGTTGATAGTTAAACCAAAGCTAAATTCATCCCTAGAATATCTTTCTTTAATCTCCAGTCCAGATCCCTTGAGTGCAATGCTTAATTTATAGTAAAAGGAGTGCTGGGGATCAAGCAATCTTTTTACTTTCATAACTGACCTAGCAAACACAGAGGTGCCAGGATTCAGTCCAGGCAAGCTCTGGCAAAAATTAAACACTGGGTGAGTGTGAATCTGATCTCTGTGTTCTGTGCTGCCTAACAGCCAGGTCTGGGCTGATTGGATCTCTCATCATGTTTCTCTCCCTGACTGGTGAACAATGGTGCTCAGAGTCCCAATCAATAATGGCCAAATCTCCCATGCTGAAGTTTTTGACAAGTATTTCATTTGTGAGTAAACATTATAAATATACTGTTTTCTCATTATTATATACATTAACCTGAAGTATTCCCAAGGAAGAAAATATGTGCCTATAGGACTGATTATTAGTCATAAAGTTTTAGTGGTTTAGTTTTGTTTGCTTGACTATGAATTACAAATACATAGCTTGGTTCAGAATTTTATATATGTGTGTGTGTGTGTGTGTGTGTGTGTGTGTTTTTCTCAAATCCAGCTGTCCTCTGTCCATCTCACTCTGACGATGCATTGTGCAATTGTTAAATGCTTATATATTTGTAGTAAACTTATACCTGACTTATATGTCAGTAGATGTACTATTTCATATTTTTTTATTATTTGATTTGTTCATTTCTGGTGTTTAGGTCCATTCTCACACTGTGGATTAAATATAAATAAAGGACTCAGGAGTGCTATCTATGACTTTATCTATTAGGTGATAAAATAATTCTTACTCTATATATTTATCAGTCTGGTAGTCTTCATACAAAGTTTTATAATATTTAGAACAATTGAGAACTATTAGAAATGCTACTAGAAGAATGGTACTTCAAGGGGAATATATATTCCAATAATGCAAACATTTAAAATATCAAATTGAACATGTGGGCACACACGCATACTAGTAACATCAATGTGATCAATTGCTGAGACATATGGTGAGTAAAATCACATGATACTACAGTTTGTCATATACCTTTGAACACTCTGACCACTAATACAACTATACCATAGCAAAAACATCTAATAGTATAAACATTTGAGAAGCTAAAACAAAATCACTATTTTAAAACTACCAACCAGACAAGTACATGTTTCCCTTTTCCCTCCAAAGTGGTATATGGCCTTCCTCATATAAAAAATTAAAGAAATAAAATACAATAAAAACAATGGCCTCTGGGCCCATAGTAGTCAATAGCCAGTGGGACTAGAAAGAGCCCACTTCTTGTAGGCTAGCAATAGGAAAACTGGCGGTTGCTGTTGAAATGGAGTTATAGAATTCCAGTGGTACCCAGTACATGCTTCTATCTCGGGAATGTGTAGAAAAACTGTTTTTTAAAAATGTTATTCATTATGCCATGGCCAGTAGGCCTCAACTGAACACTGATAAATGTATAGCTGGAAACCAGTCTGGCTCACCTATGTATTAGTATTGTTAAATCAGGTATTAGATTTATAAAAATGTGTTTAGTTTTTAGACTTTATGAAATGCTTGTAAATTGCTGCATGCATTAATCTCACTTATAATCTCTGTACCCAATATTATAAAGTAATATTTAAGTGTTTGCTCTGTAACTGTAAACCCCCGCAGTCAGGAGAGAAGCAAGTGTGAAATACTAGTTTACCACAGGAGATGTTAGCTCCTTCCCAACAAAAGAAGGCTTATAGACACCAGACAAACCACTGTGGAACATCAGAGGACAAAATACTTTGTTGATTTGTTGGTCCTCCCTCGCAGACACTAAGAGCAGCCATGCATGTGGACTCCTCCCATCAGTTTGAACTCTGGGGGAAGGGCATAAAGACCTCTGACAAAAAGAAACTGAAGCTTGGACTTCGGGAGGGCAAGATTTCTAAGAATAAGCAAGGGATCCACAGCTGCTTAGCCAAGGTTAGCCCTGAAGGACATATAGAGCTTCCACATTAGAGCAGCTTCTATCACCTTATGAAACCTAAGACTTTAACTCTTATGTCAGTGCATGTTTATCTGCTTTATTCTTGTAAATAAAACTCTAATTTATTTTTCTTAATAAAATTTAATAAATCTATTTAATGCATCATTTGTTAATTTACTATAGGCCTAGCTAAAAGTGCTGTCTGCAGTGTAAGGATCTAAAGTGCCATTGACCAGAGGTAGTGATTGGTCCTTTCGGATCGGGAGTAACCAGCATATTGTTATAATTTTGGGATAAGGGACTATCTACCAGAAAGCTAAGGTTACCTAGGTGGCGAAACAGCCCAGAGTACCCCAGAAGACTGTCTGTAACACTATGTTCAGACTATAATAATGCTTGAGGAGTTTACACTTATTTGGTTGGTGAAATCTAAATATAGAACTCACAACCAGGAAGAAGTTTGTGCCCTACCTCTTAACAGCCTATCCTGTGATTGACACTTGGGCTTTCAAGCCACTCCAGACAGCTTAACAATTATACATTCACGTTTATATACAAAGACTTTTTAAATGCATCATTTAAATGTTAAAGGTATATGGCTTTATACCCCTACTGAACAGTTGGACTCATGATAACTAAAGAAACCTAGCTCGAATGGGCAGTTACAAAGAAAAAAAGTCCCATTAATTTTTTTTTAAACTCCGTACATTACTTGTAAAACAAATGTCCCCCTTGTAAGAGATGGACATAAACAGACTACAGGAAGAGGTGTTGTAATGATTTTATCATAACTTCCTTTGAATGACCCGAATCATGCTCTAATATCTTTGCCACTGTTGAATAATTCAGCCATCACAAAAGTATTCCAATAAAATTTTTATATCACTCCACAAAATCTTGTTACATAAGGGACACATAAGAGATGGATCATTGGTGGAACAATAGAATTTTTAAATGTTTGTGCCTGTATTGACTAATCAGGTTCCTATCAAACTCTCAGCAAGGACTGCTGCAAGAGAAGCAGTTTAACCGATTCTATTTATATCTTTTTCTTACAGATGTTCCCATTGTGCATAGGCTCCTCCCCACTAAAATCATAGAATATCAGGGTTGGAAGGGACCCCAGGAGGTCATCTAGTCCAACACCCTGCTCAAAGCAAGACTAACCCCATCTAAATCATCCCTGCCACGGCTTTGTCAACCCTGACCTTAAAAACCTCTAAGGAGGGGGATTCTACCACCTCCCTAGGGAACCCATTCCAGTGCTTCACCACCCTCCTAGTGAAAAAGTTTTTCCTAATATCCAACTTAAACCTTCCCCACTGCAACTTGAGACCATTGCTCCTTGTTCTATCATCTGGTGCCACTGAGAACAGTCTAGATCCATCCTCTTTGGAACCTCCTTTCAGGTAGTTGAAAGCAGCTATCAAATCTCCCTTCGGTCTTCTCTTCTGTAGACTAAACAATCCCAGTTCCCTCAGCCTCTCCTCATAAGTCATGTGCTCCAGCCCCCTAAACATTTTTGTTGCCCTCCTCTGGACTCTTTCCAATTTTTCCACATCCTTCTTGTAATGTGGGCCCCAAAACTGGACACAGTACTCCAGATGAGGCCTCACCAGTGTCGAATAGAGGGGAACAATCATATCCCTCGATCTGCTGGCAATGCCCCTACTTATACAGCTCAAAATGCTGTTAGCCTTCTTGGCAAGAAGGGCACACTGTTGACTCATGTCCAGCTTCTTGTCCACTGTAACCCCTACGTCTTTTTCTGCAGAACTGATGCCTAGCCATTCAATCCCTAGTCTGTAGCAGTGCATGGGATTCTTCCGTCCTAAGTGCAGGACTCTGCACTTGTCCTTGCTGAACCACATCAAATTTCTTTTGGCCCAAACCTCTAATTTGTCTAAGTCCTGCTGTATCCTATCCCTACCCTCCAGCGTATCTACCACTCCTCCCAGTTTAGTGTCATCTGCAAACTTGCTGAGGCTACAGTCCACGCCATCCTCCAGATCATTGATAAAGATATTGAATAAAACCGGCCCCAGGACCGACCCTTGAGGCACTCCACTTGGGTAAAATAAAGCTACTGTAAAATTCAGGAGTACTGTGGAAACAAATTCATTAGTGTTTCAGAGACGCCAAATGTGTGCACCACAGAACAGTCTAAAAGCCACTATAGTTCAATTTCACAATGACCTCTTACACTTCTTAAAGATGAAAAGAGTTATATTAAAATCTTCAAAGATGAATATAAAATTATAAGTTCACCAGCTCACCCCCGCAGCATTCTGCGTCTCTGCCTGTAAACTACTATATCCATTGTCCATAAATACCACTGCAGAGCTTAGACCAGAGCTTTAATTTAATTATAATTAATTAATTATAATTAAATAATAATATCTGCTACCTGGACATTTGATTTCAGGAAAGTGAAATCATTCTCCCTGGCATCTGAGAACAAAAAGAGCTGGAAGGAGTAAGCTGTCAGTTCCAAGGAAAAGGTACAGGATGCGAGGGGAGTTATCATTCTGATCCAGAATAAACACCATGATGGTGACATTTCTGCTGAGAGGCGGGGACCCACTGTCTTAGGCCTTCACTTGCATTTCAAATTCCTGGATTTGCTCTTAGTTGAAGGAGCGCTGCACATAGAAAATTTTAGTTTTATCTTGTGCTCAATCGCAAAATTCCTCTCGGACATTCCCAGGTCATTTATCCCCATTGTGGTGAGCCTTGTCCTTAATATGGGGATAACTTTCACTGTCATACACCTGAAAACAAATTCTGAGACAGAAAATACTATGGCAATGGGTGCAAAAGAAAAACCCAAACACAGTAAGAAAGTATTTCACAATGACTATGTTCTCTACAGAAAGATAGCATATGAGGCATCGAAACAGAAACTCACCTCCCCAGCAGTCTCTGTCCCACCATGCAAACTGTTAGTTCCATTACCCATAAACACTGTCCCTGAGCTGTCACTGCACAGAAAATTCCCATCAATCTGCACATTAGATTTCAGGAAAGCCAAATCATTCTTCCTGGCCTCTGAGGACAAACACAGCTGGTAGGAACAAGGCAAAGTCCCATCTTCATAGTTGGGTGGGAACATAGAGCCGGTCTTGGAATAAGGCTCAGGACCAAAACACTGAAATAATTTCGGTTTCCTTGAGGTTCTCAATTTCATCACAAGGGCCAGTGTCACTGTCAGGAGGAATAAAAATGAGATCAGGGCTAAAGCCAGCACCAAGTAAAACTGTAAATCAGACTGAGGTGCCGAGTCACCCGATT
>ML677410.1:2169214-2179372 GCA_007922305.1 Dermatemys mawii
GGGTCCTTTCCCTGTCCAGGGTGCTGTCTGTGAGGAGCTTGTAGTAATTGTTAGAGGAGGATATTATTTTAAACGGCAAATGATCTTGAATGCGACAAGTGACATCTCCATTTCCTTCATCGTCTCGGTCACGGGCTTTCATCAGAGCTATCACTGTCCCGGGCACTGAGTCTTCGGGAATTGGAGTGGACACGGATGTGAGTGTCAGTTCGGGAGTATTGTCGTTCTCATCCAGAATTTCTATATGAACTTTGCAGTGGTCAGTGAGACCTCCCCCATCCCTCGCTTCTACACCTATTATATAGCTATTTGTTTCTTCAAAATCCAAAAGTCCCTTAGTTGTGATTATTCCGTTACCAGAATCTAAACTAAAGACATGTTGTGCACTCTGAGGTATGCTGCTGAAAGAATATATTATTTTGGCATATGCACCTTCATCTTCATCAGTGGCTTTAACCTGGAGCACTACCGAGCCGTTTGGTAGATTTTCCTTCAGGTTGACTTTGTAGATCTCTTCAGTGAATACAGGGGGGTTGTCATTACCGTCAGTAACAGTGACTTTAATCTGAGCTGTTCCAGTTCTGACTGGATCTCCGCCATCCAGAGCCATCAGGATCAAGTGATGGGAACTCTGCTTCTCTCGATCCAAAGGTTTCTCTAACACCAAATCTGCCTGCTTTTTTCCATCTGGATTTTCCTTCAGTTTCAAGATAAAATACGGATTTGGACTGAGCTGGTAACCCCGCAGTGAATTGGCTCCAACATCGGGATCTTGCGCAGGTTCTAGAGGAAATCGCGCACCAGGTTGTGCTAATTCATTAATTTCCAAATCAACATTATTTTTAGTAAACCACGGTGTATTGTCATTAATGTCCTGGATTCCGACATTCACGTGGAAAACATTCAAAGGATTTTCAACCACAACTTCAAAATTTAGGAAACAAATAGATGATTTCCCACATATGTCCTCCCGGTCTATCCTGTTATTCACATACAGGTTGCCATTTTCCCCATTCACACTGAAGTATTGCTTTTCCGAACTGACACGCAGCTTTCGTTGAGATAGCTCTCTGCCACTTAACCCCAAATCCTTGGCGAGATTCCCCACAAGGGAATCTTTGGCCATTTCCTCCGGAATCAAATAACGAATCTGTTCCGAGACCGCCCGGCAGAACAAAGAGAATAATAAGGGAAACAACAACAGTACCTGCCGTGTGACTCCCCGGCTCGGCTCTCTGTGTCTGGTTTCCATATCAGGCACTCTCGGCTCAGTGTTTCCTTGCCTCTTTTATTCTGAATCGATTCTCCGTTCCAAATTTCCCTCCGCTTGTAAGAATCCTCGGGGTCGGTAATTAAATATAAATGAAAGATTATAGCAATCCGAGAGGATTTGTTTTTTTCCGCGACACTGTGTCTCTCTGCTGCGTTTCTTCAGAGATCCGGACAGTATAATAGTGCAATAGCTTTGCAAGAGTTCTATAGTTCCCCAGCTTCAGCCCTGGCTCCGTATTGGCCAACAGCGACACTCTGAGTCTTAGTGAGGGAACTGCAGGCGAAATGCTCGCATCCGGAGACGGAAATACTCAAGACCCCGCAATATCACTAAGCATGAGTTCTTTCACAAACTGATTTTTTGAGAGTTAAAAAATAATCAAGATCTGAGGAGTAGAGACTCTGCAGACCAGGTCAATTTATAATGAGCCAGCTCCAAAGGTAAGATTCTCATCGGAATGTTGTAAATTAGTTTTCCTTTCCTTTCAGAATACAACCGACTTCTTTAACCTCTTGATGTAAAATACAATATGTAAGTCTATGTTTGGCGTAATAAAGTGCCATTGCATGCATTTTCAGCATTATAAGTAATTTCAGGTAAGGCAATTTAGTTCCCTTACATCCTCATTCGGTTAGATTATTTGTAAATTTCTGTCGTTGCCATCCGCGATAACGTGATTTTTGTCACTAGAGAGCAGAGAATGTTAATTATGTTAGAAGCTGAATATGGAATTTATTAGGTAAATTCAAAGTATGCCTCTCTGAAGATGGAAAGCTCTTACTTAAAACCCTTTGTTCAGGGCTAGATGTACCCATTCTTATTTTATTTCTGAACTATTTCCCTCTCCTGGTATGTGTATGAACTAGGCCTGGGCTGTAGAGTGTAATCCTGTCCTCACAGAGTTCAACAGCAAATCTTTTATTGCTTCAGTGGTGTCAGGATTTCTCCCTTGAGAAACAGTTCCCTTCCCAGCTCCGACACAAAACTCCTAGGCACGGGCTGAGTTTTCCTAAAGGCGGTTGGGGGGGCACAAGGCCCCGCCCCTGGCCAAGCTGGGTCGCGGAGTCCTGCCCCCTTCTACTGCTGGGGGTGAGAGGACCGAAAGCAATCCTCGGTGCCCTGTTTCCGTCTCGCGGTACCCCTGCCCACTGCAGGTGGAAGGTCCGCGCTAGATCCCCACAGCTGCTCGCCCGGCTCTAACGTCTACTACCTGACTCCGGCTTCCTGCCTGGCCTGGGGTGCCGAAGAATCACCCGGACAGCTTTGGGGAGCCGCGGACCATCCATCTTTCCTGGGCGGGGTGCCGCGAGCGGGGACATGGGCCGGGACATGGGCTGGGATATGCTATCGGCTCCCGCGGCCCGGGCAGGTGAAGGATTCCCAGCTTCGGCTCCCCAGCCGCTGTTGTCCGGGCCGGGCTCCAGCTTCTGTTCCGGGCGGCCTGACGTGGGGCGAGACCTCAGGGGGAAGAGGAGGGTCAAGGGGCCGGGACTTGGCAAAAATGTGGACGGACCTAGAGGGCCATGGTCGATTGGTCCCTGCTGTTCCAGCGCCCCTGCTAGGTGCAACGTTCGGAAAGTTAAATAGTCCAAATTTTTCAAAGTTGGAGCCTTCAAGTGAGGTATCTAAATCCATTCTGAAGAGCCTAAATAAGTGTCTTCATTTTCAGGGACAATGATTAACTTCAGCTGCCATTCACTTTATTGGGGATCTGTGAGTCCCCACCTACAGGAATATGGGACCTTTGATATAATTGAGTAAATATTGATTCACATGCCCAGTAACAATATCTGAACACTTTGATTTCACCTCCCTGTGCCTGAGCTTTCTCATAGTTAATTTGGAAATAATATAACTTTCCTAACTCACAGGACTGTGAGATTGTGAAACTAAATTAATCATTTTTTGTAGTTTACTGTGAGCATGATTCAAGGCCCACTGAAATCAATAAACATAAGCATCCCACTAACTTCAGTAGGTTTTTGGATCAGGCCCCTTAAAATGCTTGGATGGAAGGGAGTACATAAGTGTGAAATATCACAGAGATGTTCTAATGAGAACAGACCAATACAGAGAGTACAAAAATTATGAGATAACTAAAAATAAGAGATTTTACTTTTTTTCTTATAGGCATTCCATAATTATAATCCAATTCAGATACCAAAGAGGACATTTCCTTATGAACAAAACAAACAGTTCTCAAGAGAAATATTAGGTACTCCAAATATGAACCATTTCATGGAATAGTGAAAATATTGACATAAATTTATTCTTCTAAAAATATCAGTAGGTGAAGGGACACAATGCAGGTCTTCAATAAATTTATTTAGTTAATTATCAGAATCCATTGCAATACCTCACACCAAAGCATTTCATGTAGTGACTAATCACATATGTGATGTCAGAGAATGACTGTCCCTAAAGAAAGTACTAGAAAGATGTGTGAGAAACTTTTCTGTATTCTTATTAATAATTATTATAAAGTAATTATATATCCCACTGAAGAAACTTTTAATCAGCCATTAAAATGTGTTTAGGCCCAACAGGTAGACACAAACAAAAACATATAGAGATTAATCTGACATGTTAAAATGATAGGATATGCTATTAACTCCATAATTATGTATTTATTACATTTACAGTATATATATCAGTACAGGTTAGATGTATGTATGGAATTAAATTAAATTTATAGATTGAATATTAAAGTAGATTCTTTCTTTTAAAGTTGAGAGGTCCTCTAACCAGTGAGTCTTCTTCAAACATCCACTTTTTTTTTGAAAATGTAGAATTTTAAACATGGTAAAAGCATTTATGTGTGCTCAAATTTCAAATAAGCAGGAATAATTTCACAAGAGAGGAAAAAATGTTCTCCTAATCCAAACAAATAACAAACATTATTCCATAAATCCACAAAATAGATTGATGCTTGTGTAACTTCCAGATGAAGAATACATATTTTAAAATACACATAAACTGGAGGAGATGATAACCTTCACACAGTCTTCTCTATTATGTATGAAAGCACAAAGAATATTATCAGATTTGTGACCAGAGGTCCTTAAATGCCCTGCCAGTGAGAAATGGAATGGTAATAATAGCCCATGTCAGGGTCAAATCTTCAAAAGGTTCATTACTTCAAATTGTGCAGCTCAACATTGAGGGCCTATCTACTGTAAAGTGTGATTACCTTACAATGATCCTGCAGATTCAAACATCTATGCCCTTGAGGTACAAGAAACACACCTGGATAGTGAAGGCCTGTGACAGAAGTTCAATACAGTCCACATGTCTGCAAGCCATCACCCTACATATGGACTTGTGACATACATAAAATATGACTTTAAGGATTCCATCAAAGTTCTACCTATTATGAACCCCCTACTCCAGGGGTCAGCAACCTTTCAGAAGTGGTGTGCCAAGTCTTCATTTATTCACTCTAATTTAAGGTTTTGTGTGCCAGTAATACATTTTAATGTTTTTAGAAGGTCTCTCTCTATAAGTCTATAATACATAACTAAACTATTATTGTATGTAAAATAAATAAGGTTTTAAAAATGTTTAAGAATCTTCGTTTAAAATTAAATTAAAATGCAGAGCCCCCCAAATCAGTGGCCAGGACCTGGGCAGTGTGAGTGCCTCTGAAAATCAGCTCGTGTGCCACTTTCGGCACGTATGCCATAGGTTGCCTACCCCTGCCATACTCAATCACAATCAAGAATGGCTATCTGACAGTCATTAACATATACAAGCTACTGTCAATGGAATGGTCATTTCCAGTTTTACCAACACCGAGATCCTACTATCTGTCTTGGGGATTTCAATAGTCACCATAGCCTATGGGGCTATACAAGCACATCCATGCTGAAGCACATTCTGGGCTTTTACTGAAGACCAGAACCTCCTCTCCAATGCCAAATACTATGGCATGTTCAGATCAACCGGATGGAGGCAATGCTATACTCCTGACCTTTGTTTTGCATCACTTGACATTTGTGGTCACCCAATACAGTGGAAAAAGTTAATTCTTTGTGACTTTCCCAAGAGCAAACACAGCCTAGTCATGGTTTGCATAGGCCTACAATTTTCACTCTTTCAATCCTTCCTGAAACTGCCCTGGAATGTACAATCTTCTGACTGGCCCAACTACATGGTGATTGTAGAGGGCTCAATAAACTAGATTTCATTATATTCAGCTAATTACCACCACTTTGTAGGCCTATTAATATTGGCTGCCAAATGAGCATTGCATGGCGCTTCATAAAATTATTAACTCCTTGTCAGATAGAATAAAGCAAAGTACTCTTCCAGAAATATTAAGCTGACAAAAGCCCGAGGAGGGAGGTTACTAGTGGAGTTCCTCAGGGATTGATCTTGGTCAAAAAATAACATTTTTATTACTGACCTGGGCACAAAAAGTGGGAGTGTGCTAATAAAATTTGTGGCTGACACAAAGTTGGGAGGTACTGCCAACACAGAGGAGAACAGAATATCACTGCTGATTGGCATGGTAAGGGTGCTGGAGCCAGCACTGGGGGATTGGATAAGGGGCAGGGAGTCCCAGGGGGAAGTCAGGGAGTGGGGAGGTTGGATGGGTCATGGGAATCCCAGGGGGTCTCTCAGGGGACAGGGGAGTGGATAGCGGTTGGGGCAGTCAGGGGACATGGGGCATGGGAGTTGGGTAAATGGGAGTTCTGGGGGGCAGTTAGGTGGGGGGGTTGGGAGGGGACAGTCAGGGGACAAGGTGGGGTGGATAGGGGATGGGGTTCCTGGGGGTGGTTAGGGGTGGGGGGTCTTGGAGAGGGTGGTCAGGAGACAAGAAGCAGGAGGTGTTGGATAGGGTGGGGGATTGGAGGGGGGCAGTTAGAAGGTGGGAAGTGGGAGTGGGTCAGATAGGGGGCAGGGCCAGGCTGTTTGGGGTGGTGTCATTAGGATTTGTGGAGTTCAGAACCTACCAAATAAGGACCCCAATTAATGCCTAAATATAGGTTTATGTGTTTAGAAGTTTGCAGAGCTCAATCTTAGCTTCCTCATCTGTCAAATACGTAGAATATACATTTCCTACCTCACAGGATTGTTGGGAATTTTAATTAAATAAATATTATCTGTAATGCACTGTGAGATACCTGACTAGAAGGCACTATATAAGCTGTTACAGTATATGATGATGTTCTTATTCAAATATTATATGTTCTTAATGACAGCAGTTCAACATACAAAACAAAAGCTTTAAGGTAACTCATGATTAAGATAACAAATGTAATTCCATAATTGAAATGTAGGCCATGTCCCAAGAAGACATTGTCTTTGGGACAAAACTAAAATGTTCCAGAGGAGTTCCACATCTCAGACATGGATTGCTGAAATTATTCAGTGTCAACACATTCATTACAAGATATCATCAGATGCAAGGGTACAACATATGCCTATGATAAATTAGTTTTTGTAAATAAAATGAGGAATACTTGTAGCACCTTAGAGACTAACCAGTTTATTTCAGCATAAGCTTTCATGGGCTATAACCTACTTCATCGGATGCATAGAATGGAACATTTCATCAAAGTTCACTGTACCGCCACAGACAAATGCATTTTGACCTGTTCAACAGATATATATGATATAAATGCATATATCTTTCCTTTAATGCACATTATATAAACATTTGGGAATCTTTCTCTAATAATAAATGATATAGTCATTATATAAACATTTATTCAATTCACTAAACCTAATAAGGTCTAATTACAAGACATACACACCAAAAATAGGATAGGACATTTACTGAAATGTAATGTCACATTTTTTAGGATATGTAATATATGCTACTTTCATAAGTCTCCATTTGTGATGTTACAAAATGTAAGTTAGGTGGGTGTGAAAATGGCATAGGCATTTATTCATTTTATAGCTTTATTAACTTGTTTGAAACCCAGGCTATAACACTTTTCTATGAAAATGTCACTGCTTACTTAGAATTCAAATGTATGTACATCTGTGTATCCCAGAAAATGGGGAAAGAAAATTGTTTCTCTCTGTGCAAAAATTCTGTGCACTCACACATGCATGCACCCCGAGTGTGTATGTGCACACCCTTTGTGTGTATGAGTGCATTCCATTTGTGTTAGCATGTACACACACCCTTTGTACATGTACACCCTTCCCACAGCTCCCATTGGCCAGGAATGACAAACCACCACCACTGGGAGCTGCAAGCAGCCGCATGTGCAGATGCTCAGGTAAACAAAGCATCTCACAGCCCACCACCAGCTTACCCTGAACAAGCCATGAACCAAGTTTGGAAATCCCTGGTCTGGAGGTCTGAGCAGGAAAGAGGCCTAAGGCTGGTTTGCTTCAATGGAACTGTGTTGTTGGCTTCTGGGTAACTGGTAAGGTATTATAGAAGCTGTTTGGAGGCTAGCTTGGTGGACCTAACTATGGGAATGATGATCAGCTTTGGGGATTGTCTACCCCATTCTTTTCAATTTGCCCTAATTAAGAAACCACATTGTGGCTCCTCTGGGACCCCAGTCATATTCCCTATGACTGAAGAGGTGTTCACTAGCCACTTCACCTTGAACTGCCCCTTGAAATATCTTATAACTACTTATGCTAAACAGTCTGTTCTACCTTGTATTTAGCTGTGACGCTGAATACATTTCCCAGACTTGAAGAAGAGTTCTGTGTAAACTCGAAAACTTGTCTCTCTCACCAACAAAACTTGATCCAATAAAAGATAGTACCTCATCCTCTTTGTCGGTCTCATATTGTTGCACCAAGAATTCTACAACACTATATACATAAAGTTAAATTGTCATTTTCAAATGAAAGACATCTACATTGAAATATACATAAATATAACTACATCTACAGCTGTTCAAAAACAGACAAAAAGAACTTTATCATCTTTTCCTTGCATAAAGCCTTCATTTTTCTTCTCATTTGGTATGATTCTAGAGACAATCAGAATATCTTCATTCAAAGAACAAAGATCTAAAGAGTCTAGATCGGGTGAATCAGTGCTTCTATAAGGAAATAGAAAATTGTCTTTTCTAAACATTAAAAACAGGTGCCAGAAATTATATCTAAGTAAAATAAAAGCAACAACAATAAAATCTGATGAGTAAATCTTCACCCACAACATTTAATTTGCAAAGGCCAGACTATTGGGAACAAGAACATCAATGCTGCAGACAACTTGAAAGAACTTTAAATTAATTACTCAGGCATAATTCTGCACTAACAAAATTTTACACTACAACAGTAAAAACAAATTGAAATCATATGAGAGTGGGATTAAATTAATCATTTGAGAAAATGTATGGTTGTCCCTGAAGTGGGGTGGATTTGAAGCTCATCAACATCTCATCAATGTGCCTTCCACTTACCTTAGTATTTTACATACTCAGAAATGTCTGTATATTTGTAACTTTCCAAACTGGGTCTCAAGAAATCACCCTCCCTGATTGAATTTATCTTGCTATCTTGCCTGCATATTTACTACTGTCTCTGGAGATTTCCACAACACTAATCTGATGAAATGGGTCTTAGCCCACGAAAGTTTATGGTCCCAAACATCTGTTAGTCTATAGGTGCCACAAGACTCTTTGTTGCTTTTGCAGATCCAGACGAACACATTTATCGCTCTGATATTAAAAAGATAATGTGGTTTAAAACAAATATTTAATAAAGAGTAATTTCATTTAAAATAATAAAGGAAAAGTATGTTTATGCCATTTTGAAACAAATGGTGTATATTTCACAAGTAGGCTTTCTCTAGGGGAGGAGGATATTATTCACCAAATTCACAGCTATGAAAAACAGATCACGGACCATGAAATATGGTCTCCCCTCGTGAAATATTGTTTTCTGTGTGCTTTTACCCTATATAGAGATTTCACAGGGGAGACAAGTGTTTCTCAAATTGTGGGTCCTGACCCAAAAGGGAGTTGTAGGGGAATTACAGTATTGTCACTCTTACTTCTGCACTGCCTTCAGAGGTGGGCCACTGGAGAGTGGCGGCTGTTGGCCAGACACCCAGCTCTGAAGGCAATGCCCTGCCAGCAGCAGCACAGAAGTAAGGGTGGCAATACTATACCATACAACCCTTATTTCTGAACTGCTGCTTTCAGAGCTATGTGGCTGGAGAGTGGTGGCTGCTGACTGAGCGCCAAACTCTGCAGACATCAGCACAGAAGTAAAGGTGGCAGCACCATGTCATGCCATCCTTACTTCTGCAATGCTGCTGGCAACTGTTCTGCCTTCAGAGCCGGGCTACCGGCCAACAGCCATCTTTCTCCAGCTGCCCAGCTCTGAAGGCAGCACCACCAGCAGCAGTGCAGAAGTGAGGGTAGCAGTACCACAACTCCCCTCCCCCATAAACTTGTGATCTCTCTTCTCCACAACTCCTTTTTTTGGTCAGGACCCCTACAATTACAACATCCTGAAATTTCAGATTTAAATAGCTGAAATCATGAAATTTACTATTTTAAAAATCCCATGACTGTGAAACTGACCAAAACAGACTGAATTTGGTAAGGCCCTACTCATAAACAATCAAGACACAATAATATCCTCCTCCCCTAGAGAAAGCCATTTGTACACTGCATTTTCTCAGTCACAGAGGGCTTGATGCTGTACTTATTGAGGTCAATGGCAGAACTCTCACTAACCTCAATAATGTAGATTCCTTCCTCATTAATCCGTACTTTTCAACTAATTGCACAGTCCACGGGGAAGAATAATTTATACACTAGGAGACGAGTAGAAACTAATAGCAAAAAGACCAATTATGTTAGCTCACCTGAATGGAGGTCCGATCCCCGTTACTAATGTTTAAATCTTCAGTAATTAGAATAGGATCCTTTACCTCACAGGTCTGCTGACTG
>ML677410.1:2194372-2206949 GCA_007922305.1 Dermatemys mawii
CGTTCCGGTCCAGATCCCGGTCTGAGGCTTTTACACTGAAAATGGAGACCCCAGCGGGATTGTTCTCTGGCACGTAGGCGGTGTAGGAAGGTTTCTCAAAGACAGGGGCGTTGTCATTGATATCCGAGATCTGCAACTGGATGGTTTTCTGGGCTGATAGAGCGGGGGTCCCTTTGTCGGCGGCGATAAATGTAATGTTGTACTCTGGGATCTTTTCTCTGTCCATGGTACTGTCAGTGACTATTTTGTAGTAATTATGAGAGGACGACAGTATTTTAAAAGGCAAGTTGTCTTGAATGTGACAGGTGATTTTTCCATTTTCTCCTGCATCTCGGTCACGGGTTCTTATTAGCGCTATCACTGTCCCAGGCACTGAGTCTTCGGGGATAGGACTAGACACGGATGTAAGGGTTACTTCGGGGGCGTTGTCATTCTCATCAATAATTTCTATTTGAACTTTGCAGTGACCAGTCAGATCACCACCATCCCTGGCTTCAATCCCCATTGTATATTTATTAGTCTCTTCAAAATCCAGAATATCTGTATTTGTTATTACTCCATTTTCGGGATCTATTTTGAATAATTGCATGATATTTTGGGGGGCATTACTGAAGGAATAACGGATTTTTCCATATAATCCTTCATCTTTATCCATGGCTTTCACCTGTATCACTACGGAGCCTTTGTCTAGATTTTCACTGACTCTGACTTTGTAGATCTCTTGAGTGAATACTGGGGGATTGTCATTGGCATCAGTGATTTTAATGTTAATCTGAGCGGTCCCGGTTCTCACAGGGTCCCCCCCATCCACTGCCGTCAAGATTAAGCTATGGGAAGTTTGGTGCTCCCGATCCAAAGGTCTGTCTAAAATTAATTCTGCGTATTTATTGCCATCTGCATTCTCCTTCACTGACAGGATAAAATACTGATTAGGGCTGAGCCGGTAATTCTGCAGTGAATTCAGTCCAACATCTGGATCTTGTGCCGATTCGAGTGGAAAGCGCGCCCCTGGCAGTGTAAATTCATTGATTTCTAACACAACGATATTTTTGTCGAAGCTCGGGGCGTTGTCATTAATGTCCTGAATTGCTACATCCATGTTGTAAACGTTTAAGGGGGTTTCAACCACCGCTTCGAATGTCAGGACACAAAGGGGTGTCTCCCCGCATATCTCCTCCCGGTCTATCCTGTCATTCACATACAGGTTGCCATTTTCCCCATTCACACTGAAGTATTGCTTTTCCGAACTGACACGGAGCTTCCGCTGCGGCAGTTCTTTGACATCCAACCCCAAATCCTTGGCGAGATTCCCGACAAGGGAACCTTTGGCCATTTCTTCTGGAATGCAGTAACGAACCTGCTCCGACACCACCCGGCAGAACAAAGAGAATAAGAAGGGAAACCAAAGTACTTGCCGTGTGACTGCTTGGCCGGTCGGTCTCTGCCTGTTTTCCATCCCACTCAGGCTCGCTTTTATTTTCTTATTTATTCCACTTCGATTTTGTGCTTTAAATCCCCGTTATAAAGTCAAAATCCACGGTGTAGGAGAGTAAATAAAATTACCATCTCAATCCAATTTTCCGCGAGAGTTTCGAGACAGGGTGTCTCTCAGCAGAGAACTGTTTGTATGTTTGTGCAATCGCTGACTGAGCAATCTCAGTGCAGGAAGCTGTAGTGGATATCGGGCTGCAGCTCCAGCTCTGCATTGGCCAACAGCGGCACTCTGAGTCTGAGTGACAGAACTGCAACTAGTTGGGCTCATGTCTAAGGAGCATAATGAAAGGCGCTAACCCATTCCTTTCTCGAAAGTCCTACAACAGATGATTAGAGTAAACCATCCTATGCACCAGAAAAAGAAATAACAGAATCGGCAAAAATGTGTAGTAAGATACGCGCCCTCTCCCCTCTGTGTTCTGTGAGTTTTGTATAGTGAGTAACAAGTCGGTTTAATTACGAATAAAAGCGTCATTACTTATATTTCTAAGAACGAAAATTTTCTGTATGGAAACCCAAAGCCACACAGCAAAGTTTCCTTGAATTCCTGTAGTATGTGACATATTTGCCATTCTTCCATACACAGAGCCAAATTTTAATCTCAATTACAGCAATCTAAAGGCAGAGGAATTCGTCTAAACTAAGTGAAGGGGGCAATCTGATCCAACAGATTTAAAAATTTTATTAAAGCAAATGTTTAAAATGAAAATATACATAAGTTAAGAAGTAAGGTACTGGACATCTGGAGTCAGGTTTGGGTTATGGGGGATGTTATGGGGGATGGATGTAACCTGAGCCCATGACGGGCGGGGAGAGCTGACACCTTCTGCCTGGGGAAAGGAACAGAGGAAGAGAGAGAGAGACGGCTACAGGGATTTGGAGTGGGGGGTTGGCTGGGGAAAAAGGAGGGAGTCCTAAGCTTGGGATTTAACCTCCCTGCCTTCCACCCCCTGCAGGACATGACTAAGGTGTCCTGTTTGTACCTACAAGCACTGGTTTGGACTGTGTTCCTATCATCCCTAATAAACCTTCTAATCTACTGGCTGGCTGAGAGTCACTGTGAATCCCAGGAAGTGGGGGTGCAGAGCCACTCCCTGACAACCACTTCCAATGCTAATGTGTTTGAATCATTAATTATCTTAACTGTAAAACAAATGCACCTTGTTTTCAGTTTGAAGTTTTCATGATCCTACCCATTGTCTCCTATGGCTTTGTCTGTGACCTTAAAGATAACCTAAAATCAATTATATTCTCACTGAATAAGCCCTTTCTTATTCTTTCCTTTGATAAAACTCCATAAGCATCTCACCATAAGGTGCCTTTTCCAGAGCTTAAACCAATTGGACTCTGTCCAATTTTTCAACATCTTTGAAAAATATGGAAACCAGAACTGGACACAGTATTCTATTCGTGGTCTCACCAATACCCAATTTAAATGTATCATCACTTCCCTTGATATTATTCTCATTTTACATCTAATAATTATTTTGATCACAGAGTCACAGAATATCAGGGTTGGAAGGGACCTGGAGGCCATCTAGTCCAACCCACTGCTCAAAGCAGGACCAATCCCCAACTAAATCATCCCAGCCAGGGCTTTGACAAGCCTGACAGTAAAAACCTTTAAGGAAGAAGATTCCACCTCCTCATTAGGTAACCCATTCCACTGCTTCACCAACCTCCTAGTGAAAAAGTTTTTCCTAATATTCAACCTAAATCTCCCGCTCTCCAACTTGAGACCATTACTCATTGTTCTGTCATCTGCTACCACTGAGAACAGTATAGATCCATCCTCTTTGGAACCCCCTTTCAGGTAGTAGAAAGCAGCTATCAAATCCCCCCTCATTCTTCTCTTCTGCAAATTAAACAATCCCAGTTTGATGAGATAACTGGCTCTGTGGATCAAGGGAAAGCAGAGGATGTGTTATTCCTTGACTTAGCAAAACTTTTGATACTGTCTCCCACAGTATTCTTGCCAGCAAGTTAAAGAAGTATGGGCTGGATGAATGGACTATAAGGTGGATAGAAAGCTGGCTAGATCATCGGACTCAATGGGTAGTGATCAATGTCTCCATGTCTAGTTGGCAGCCAGTATCAAGTGGAGTGCCTCAAGAGTCAATACTGGGCCAGTTTTGTTCAATATCTTCATTAATGATCTGGAGGATGGCATGGACTACACCCTCAGCAAGTTTCAGATTACACCAAACCAGTCATTAGGAAAAAGCAAGTGTTAGTAATGGAATATTTGATCATTAGAAACATAGATAACTGGGTTTGTGATGACCGGGAGAACCGTATGGTGACTTGCCTGCCTGGTGCAAAGGTTGCGGATCTCCTGAGGCATCTATATAGACTTATGAGCTGATTAGGTGATGGTCTCATTTTATTAAGTGACCCCTACAGCCTAAATAACTGCTAATCAGGTCTTAGTGCTTAGGCCTGCTGTGGGACAGAGTTTCTGTGGAAGAGACAGTCCATCTGCACAAGTAGTGATGTTCTCCCACTGAGAGCTCAGCTGAAATCACGGAGAGCTGAGTGGAACCTCAAGAGATCAACTCACACAGGTCACAGTCGCATAGGTGGTAGCAGAAGGTGATGGCACAGGGTCATTTGCAACAGAGCAATGGAGTGAACAGTGATACAACAAACAACAGTGGCCAGAGCTAAGTGTGAGCAGCTGGAGGAACGAGCCCACAACCTGGGAGGTGAACTCATGTGAAAGCACGTCTGAACTCTGAGTCTCTACTGACCAAGGACAACACTGGTGAGTATTAATGAGGTTGTTAAGAATGCTGGAGACACAACACAGTTCATGAGAACAAACATGGCTGTGACATCATACTTTTTATTTAAGCAAAAGATACTACACACTACAAACTGGAGGCCAATGTTAAGTGAATTGTCGCTTGTTCATCCTGAAGTTGAATACTGGTTCTGAACAACACCAGCAAATCTCACTATCTTTCTGCAAGAAACCCAACCGACTGACTAGAAGCATGTGGTGCAACAGTGAAAGATTTAACAGTTGATAAAGTGAAGAACTCTCTCACCACATTCAAAAAATGTATATACGTGGCTGATGAATGCACCAATGCAAATTGAATTGTGTACGTAATCTTGATGTCAGTGGTAGGCCAGTAGATGCATTTCTAGATGTTCAAGTTATAGAAGACACATTGGCTGCATCTGTGACAACCACATCTTTGAAGACTTAAATGCTTGTCAATTGGACCCCAAACAGATGGCTGCTTGTACATTTGATGGAGCTGAAAACTGCTCTGGAGGACATGATGGAGTACAAGTTTTGCTCAGAAAAGTGTAACCCTAATCTCTCCTATACACACTGCAGAGGCCATCTTCTCCAAGTAGCGCTAGTACAAGCTGCAGCCTCTTCAAAAGACATTTAGAAAGCTACACATTTAATGTCTTCATTATGTTCTTTTTTCAGCAAGAGTCCAAAAAGACTGAATGTCTTGGAAAATAGAGAAGATACACTGGGACTGAAGTTCAAATTAGTCCAACCTGGCTTTCTCATGAGCGATCCTTGGCTGTTGTCTTAAAATTACTCCAGCTGTTATTACTGGTTTTGGAAAATATCTACCAAGATGGGATGTATCTAACAAGTGAGGCAGGTGGATTATTTTTGCTACTATGTTCAGAGAAGACTATTGCCATTCTCTCACTTGTAAGTCTACCATTGAAACCACTTGGGTCATTAAACAATGTCATCCAGGCATCTATATGTAAAAGCAAAAATGAGTTGGCCTAAACTTTGGTCAAGATAACTGTGTATGTGTGTGCATGATAAAAGGATCCAGGGGTTGGGGTGGCAATGGAAAAGTCTGAGAAATGCAATTGCAACATGCAGTTGCAACTGTTAACCGCAAGAAACCAGATTGTATTTGACAAGTTGTTTTTGCTGTGTTACTAACAAGCAAGTATTAATGAGGAAATGTGCTTATCTGAATGTTATTACAAATCTATATAAGCTTGCGTGTTTTTTTTTTATCCTGGAGAGCAGCTCTTGCTCAGCTGTCTCTCTCTGCATATGCTTGCATTGTAATAAAGGAGCCTCAGGCTGTTGTGATCCAAACACAATGCAAGGCTGATTTCCATGACAATTTCTGGTGCTATGACTCGGTTCCATGGTATATAACTGAACAGAAGACCACGGACCATTCCCCACAGGACCCAGGTGCCATCTGAAAGATGAGAGACCTTTAAAATCTCTATTTTGGGTTTCCAGTGGAGGACTGCCCACAGGTTCTGGGTTTGGGTGAGTTGCGCACTGGATCTGGACTCTTTTGCTGCCAGACATGCCTGACACCCTTCTATTTACCCCAGGAAGAGCCACGTGTGTGTCTGGGTAGGACTCTGTCTGTGTGTGCCAGTTTGAGTGAGGGTCACAGAAAGACACCCACAGCTTTCTGCGAATCCCACAAGCTTGTGACTGGAGATGTCTCTAATGCAAGCCCTGTGAGAGCAACTAGTAGGGCCAAAAGAAGGGCCCTGAGGAGGCAGACTGGCTCAGCATAGCATGACCAGTGAGGGGCCTGCCTGGGTCTAGGATTGTGTGACCCTATAATTTTCCCCACCCTTGGATGGTCCATGAGCTCTGTTTGATCCTCTGGGCTGGAGTAAGGTGCATTATCTGCTCCAGAGACAAGATCAGGGGAGACCTCCTTTTCCATACCCTCTTTCCTCCCTCCCTCCACACCTGAAGACAGTCTATGAGCCACTTACTGGTCTGACCATCTCGCCTGAAGCACCAGAGTAAGTGGCACCATTTTCCCTGAGACTAGCCAAAGCGCTTTGCTAAAGGGGGGTATAGGAAGGTTGTGGACATCCTCAATAAGCCTTTCCTGTATAAGCGACCCTGTGTGAGCGACCACAGTGAAAATGGGAGGCAGTTGGTCCAAATGATCCCCATCCCGCCAAAAGACACACCTGCGTACTACATGTACACAAATTACAATTCTTTCACTTGCAAGTTTCTAGAGAAATGGAATTGGTATACCAGAGATGACCCAAAATTACAGTTTCCCTCAGAAGGAAGTTTTGACCTTGACAGGGTTGTGCACCTCAGAGGCACACTTATTACCAATAAGGTTGGACAAGTTCAGTTTGATGCATATTTCAATTGGTATGAAAAAATGGAAAAATGGCTCAGTGAATCTCAAATGAGGAGTCTTAAGGACTCCCAACAGAAACTTAAAACACAATTAAGAAAGGCAAAAGAAAATTGGCTATTCCCCAAACCTCTGTCGTCCAGCAGACATCTCTCTACCCTTCGAGACCTCTTCAAGGTACCCCATCGGTTCCATCCGATGACTTCCACTCCTTTCCTGTGACTTTGGAGATAGTAAATACAGCAGGGCTGGGCAATATTCCTATTCCCCACCCCATTTCTTCTCCTCTAACCATGTCTATCGGTCCTCTGTCTGACCAACATGCTTTCCTCCTCAGTCCTTGTTCACCTATTAACCTTTTGGGAAGAGACTTGCTGTGTAAATTAACATGTACAATCTATTGCACCCCAGATGGCATGTATTTGGACGTCCCTGGTCACATTCACAATGAGGTCCTAGCAGTTTTACAGACGGACAATCCAAAGGAGGAACCAGACCCCAGCCATTCCTTGTTGCAACAGGAATTGATGGCCAAGGTCCCTCCCTTGACCATGATGTGGTCTAATCATGCCAATGAAGTGGGGTGCATTGATACTGCCCAATTGATCAGAATTCATCTAAATCCAGCAAAACCCCTTCCCAGAGTGCAACAATATCCTCTTTCAAAGCAGGATAAGGAAGGAATCAGGCCAGTAATCACTTTCTTAATCCAGCAAGGTGCCATTGTTCCTACGGTCAGTGAGTGTAACACCCCCGTTTTACCTGTGAAGAAACCTGGCAAACAGGCTTGGCATTTTGTCCAAGATCTCTGTGCCATCAATGCTGCTGTTCTCCCTACCTTCCCCATTGTCCCTAACCCCACTACTATCCTTTGTTGCATTCCCCCTTCAGCCACCTACTTCACAGTTGTAGATCTTTGCTCAGCTTTCTTCTCTATCCCTATTCATAGAGAGAGCCAGTATCTGTTTGCCTTCACCTACCAAGGCCTTCAATATACTTGGACCAGGCTACCCCAAGGTTACACCGAGGATTTCTTACCTCAGGTGGGGCAAGGATTAGTAATGGGCCTTATATTGATGCTCTTCTTTCTGCTCTTCAACTTCCTTCTGCCATTGTAAAATGTATTGCTCACCAAAAACTTTATGATGATGTTACAAAAGGAAATACTTTGGCAGATGCCACTGCCAAGCAGGCAGTCCTTTATGGGTCTCCCGCTCCATCTAATTCTGATTTCTTTATTTTTCATTCCCCCTTCATGCCTGACTCCCTCAGAGATTTAGTGCTTATGCAAGACTCAACCTTGAAACATGAAAAAGACAGATGGAGATGGGATGGATGTTCTTTACATCCTAATGCCTTGTGGCACTCCCCCGACCGCTGCTTGGTGGTGCCCAAGGTTTTGCTCCCCTATCTTGTTTGTGTGTCCCATGGAATGGCATACGTGAGCAAAGGGGAGATGAATGCATCAGTGGTGCAACATTGGTATGCCCCATATTTTTCCATAATGGCACAGCAGTATTGCAACTCCTGTCCCATCTGCCTAGCCCACAACAGTAGCAGGCCAGTGAGGACAAAACCAGCTGTGCACCCCAACTCATGAGGACCCTTTGTGAATATCCAGATTGATTTAATCAACATGCCAAAATATTGTTCTTATGAATATGTGCTTGTTTGTGTTTCTATGTATTCCAGATTAATAGAGGCCTACCCTTGTGCCAAGGCCGATTCCATTACAGTTGCTAAAAGACTGTTAAAAGATTTTATCCCCTGGTTTGGTCTACCTGTCTCTATTAACAGTGACCGAGGCACCCATTTCACAGGCCAAGTCATGCAACAAATTTGCAAGGCCCTAAACATCACCCAACACTTTCATTGTGCTCATCACCGCCAATGTGCAGGGGCAGCTGAATGCAAAAATGGTGAATTAAAGAACAAAATTTCTAATATCTGTGCTGAAACCAGCCTAAAATGGCCTGATGCCCTACCTCCTACCCTTATGTATATGAGGAGCACACCCACATGCAAACATGGCCTATCCTCACATTAAATCCTTGTGGGCAGACCCATGAGAATGCCAGTATCCCCTCCCCCGTTCCCTTACCAATTGAACTTTTGACTAAATGATGATCTGTTATGGCATACTGTAGGATGTTAATTGGTCATGTTAGGTCTATTCACTCACAGGTAAAAAGTGCCCTGCCTGAATCAGCTGACACCCCCTGCTACCCACTGCAGCCTGGAGACTGGGTTCACATTAAGGTGCACCAGAGAAAGACTTCCCTGGAGCCTCACTGAAAAGGCCCCTACCAGGTCCTGCTGACCGCCCACACAGAGGTCATGTGCAAAGGACAGGATACTTTCATGTTCTTCTGGGACAATCAGCGACTCTACTCCAAATAATGAAAACCACTATAAGAGGGAGAAAAGATCCCTTGTGATCGCAGAACCAGAATCCCATAAAGGGTAACAGGGCAACACCTTCTTGGACTATTTGCAAGCTGCTGCCAATAGTAATAACCTGATAGACTGCTGGGTCTGCGCACATGTCCCAAAACATACATACCAAGGGTTCCCTGTTTTTAGCATTCCTAGCAATGGTGCATGGGCCCTGGAGAACAGAACATACCTGTCATCCTTTGCTACTACAATGCTGAGCCCCTCTCTGAACATCCGGGTGGTCACCAAGGGTGTGCCACCCACACTTGCATGGCATAGAGAGGCCATCCCCAAAGGGAAATTTGTTATATGTGTACGGGTAAACCAAATTTTGGGAACCTCTCCAGTGGGAACCACCCAGAATTGCCAACATATTCTAGATTAGAGGGGAAACTAAACCTTTGCCTTATTTGGCTCCCCTGAAAACAAGACTGTGCCTATAAAATTGGGACATCTGGTCACCTTACCGGAAACCCCTCTATTTTGCCTCTTTCCTGCTCAAACCTCTGGACTATGAACTTATACTAATGGAGTTATTCTAATCAAAGTACTGAGGACCTTCCAATTATTTGGAAGCATCCAGAGACTTGACTTAAGCCAGCAGTTTATTCCATCACTGCTACAAGCCTGAACCAAGAACTTTGCAATTATTGTACGTATTTGATTCCTTAATCAATTTTAACTCTCACCTTTCTTTCTTTAAATAAATAAATCTTTAGATTTTAGATATGAAAGGATTGGCATCAGCATGATTTTTGGGTAAGATCTAAGTTATATATTGACCAAGATGTGTGGCTGGTCCTTTGGGATCAGAAGAACCTTTTATTTGATTAAATTAGTTTTAAAGAACTACTAATCTTTTAGCCTAGTGTTTTCAGTGGTGATACAAGGACTGAAATGCCTAAGAAGATTGCTTTTCTGACTTCTTGTTAGCCAGTGTGGTGAAATAGAAGTTTACTTTTGGTTTGGTATATCTTATGGGAGAATAACCACCAGTTTTGGGGTGTGTCGGCCCTATTTCTCATCAGTTTGTTTTGAATTTGGTATTCTCCGTTGTGACCCATGAAGGCACGGTAATAGAGGGTACACATGAAGCTGATAGAAACTCAAGCAATGATACTCAAAATACTGGAGCAGTAAAATGGACTTCCCCATCCATGAGTATACCCATCCACAACACAAGTGAGTGGGAAAATGTTTTCCCAGTTTATAAAGACTAACTGTATAGAAAAATTCCTGTCCATCTTTGAGAAACTATGCAGGATGCACAATATTCCAGAGGATAAACAGATACTTATCCCCTTACCTAGATAAACTGGGAAAGTGAGACAAGTTTTAATGATATGGAGGAGCGTGATGCTGAGGTGTACAAGAAATGTAAATAAAATGTATTGAACAGATTTAAGATTATCCCTCAGTCCTGTTGACTGAAATATAGAAACCTCAGAATGTTTCACATGCCACTCATGTTGAATGTGTACACAAAATGTGTAATTTTATAAAAACATGGGTAATGGGGGCAGGGGCTGAAGGTGATGATGGAAAACTGTTTGATGTGATGATCCAGGAGAAATTGTTACGAGTAGCTAAGGATGAGGTAAAGGAAACCATCTGTAACAACCCCTCCCCCCAGTTTTAGAGACCGCAGAAATTGCTGATGAACATGTTGAATCAAGGGCCCATGGAGAGGCAGGGTGCAAATCAGAGGGGAGGGAAAATCCCCATGTTACCCAGGTTAAGAGGGAAGAGGGTACTGGAAATAAATCTAACCCCAACTTTGATTTAAAAAGCTCCAAGGGAGAAAAGGGTTTAAAACCCTTTATCTAGAGGGAAGGCAAGTAATCTAACTTCACTGTGAAGCTCTTGTTTATATAAAACCAAATTTCCTGAAGCTTAAGGTAATCGCATAACTCACACCCTCAACAGCCTCATCATCAATAGCGAATGACACTACCATTGCTCCAGAGGCAGCAGTGGAGCAGGAGAAAACCCCAATGAACTATATTAGGACTGAATCTTGGTTGGCTAGTGAGGAGTTTACTAAAAATGCTAAGGCCTAAATTATAACAACTGAAGGGACACAGCATCGCAGAATACTTTGGTCAAGCAAATGTTGGTAAGGGAGAAAGACAGACTTCCTGGTAAAAGCTTAAATATATCAGCTTTGTCTGAATTCCCTATTACTCTGCCTTTGGTGAATGTCTATCTCAGGTGCAAGGCTTTTAACAGAGACATTCTGGTGGACATTAGGAATCTATTTCCCACTGATGTTTTAATAGATAGTGATATTTTATTCATGTGTGAGCAGGTTAATATAACTCTTAGCCACAAAGAGCATGGATCTGCTTCTCCTGGCTTGTCTATGGACAGCAAGGAGGGCTGTGAAGGCAGGAAGAAATGCACTCAGTCCTTGTCAGTCCTCCATTGCCCACATTTTAAGAACATAACATTAGCACATACTCATAACTCTTTGTACGTACATCACACAAGTATATTAATAATTTAGTTATTAGTTTTCCAATCATATATAACCCCACCTTGTGGGTATATATCATGACAACAGTGTGGTGGTAGGTGTAATGAGTATGACAGAGTTGCTGACACAGAACAATGAACCACCAATGGGCCTCTGTACCACAATATTGTAAAAACAAGATAACATTAAAATTAATTTTCTTATTTTTGCCACACTCCAGACATGATTTACTATGGGGTGACATGTGCTGTGGTATTTCAGGGAAATGGGATTCTTTTGAGGAAAGTGTAAGCAGGGTTCAATAATATGGTGTAAAAATAAAACTAAATTCAACTTTTAATACCAATTAGTTCCCACTATTCCATAAAAAATAACTCTTTGCTTCAGTGACACATTCTACAACCTATTTCATCTTTCAGATATTTATATCTAGTCAAAATAAACCACCATATATGTGTCATATTTCAATAGATTTGTCTATTAAATTAGGTATTTAAGCAAAAATTATTACAAATTAAGACTATTTCAGCTAAATAATGCCTTCACCACGTTACCAATTTATTAATATGCATATTTCAATATATTTGTAATTTACCAAGCCTTGTGAAGGTGCATATAGGCGCAAAAATGAAGTGCCCACTTTAAAGCTACAGCTGAGTAAATGCTTTGCATTAATAAAATGTGAAATTATATATATTACATTTCCATATGAAGGATGCAAAGAACTGTACAAACATATACATTTATATATTAGCCAAGAAGAGACCTTCGTCTCTGTTTCTCAGATGGAAATGCAATACAGGGCATACAAAGTCCAAAATACACAACATAAAGAGGCGGGACTCACCTGAAGGAGTGGTTTATCCCCATTGCTCATACTCAAATCCTCCGACTTGAGGGCGGATTCCTTATTTTTATCAAGTGACTGACATGTTAGAGTATTTGCATAGTTTGATTTGGGAAAGTTGAACTGGCTTTTTCTGGAGTCCGTGGTTAGAGAAACTTCATGTGAGTAGGAGTGAAGAAAAGCTCTGACTCCATC
>ML677410.1:2207349-2218556 GCA_007922305.1 Dermatemys mawii
GAGCCCCGGTCTCGGAGTTAATGGAGATGTACGAGGAGAGCGGAGCTTCCTGGATTCGAGTTCCAGTAATGGAGTAAGTGACTCTGGCGTTCTCTTCCCAATCGGGGTCATTCGCTCTCAGGGAACCAACGGAAGCTCCTCTGGGATTGTTCTCTGTGACGTACAAAGTGTAGGATGTCTGGTTGAAGATGGGAGCGTTGTCATTTATGTCTGAAAGTTGCACTAAAATTGTTGTTTTCGAAGCCAGATTTGGAGTCCCTTGGTCTGTGGCTGTGATCGTCACATTGTAATCCGAGATCCGCTCCCGATCCAGCGGTCTGTCAGTCACCAGGCTGTAATAATCGTCAAATGATTTCTGTAACCGGAATGGCAGGTTGCCGGGTATGGAGCACGTGACCTCTCCATTCTCTCCAGAATCTTTATCTCTGATGTTTAATAGAGCAATCAGAGTCCCTGAAGGGCTGTCTTCGGTGACTGAGCTGAAGAGAGAAGCGATTGTTATTTTGGGAGCATTGTCATTAACATCAATCACAGTAACCAGGACCTTAGACCTGGCCGAGAGGACTCCAACGTCCTTTGCTTGAACCTCCATTTCATATGATGCAGCTTCCTCATAGTCCAGGTTTCCCACTGTTGATATTTCTCCCGTTTTAGAATCCACCTGGAACATCTGGGACGCTTTGTCTTTCATCTTCCGGAAGGAATATGTGACCTCAGAATTTATCGCTTCGTCCGGATCTGTGGCGTTTACTGTCAGTAGCAGAGACCCGACGGGCACATTTTCAAAAACACTCACTTTATAGACAGGCTGACTGAAAACTGGCGCATTGTCATTTGCGTCAAGGACAATAACGCGGATCTGCGCAGTGCCGGACCTGACTGGATCTCCCCCGTCAGTCGCTGTGAGAGTTAGATTGTGAACAGCTTGTTCTTCCCGGTCTAGAGACTTTTCCAGCACCAGTTCGGCATATTTATCCCCATCAGCTCCCGTTTGCACATCCAGAGAGAAGTGTCTGTTACTGCTGAGATAATAGCCCTGCAGAGAATTGGTTCCCACATCTGGATCCTGCGCCTCCTCAAGAGAATACCGAGTTCCCACAGCGGCTACCTCACTGATTCTAAATTCCAATTCATCTTCCTGGAAGCGGGGTTCATTGTCATTAATATCTGTGATTTCAACTTCAACTGCGAAAACCTTCACTTTATCCTCAACGAGAACCTCAAGCTGTAACAGACACGTTTTTAGCTGGCCACATATTTGCTCTCTGTCCATTCTTTCTGTGGTGATTAAATGGCCGCTCTTAAGATTCAGAGCAAAATACCGAGTCCTACCTGTGGAAACAATGCGGACTCCCCGGTCTGAGAGTTCCTTTAAATCCAGTCCCAGATCCTGTAATATATTCCCCACGAAAGAGCCTTTCTGCATTTCCTCAGGAATCGAATAGCGAATTTTCCCAGAAACTGTCTCCCAAGCGGTAATCAATGTAAAGCAGAACAGGGCTAGTCCTTTGCAGTCGCGGAGCATTGCTTTATCCGCCATTTCCAGGTCTTTGAAGTAGAGGTGCAGAATCCTAATCTCGGGACGTTGTAGATTAGTGCAATAGTTATTGATTTCTTTCCTGAGATACTAGTTTACATAATAATTCTTCTGCGGATATCATTCATGTAACCGTTTAATGAAGGCTGCGTTACGGACTGTTTGAACTCTTTGTGTTTTGCGCTGTGTAGTACAGGGCTGGGCTTCCTGAATCTCTGATTGCATTTCTCTGCTTCACTAGTGAACAGCGGCACCCAGAGTCTCAACCTATAACTGCAACAGCTCCGATACTTATAAAATTGGCTTTGAATATGTTTTCTTTCCCGGAACCATATGCTTAATCGAGTCTTAAAACTACGTAATAAATCTACAAATAAAACAAATCTTGCTGTGATGGCATGCTTACCGTTAGCTATACTCCGCATCTGGATACAATGATTATATAAAAATGTGTCAAACGAACAAAACTATTCCTTTCTCTCTCTCCCCTTCAAATTGAGTATAATTCACAACTATGTTTCATACTGGTACAAATATAAATATAAATATAAATCATACTCGAATAGGACGAATAATTCATACTTTTGTTGTTTTCTTAGACATTACTGCACACACGAATGTGTAGGGTACATTCTTTCATTCTTTTCCCATAAGTGTTTTTCTCCGATCTTCTTTTCAGAATGCAACATGCATTTTATTTTTTTCACGAGAACAAAAATGTCTATGCATCGCTCTAAGAAATTTTGCACGTGTAAAATTCAGTATAAATAAAAGCAAATCCCCAAGAGGAAGACTCCTACACTCGGGAAATTAAAATATCTATAACGCTCCACATTCGTCAACCACAACAAGGTTCTTTCCTAAGAGCTCCTGAAAACAAATGCTTTTTGCAGCATGCCATAAAGATCATCATAGATGGAGACTGATACTAATTTTCAAAGTTAAGGACAGTTACAGTAAAATACCCTGCTATCAGCTTTCCCCCTTCTCTAATTTACCCCGCTGTGGCTTCAGTTCAGATTTTTTCGCCTATTCCAATTAGGCCAGTATATCACACGCACATAGGAGGAGAAAGAATCTCTCACGTAGGCTGGTCTCAAGTAATATAGGAATTTATAGTTGATTTTGAGCACCTTAAACTTCACTTAGAAATCAAAAGACAGCCAGTGCAGACCATGGGGCACTGGTGATCCCATCTGAGCCGAGACAAAAAATGATCATATAGACTATTGTTGAAACCACTGTTATACATTTGCAGTAAATATTGTACAAAGGTTCTCCAGTGAGGTGTATATGAAAATTTGATGGTTATAATTATGCTATCTGTATGCATGAATCATTTTTGTATTTAAAATTATAAGTATTGGCTCCATACTTGAATTTCAAATGTTTGCTTATGGGGTAATGCCCACAAGGTAACACCCAGCACATCTTGGAGGGACTATTCAAATTAAATGGCTCATCAAGAAACACTTGGCTGACAGTGAACTATTGGAGACACCAATATAAACTGAGTGGACTATCATGTAAACGTGTTGTCTGTAGGTAATGGTTTCCTGCAACAACTGAGGGAAATTGGGCATAAACGTGTGACTTGTCCATGTGATTTCAAACTCCATCTTGTTGCTGTAATTGTCCACAGTAAGAACAATGGGATGCCCTCCACATGGCAAACGCTATAAAAGGCTCTCAAAACACCTCCATTTGGTCTTCAATCCTTCTTCTTACCTCTGAAGGAACTTTGCTACAAACTGAAGCTCTGAACAATGGACTGAATGACCTATCCAAGCTGGGGATGTACTCCAGCGCCTTTACCTAAACCAGCAGTTTATTCCATCACTGTTACAAACCTGAACCAAGAATTTTGTCATTATTATATGTAATTGATTCCTTTAACCAATTTTAACTCTCACCTTTCTTTCTTTTTATAAATAAACCTTTAGATTTGAGATAATAAGGAATTGGCATCAGCATAATTTTTGGGTAACATCTAATCTATATATTGGCCTGGATATGTGGCTGGTGCTTCCGGATCAGAAGAACCTATTATTTCATGACTCTGGTTGTAAAGAAACACTCATCTCTGAATCCAGTGTTTTTCGTGGTGACAGAAATACTAAAATGCCTGAGGAAACTGCATTTATGTTTTCTTGTTAGCCAGTGTGACAAAGCAGATGTGTACTTTTGTGGCTGGTTTGATATATCTTATAAAAGAATAGCCACTAATTTGGGGTTGTGTTTGCCCTATTTCTCAGCAGTTCATCCTGAATTTGACATCCTCAGTTGTGACTGAGGCATGGTTAAACTCCAGTTCTGGTGCTTCCATTTATTCCAGTTAGGCCAGTATATCACATGCATATAGGGGGAGAAAGGGTCTCAAGTAATATAGGAATTTATAGATCAACTTCGCTTAGAAATCAAAAGACAGCCAATGCAGATCATGGGGCACTGGCGCTCTCACCTGAGACAGGACCAAAAATATCTTATTTATACAGGTGGGGATATGACAAATATAAACTGCATAATCCATATGAAAAAATATAAACTGCTTGACATTAATTTTATTTCGCTTTCTTTTCTTTTCTGTGAAGTTTTGTATGTTCAGGTTCCACAGCTGTTTGATTCACTTTTTAAAAAATGGCTGTGTAGGATTAGATAGTTTCTAGGTCTGGAAGAGAACGTTTCCCTGAATTCCTATATTTTGTGACCTATAGTAGCTGTATAGGGAGAGCCAGAATCTGATCTCAATTACAGCAATGTAAAGATAGAATGACGAATGAGGACACAGCTTGATCCAGCGGCCAAGACACGGTAGCTAGAATCATTACACTGCGGTTATATTCCACCTTACCGTTGATTTTCTCCAGCTTTTGTCCAGTCATTTAAATCCTTTGTGTTTCAGTTTTCCACTTTTTAAAGTGGTAGAGAATATTGGCAATGTTACCGTTGCAAACTATTTAAAATGTCTGAATAAAAAGTGCTATTTAAATTATAAGCATTATTACTCCAAGTTCTACTTATATTCCATAATCTGTACAAATAAGAGCAGATTCTGGACCAAAGAACATCATTTTCATGTACAGAATGCAAAATGTCAACAATTGAATGTGTTGGAACTGAAATTAAATAAGCAACGGTAAGTTATATTTAATGTTTATGACCAATCAGTCACAGATTTACAACTTTTAAGACCGTCAAGAAGTACTAATAGCATCTAGTCTGACCTACCACAAAACGCAGGGCAGAGAATTTCGCCCAGCAATTCCTGAAGTGGGGAAACTATTCTTCCCTAATGTGTAAATGGCATTATTAGATCATTACAAGTCCTGATTCAATCATCTTTTTTAGAAAGACAGCCAAACTTTATTTAAAGACTCCAAGTGAGGAGGGGTTAGCTAATTCTCTTATCCAAGCTTTTCTAGTAGTTGTATCACTGTCAGAAAGTTGCCTAATATTTCAATTTCAGTTTTTCTGACTTTAGGATCCAGTTATTGCCTCTTGTCATATCTGTCTGCTGTATTAAAGGTCCTCTTAAATCAGGTACGTTTTCCCAGTGTAGCTACTCATATTCCATGATCAAATTGCACGTTAACCTTCTCTTTAATAAACTATAAAGTGAGCTCATTAAGTCTCTCACTATAAGGTATGCTGTCCAGTCTTCTAATCATTTTTGTAGCTCTTCTCTGAACCCCTTCCATTTTCAACATCTCTTGCAAAGCGTGGACACCACAAGTGATAGTCCAGGAACCACCACAACACAGTATTCCAGGAACAATCTCACTGAGATAATACCATCTCTCTACTCCTATTCCATATCCCCATAGCTACTGAAAATTGCTGTGCTGGAGGTGCTGCTACACTTCCTGGCTTGAAGTGGTTTCCATCATATACAGGGTTTACAGTTTGGTTCAACGGTTCTGCATAAATTGTTCCGGTGCCAATACCCACTCCTGTTCCATATCCCCCAGATTATACATCCAGTGATGCGACTATCCCTTTTGCAGCAACATCATATCTAGAGCTCATTTAGATGTTTAGACACCCTGACGGTACAACTGTCTCTTCCCCTGTCAAATACACAAAAGTTTCTCATCTTTTCTCCTCCTCTAACATAACAACAGCCATACTGTGTCAGACCAAATGTTCATCTAGCCCAGTATGCTGTCTTCCAACAGTGGCCCATGTCAGGTGTCCCAGAGGGAATGAACAGGTATGATCAAGTGTTCCATTCCATGTCGTTCATTCCCAACTTCTGGCAAACAGGCTAGGGACACCATCCTGGCTTATAGCCATTGAAGGACCTATCTTCCATTTATGTATCTAGCTCTTTTTTGAACCCTGTTATAGTCTCGGTCTTCACACAATCCTCTGGCAAAGAGTTCCACAGTAACCTCTCCATATGTCCCATTGATCCCATCTCCTTATCGCCCTTGTGTCCACTCTTATCCTCTCCCTCCCTCTTTTCTTTACCCCTTCCCTCTCCTCTGGCTCTTTCCGCTCAGATGAGCATGTTTTACTCTCTACTATTAAATAAACAAACAAGCCACTCTCCCCTTGTCCCTACTTGCCTCTCCAACCACCATCTCATCTCACGTCCCCCTTTCACCTCTGAGCTTGTTGAATGGATCTTTTAAAATCTTGTATGGAGCCTCTCTCCTCCAATTCTACCCTAGACCCTCTCCGATATGGGTTCCATCCCATGGACTCTACTGAAAGTATTCCCACCAAAGCTTCTAATGAACTATGCTAGTCAAATGTTAGAATCAGTATTCAGTCCTCAACTTGTCAACTGCCTTTGAGACTGTCAGCCATACTCTTCTTCTTCCAGTATTGTCCTACCTTGGATTCTATGACTGTATCCTCTCCTGGTTTTCCTCCCACCTCTCTAACGGTTCCTTTAGAGTATTCTTCAGAGCCCCCCTTCTCATCCACCTTCCATCTTTCTGTTGGGAATGTTTAGCTATCAGCCCAAGCTGAGAATGGCTAAAAGAAATATTTTCATCTTCCTTCCAACCCCTACTCTCTGCCTACTTTTGTGGATAATACCACCATCCTGCCTGTCACTCACACCCATAATCTATGTGTCATCTTTAATTCACACTGCTTTCTAGGTCCTCACTTCCAGGTTATGACTAAATCTTGTTGATTCTTGCTGCATAACATCTCTAACATACAGGATTTGCTAACCATTCAAACACATATAACTGTAATCCAGGCTCTCATCATCTCATGTGTTGAGTACTGCAACTTCTCTTTCTCTGGCTTTGACAAATGCATTCTTGTACTGCTAATATTCATTTGATGCTGCTGAAAACATAATTGTTCTAGGCCATTTATTTGGCTACATCACTATTCTTTTTGCATCCATCCACCTCTTCTCTGTAACATCAAACATAAGATGTTTGTATTCAATTTCAAACCAACCATTTCCTGTCCTATTCCAACCCCATCTGTCATCTCTCATTCACTATTTAGATCTCAGCTATCACTCCAATAAGCTAACGATACCACCCTGTTCTACCCACTTTTTAAATTTTCATAAAAGCGCTTACATGCTTTTTCCCATGCTGCCCCCAACAGTTGGGGGGAGCTGCCATACACATCAAATTACTCCTTAAACTGTCTTTGCCAAGGTGCCTACAAAATACTTGATAATGCAGGTTTTAATGCTGCAGGATTTAATCATTTTCTATCATGCTGACCAACATTGTTTCATTGTTTCCTAATACTCCCCCGTCTACATTTCTATATCCATCTCCTGTCTTATAGTTAGATTACTAGATATCTTTGTGGCAGGAAATATCTTTTTTCTGTATTTGTACGTCAACCAGCACAATGGACTCCTGGGCCATGGCTATGACTCCTAAAAACTATGGCAATACAAGCAAATAAATAATAGAGTCCTGACCGGTACTACTACATATGAAATTTGTAGACCAACAAAGAGTAGGTGATATCATGCAAGTCTTGAATGTAGTGCTCCAGGAAGCTTTAAGTACAATAAATATTAGCCATTTGAAAGATATAACTGATTCTACAGCAACAGTAGCAGCTCATCAGTTTAACGTCAAGCCAACTCAGGAAGTGAACCACCAGAAAGCTCCCTATATTAAAGAACCTCTATGGAAATGAAGGTTAGACCAGAAGATTAAGATTTTATACTAAGATATCTTCCCACTGGATAATTGGAGAAAAATCATTGGAAGAGAAAAAGGAAGTGAATGGCCCTGCAGAAGAAATATCAGATGCATAAAAGGGATGTGAGAGTTGTGAAGGAGCAGTGTAAACAGCAGCTGATTGCACTAACTCATCCATTTAAAAGCTACTCAATACGAAGCTGTCAATATCAAGAGACCAGGTTCTTCATGAGAGACCCTAAGAGATTATTTGACCAGACTGACATTAAAAGCAGAATAGGAAAAAAATTAGAGCCAAAAAATCATTTGGAATAGTTCCAATGCTACTTGAAAGACATTCTGGTCTGAGAATGCACACCATAACCAACAAGAGATTGGATTAAAGACGTGAGAGAAAAATATAGAAATCACACAATACACAGGAATATCAAAGATAGAAAGAGGTGAGATACTGTCAGGAATGAAAAATTGTAAAGCCCCTGGACCAGATGGTGTGCATGGATCCTGACCGAAATGACTCTCTCGATTGTTTACTTGAACAATTAAATACATGTTTGAAGACCACGTGTCCAAGATGGACAGTGACAGGAAGGACCATCCTCATGCAAAAAAAGAAAGAAGGCTACAGTGATCTTATGAATTATGGATGATCACTTTTGCCAGCTATGCTGGAACTTCTAACGGAAATTCTGTCAAAAAAGATCCAAATAGTGCTGGCTCACAATGCATGGAGCCTCCTGTGCAAAAATGCTGCACAGCAAACATGAAAAGGGACAAAGGACCATCTCAGGCTGAACAGAAGGATCAAAGAAGATTCAAAACAAAAAGGAGAGAAAAAATTAGAGCTGGTGTGGACAGACAATCAGAAAGCATATAATATCATCCCACATTTGTGGACCACTAGGACAATGAAAATACAACTCTACCTGGAATGCACTCTTACTGATGAGGTGTAAATTAGAAAAGGAATCTTTCGAAAGATTCCTTTTCACCAATGCTGTTTATGGTAGCAATAGTTCTACTGTCATAGATGCTTTGTGAGATAAATTGTGGTTATCATAAGAGCAGGAACCAGTTAGCCATTGTTACACATGGATGAGCTGAAGCTGTATGGGCAGCCACAAAAGGCAATACTGAGACTGATGACATGTAGAAAAGTTTGGTGAAGGTATAAAGTGATGAGTTGGCCTGGCATCTGTACAGAGGGGCAAACTGGTACAATCAGAGTGCATATAAGTTAACAAAGATACTATCCAACATACTTCTCACCGTGGCCCCTACAAATATCTTGGAATCAGAGAACTGAGTTGCAACCTAATAAAATTAATGAAGAGAATGGAAATAATATTACAAATGAATAAGAGCTACTCTAAAGAGAAAACTCAAAGAATTTGATCCAAACCATTACTATGTGGGTAGTGCCTGTAGTACGGTACACTGACAGTGTGCCCAAGCGGAATCAAGAGAGAAGAAAGAAATTGACGTCCAAACAATAAAGTTCCTGCAGATGCACAGAGTAATGAATATAAATCAAGATGTGGACAGGATGTACATCTGATGATGAGAGGAAGGAAAATGTTCACTATCTGTGGAGGAAGTAATTAATAATGAATAATATAACATGAAAATATAAGAGGAGGCAGCCAGAGTAAAAGATCATCTGATCGTTATAACACTTGATGGCTGAAAATGCATCCCAGCCCAAGAAAGTAAGAATGAAAGGAGAAAACAAATTGCCAAAGAAATATTCAGAAGATTTACACAGAAATCAGTGCACAGATAGTGGTGGCGAGAGATAAAACCCATAAGTGATTGAAAATTAATAAACTTATGGTTTATAGAAGGATATCGCGGGGGCGCGCGCGAGAGATTTATCAGTGCACAAGAGAAGTCCTTAAGACTTTATTATGCTCGAAACAAAAGTGACCAACAGAACTGTTCCCCTAACTGCAGCATGTTTTCTGAAAAGAGAGAGAGGTGGTGCAGCATGTGTTGAAAACGTGTAGGAGCCTAGTTAGGAGAGAATATATGAACACACACAATTAGGTCACCAAGCGTATGTACTGGAGTCCCTATCTCAAGTACGGATTTAAGCTAACCATGTTATGTTATGACTACCAAATTGAAAATAGTGTAGAGAATGAAGAGGCTAAGATTTTACGGGATCTGGCAATTGTCACAGACGAAATGGTGCAGGCTAACAGGCTGAACATAGTTGTTGTACAAAAGAAAACAAATAAGAATGCTAAGTTATACTGCCATACCAGCACACAGAAACATTAAAAAGAAACAAGAGAAGATAATGAAGTATGAAGAATTCTGCAATGTCGTGGAATAATAATGGAAAACTAGAACAAAGACAATGTCACAGATTTATGGAGCACTTGGAGGGATCCTTAAGGGTATGGATGAGTAATTCAAGAACTCATAAAGCATGCAAGACATTATAATCGATGACCTCCAGAAGACAGCGCTCTTAGTAGGCACTGTGAGAACTTAAAGGAAAGTCGAAGAACAAGTGCATCTGAGCATCTAAAATGCAGGAATTCTGGGGAGGTTTCAACCAAACCTATGGTGACAAGTTGGGTGAGGTAATATCTTCTATCGGACCAACTTTTTGAAGTTGGTTCTTTTTACCTCACCCACCTTGTTCCTCTAATATCCTTGCACTAACATGGCTACGACAGGGCTACACTGCATAAACCTATGGACGCCGTTCATGATCAAGATTTATTGGTGACTCACGGGGTTTAATTTTAGACAGTAGTTTCTCCCTTTTATGCTTAAGCATTTTGTACGTAGTGAAGGCTATTGTTTTTTTAATTCTCGTGATGTAATACTCAGGAATGCTGCTGCTGATGATGATGATATAACAACCCTTATATCTTTTTTTTTTCAGATTCACTGCTTCCAAGATTATAGTCCCATACTCCCCCAAAACAAAAGTATGGCCAACAATGTTTGTCTGTAAAGATATGACCTTGCACTTGTCTTATTAAAACACATGGCGTTTGGTTGGTCTCGGATTATACAGCTATCCAGATTACTTGGTGTCAATGACCCGCATTTACAATTACAGTATTTATCTTTCCATCAATCTCTCTGCCATCCGCAATTTTTTATCAGCACCTATTTTGTATTTTCTTCCACATCAATGCCAAAAGTATGGAATAGCACCAGACTGAGATGTGATCCCCGTGAAATTCCAAAATAATCACACTTATTCATTGGTGATTCAAACTCGTCATCTTATAAAAAAATGTCAAGGCCATTTAATAACAGTTGTTTTCCATGAAAACATATTGATTGATACCAGCAAATGGACTTATAAATGTTATTGATAACGTCCTGTATCAGGTACTACGACTGTTTTCTCTTGGATTTATGTCAGGCTACCTGGCTAATTTCCCGGGTCATTTACACTATAAATGTCTCTTTCAGTAAGGTTTCACGGGATGATGGGAATTTTCTTTCTTTCTTTCTTTCTTTCTTTCTTTCTTTCTTTCTTTCTTTCTTTCTTTCTTTCTTTCTTT
>ML677410.1:2218566-2255041 GCA_007922305.1 Dermatemys mawii
TTTCTTTCTTTCTTTCTTTCTTTCTTTCTTTCTTTCTTTCTTTCTTTTCTTAAATGAAGTTTTCTTACAGAGAACTGAAAATTCTTAACATAATTAAGAATGTCCTTTTTTATTTTGAAAAATGAATGTGTAAAAACCACATGAGGTTCCCTCCTAGGATTCTTACTATTGATCAGTGATAAAAGATCTCTTGGACAATTTTTAGGTGTTGAAAACGAAAAGCATCTCATGGGACCATGGACAAATTCCTTCAAATATACTTTCTACAAAAGAATTTGACATAGGCAAATCAATTTTATATTAAAAAAATTGAAGTAAATTTCCTTACCTCCTGCAAACACGGGTGCAGACATGCACATGTATGCACTCACACACACACATACACAGTCACTACCAGTTTAATCTCATGACACATCAATCACCTTCAGTACCTAAGATATCAAAAAGTTAAGCTAAACATTAACTATAACCATGCAAATTTGTCTATTTGTAAAAAAAGGCCAATTTCTGACATGGTTTTAAGCACAAGCAGCCCTATTAAAATCTATATTGTGGCCCAGGTGGGCCTGGCTCACCTATCCTTCACTACATAAGACTACACCACTACCCCCAAGATGGCTCAATGCTTAGATGAAATCAACTCCGGGATGAAGAATAGCTTGCTGAATTTGGAACTGAGCAAAACAGAGGTGACGCTGGTGGGAATGGGAAAGTATTTTGAGGAGTTCGCAGTCACAATGAAGTTTCCTTTACCTGAAATTTCACATTTACACTTGGCAAATTCAATCTGTAGTCTAGGTGTACTATTGGATTTCCTGCTGATGTTGAGGTTTTACAAACAACAACTGTGATTAATTATTTCTTTCATCTTCACTTGGCTATGAGAATCCATCCCATCTTGCTAATGAGGACCTGGCCTCAGTTATTCATGCCCGTGTTACCTCTTGACTGGATTATAGTAACGCAATATATTTTGTCATGAACCCTCAGCACTCTGAAAATTCCAACTAGTACAAAATGCTGCAGCTCATCTCCTCAACAAAATAGGTTGCCTGTCCTCTACTTCTACAATGGCTTCCAATAAAATTTCAGATCTTGTTCAACATGATGGTCCTTATCGCCCAAGTGCTCACTTCCTTGGGCCCAGAACACCAAAAAGACTGTAATGCTTTGGGACAAAGACCGTGGTCAACCACTATGCTCCTCTGGCAAGATGGAATTCTGAACAATAAGATTAAAACCATTTCTTTGGAGGAAATAACTCTCTCTGGGAGCAGAGACTGTGGAATGAACTCTCTCAGGAACTAAGGACCATCACAGAGGTCACCACTTTCTGTTCCAAATGCAGGGCACACTTCTTTGACCTTGGCTTCTCTAATCTAAGTGGCAGATGTGTACTCACATTGTTTAATGCACTGCTGGGAGAAACTCAGACATTATGGTGATGAGTGAGGTATAAAAACCTACATCGAATAGAATAGACTAGGAACAGAGAAAACTTTCAAGGCAGTATATGCCTTGTTCGTATTTGAGTTTTAGCTGTTTTCATATATAGAAATGTACAATTTTGTTTTATACATAGATTATCATAAATGTAAGTATACCTATATAATATGTGTGCATGTACATTTTATGTATATATATACAAACTGACAATATATGCTTATTTTCAAATGCGACAAGGAAGCTACTCCTAAAGAAAATTATGCATCACCATGTATCTCATAATTTTTTAAAAACCGCTAATTCATTTTATTTTGACACACTGAAAAAAATGCAGACTCTCCACTGACAAAAAAAATCTATGTATTAGACCCCTTATCCTAAAGCTATAAAAGTTGAGGAAACCAGAAATAACTAATCCAGATAAGAATATCTTAACTTTTAAAACTTTGTTTTCGAGTTAAAAGAAATGGAATTTAAAAAGCCCTGATGTAGGAGCGAATCTGTACAAAGACTCACCTTTCCAAGTGATTCGGCTAAAGATTTTTGATCTCCAGGAGCAAATTTACTGTTCATAGGCAGCATTCCAGAGTTGTCCCTGCAAAGAATGTTCTCTTCTATGAAGTTCTGACCATTTGATTTTATGAGACTAAACGCCGTTTTGCCAGAGTCAGCGGCTAAACACAGATTATAGCTATATGATAAAGTCCCATCACAGTAGCTCGGGGGCAATCCGGGACCTGACTTGGAAGAACGATCGGAATCAAAACACCGCAAAATTGGGAGATTCATCAGCCTTCCACATTTCATCACAATGGCCAGTGTAACGGTGAGGAGGAACAAAAATGAGATCAAGGCTAAAGCCAACACCAAGTAAAACTGCAAATCAGACTGAGGTGCCGAGTCACCCGATTGGTCGCTCATTTCGGGAAGAGCCTCTTGGAAGTTCTCGGCAAACACCAGGTTGAGAGTCACGGTGGCGGAGAGAGGCGGCTGCCCGTTGTCCTTCACCAGGGTGACCAGCCTGTGCTTCACAGCATCTCTGTCCGCAAAGGCGCGGGCTGTCCGGATCTCCCCGCTGTGCAGCTCCATGCTAAAGAGCGTCGGTTCCGTGGCCTGGAGCACATGGTAGGAGAGCCAGGCATTGTGTCCTGAGTCAGCATCCACCGCCACCACCTTAGTCACCAGATAACCTGCCTCGGACGAGCGAGGGACCATCTCGAACAAGGCGGAGCCATCGGCTCCGAGGGAAGGGTACAGGATGCGAGGGGCGTTATCATTCTGATCCACAATAAACACCCGGACGGTGACATTGCTGCTGAGAGGAGGGGACCCGCCGTCTTGGGCCTTCACTTGCATCTCAAACTCCCGGAATTGCTCGTAGTCGAAGGAGCGCTGCGCATAGACAGCTCCGGTCTGGGAGTTAATGGAGATGTAGGAGGAGAGAGGCACCTCCTCGATGCTGCTGCTCAGGATGGAGTAAGTGACTCGGGCGTTCCGGTCCAGATCCCGGTCTGAGGCTTTTACCCTGAAAATGGAGGCCCCCGAGGGATTGTTCTCTGGCACATAGGCGGTGTAAGAATGTTTCTCAAAGACAGGGGCGTTGTCATTGATATCCGAGATCTGCAACAGGATGGTTTTCTGGGTGGAGAGAGGCGGGGTGCCTTTGTCTGTGGCTGTGACTGTGATATTGTACTCCGGGGTCCTTTCCCTGTCCAGGGTGCTGTCTGTGACAATTTTGTAATAGTTATTAGAGGAAGACACTATTTTGAAAGGCAAGTTGTGTTGAAGATGACAGGTGACGTTTCCATTTTCACCGGCATCTCGGTCATAGGCTTTGATCAGAGCCGTCACTGTGCCGGGTACTGAGTCTTCTGGAATGGGACTTGATACAGATGTGAACGTCACTTCCGGAGCGTTGTCGTTCTCATCAAGGATTTCTATTTGAACTTTGCAGTGAGCAGATTGTCCTCCCCCATCTCTGGCTTCTATACGCATTATGTATGTATTTGTTTTCTCAAAATCCAGAATACCCGTATTTGTAATTCTTCCATTCACAGGATCTAAATGAAATAATTTACGAGCATTTTCTTTAATGTTGCTAAAAATGTATGTGATTTGGGCATTTAATCCTTCATCCTGATCCGTGGCTTTCACTTGAACCACTAAAGAGCCATTTGGTAGATTTTCTCTAAGTCTTACTTTGTAGATATCTTCACTAAATTGGGGGCTATTGTCATTGGCGTCAGTGACATTAATCCTAATCTGAACCGTCCCAGTTCTGACTGGATGTCCCCCATCCACAGCCGTCAGGATCAAGTGATGAGAGTTTTCCTTTTCTCGATCCAAAGATTTTTCCAAAATTAACTCAGCATACTTGTTTTCACCTGGACTCTCGTTTACTGACAGGATAAAATGCGGGTTCTTGCTGAGTTGGTAACTCTTCAATGAGTTGACCCCAACGTCTGGATCTTGCGCAGATTCTAGTGGAAACCGCGCACCAGGCAATGCTGATTCAATAACTTGTAAATCAATGTTATTTGTCTTGAACCGCGGGGTGTTATCATTAATGTCCTGGATTGCTACATTCACATGGAAAACATTCAAAGGATTTTCCACCACCGTTTCGAGTGTCAGGACACAAAGGGGTGTTTCTGCACATATCTCCTCCCGGTCTATCCTGCCATTCACATACAGGTTGCCATTTCCCCCATTCACACTGAAATATTGCTTTTCGGAACTGACACGGAGCTTTCGCTGCGGAAGCTCTCGGATACTCAATCCCAAATCCTTGGCGAGATTCCCCACAAGGGAACCTTTGGCCATTTCCTCCGGAATCGAATAACGAATCTGTTCCGCGATCCCCCGGCAGAACAAAGAGAATAAGAAGTGAACCAACAATACCTGCCGTGTGACTGCCTGGCCGCTGGGTCTGTGCTTGGTTTCCATCTCATGCATTTTCACGTACGCTCTCTTCTTTATTTCTGTTCAAAAAGTGCTCGTAAATCCAGATATATGGTAAATATCCCAGGTAATGAAGAGAAAATGAATTCAATTTCTCAGGCTAATTGAACATCAGAGTCCGGAGGGAGGGTTTCTCTGAGCAGCAAAGCTGTGTGCGCCTTTCTCTGTTTGTTTTCTCTGCGATTTGCACTGTGTGATTGAGAAACCAGGCTGCAGCCGGCTTCAATGGATTTCTGGCTGTCGCTCCCGCACCGCATTGGCCAACAGCGACACTCTGAGCTCAGCTGGAGAACTGCAGCACACAAAACTAATGAAGTCACCGATAAAGATCTAGACACGAGGAAATTGTTAAAAAAAATATTCTCAGTCCAGTCTGTTTTAGCCTTCATTAGATTTTAAAAGGTTCGTCCAAACACCCACGGACATCTCCTTTGTTTATAGTGCACTTTCTTTATCCTTTATCAAAGTTGTTTGCTTCAAAATAAAGTGTAATTGTATTTTTATTATTGTTGCATTTTCCTCCCAGGAGGCAGAGCCCTGATGGAAGACATGGGGATTCTGTTTATATTTTAATTCTTGTATCGATTTTAGAATAAAATACTTATTCTTAGATCTTGTGAAGTTTTTATATTCTGGAGAAAGAAGATGGGTTTCACATTTATTATTTCAAGAAATAGGGTTTTGCTTGTGACCCGGTGTGCCTGGGGTAGCACGCACTGAAAATGCCAAAGGCAGGGCAGGCTGCAAAAGGGAGAGCAGATACTCCCCAAACTCGTGGGCAACACTGAAGTTAAATTCACCAACCAGTCACAAACCATGCTTCTGATCCCCCACACGCCTTGTCAATAAACTAAAAAGAGAAACCACACACACCCCTTTATTGAATTTCAGTTTCCTGGCTCCCAATCAGCACGTATGTCCAGTATAGCCAGAAGTTATTTACAAACTCTGCTCACTCTACAAAATGTTCTTCTGACCCCAAAGGGACAGCCACCTTACCAGGTCAATATTATGTTGCATATTACCCAAAATGTCAGCTTCCAGCCAATTCTTTAGAGTCTAAAACTAAAGGTTTATTATAAAGATAAAAACAAAGAACAAGAAGAAATTTGTGAAATGATAAAGCACTCAGATACATATAGAGACTTCAAAATCCATACATCAGGTTCTTAGCAGTACTTGTGAGTTTTCTGGCTTGAAAGTCCCTCTGGAATACATCCACAGTTTGGATGGGTCATTTAGTCCTTTGTTCAGAGCTTTTTAGGTAGAAAAATTTACTCCAGTGGTAAGAAGCAGGAATGAAGCCAATCTAGAGAAGATGCAGCTGCCTTTCATATTCTTTTGCCATGTGGCTAGTACTTCCTTTGTCCCAAACACAATCTTCACAGCACATGGCATGGAAAAGACCTAGAATTCTCTGTCCACAGGTATGACCTACATGTCTTGCTGACTCATAAGGTGTAACCCCTATCTTCTCTCAAAGAGTTCATTGTACAACTGATGTCCATTGATAGGCCATCAAGCGGGCTTAGTGCTGATGCCATTCTATCTGGGGTGTCACCCAGAAACACAGGACAAGTTTTGCAATATAGATATACTATTCCTATCTATAACTCACAATACAACGGTGATACAAACACATAAACAAGATCATTATATCTGGCAAATCACAACATTTTCACAGACACCTTACATGGCCTATCTGGTCAGATTCCTTGCAATTTTATAATATTGGTATCAATATCATGTTCCATACAGCACCACAGTGCTTTCCCTTACCTCTCCAGAATGACTTCTCTAGCCGCGGGTTAGTTGTTACAAAACTCTGCTCCACCCTCCATTTTGGAGCCTGTCTTTTCTGTGTGTGGAGATAATGTCACAATTACTGGTTAATTTTATTGTTACGAATAACCATGGCCAGAGTGAGTGAAACTGAAACGGTTCCCTTAACTTAGGTTTATTCTACAGAGAGCCTTGAGAGTGAGTACAAGTACTATGAATTTGATTTGCCATTGATAGGCATCCAGTATGTCTTTGGGATGATGGCTTCAGGTTGATCTGAATTGCTTAAACATGTTAGAGAACCTGTGTTAACTAGTCTTATCTTTTTAAACGGCACTTTGTTCTTATATATAGATAATTTCAGCAGTTGATCCTGGAGGTTACAAATGCATGCATCAGTATGGCTAAGCTTTGGTACTACCTGTTGGATGTAGCAATCTGGCTAGCCAGAGATGGCAAGAAAGTGTTTTTAACGTCCACTGCTATTTGGAAACCTAGACGTATTGAGAAGTCTTGCAGGATCTTGAGACTATTTAATGTCTTTACAATCGTAAGGCAGAGCGTGAAGTATTGATGCTCAACAGATCTCCCATGTGCTTCCCTTTTCCTACAACCAATATTTTTATTCTGACCAGATGTAAGGTCACTTAACATAAACGAGCCAAATTATGAGCAAATGGGTATAATCGTTTATATTCTTAAACAAAAGTGAACGTGTGGGCACGAAACTAAATAAATAATGTAAAATAAATTTAATTGTCCTAATTTCTTATTCAGTTATATGTTTTCAGAGATGGCTTTAAAGATATTTTTCCTCTTCTTTTCTAATTTTGTACTAAAAAGATAAATATATCTTACACAGAATATACAAACTACACTAGATCGAAGGATATTTTATTTTATTCTCATAAACATTGTAATACAAAACTTACAAACCTGAACTGGTTCCCTATGGAAGCCTTCCTTAAGGACACTATTGGATGTTAGAAATATAGAGATTCCTAAGCAGTTTCGGTGAATTCTTGATAAAACACAATCTAGAAAGATATAATAATGAAGTTTTTTTTGGCTCATGCTCTAAGAAATTCGATATTAAAAATATGAACTAGAGTCTGTCACAGTTGAATAACACAACAAATAGTTTCACCTCCTATTAATGCATGAATGCAGACGATTTTATCCTACTCCTGCCTTCTCCTACTGTTTAGGAGATTCTGAACCAAGATCGCAGAAAGAGAGACAAACAGGGAGTCCCCGAGTGTTTGCTCCGTGCAAGAGCTGCTTCCAGTATCCACTGAATAAAACCATACAATTACACGTCAAAACATTTAAAAAAACAAGTAAAGAAGACTTACCTGACCAAACGCATCATTCCCCTCATTATTCCTCGAGTTTTCTGCAATTAAGAGATCTCCTTTTTTTTCATCCATCGGCCTATTTGAATAGTTTAATTCTGACTGGATACATTGGCTCTTTCTGGAGTCCGTGGTGAGAGAAACCTCATGTGAGTAAGAGTGAAGAAAAGCTCTGACTCCATCGATCCCCACAAACTGAGAGACGGGAACTCCACTGAAAGTCACACTCGAGGACTCAAACAGCTGAGAGTTTCTCCACCTGCGGAGCCTCAGCGCCAGTAACACTATGATAAAGGTAAAGAACAAGCAGGAAACGGAAGCCACAGCGATCACCAAATACAAGGTGAGGCTGGACTGGGGGTCTGCAGGAGCTGAGAGGCTGCTTAAATCGGAGAGGATTTCGGGGATGCTCTCAGCCACCACCACCGTGACAGTGGCCGTGGTAGAGAGAGGGGGCTGCCCGTTGTCCTGCACTAAAACCACCAGACTTTGCTTGAGCGCGTCTTTGTCTACAAAGTAGCGCGCTGTTCTGATCTCGCCGCTGTGGAGTCCCACAGAGAACAGTCCCGGCTCCGTAGCCTTCAGCAGCTGGTAGGAGAGCCAGGCGTTCTGCCCGGAGTCTGCATCCACCGCCACCACCTTGGAGACCAGGTAACCCGGCTCGGAGGAGCGAGGGGCCAACTCCACTCCCGTCGAGCCATCGGTGGGAAGGGAGGGGTGTAAGATGTGCGGGCTGTTGTCATTCTGATCCAGGATCAAGAGAGCGACGGAGACATTACTGCTGAGAGGTGGGGAACCCCCGTCCTGAGCCTGCACTTGGAACCGAATCTCCCGGAACTGTTCGTAATCGAAGGAGCGCAGAGCGTAGAGAGCCCCAGTCTCGGAGTTGATGGAGACGGAGGAGGACAAGGGCACTTCGCTCCTGTTTCCTTCAATAATGGAGTAGGTGACCCTGGCGTTCTCCTTCCAGTCAGGATCATTCGCTTTCAGGGAACAAATGGAAGCTCCCCTGGGATTGTTCTCTGTGATGTACAAAGTGTAGGATGTCTGGTTAAAGACAGGAGCGTTGTCGTTTATGTCTGAAATCTGTACTAAAATGTTTGCTGTTGAGGATAAAGGAGGAGTCCCTCGGTCTGTGGCTGTGACAGTTACATTGTAATACAACACCTGCTCCCTGTCTAGGGGTTTGTCAGTCACCAAACTGTAATAATTATTGAATGAGCTCTGTAACCAAAATGGGATGTTTCTGGGGATGGAGCACGTGACCTCTCCATTCTCCCCTGAATCTCGATCATGTAAATATATAAGAGCGATCACAGTCCCCGGGGGGCTGTCTTCACGCACCGATTTGATTGCAGACGTAACTGTAATTTGCGGGTCATTATCATTGATATCAATAACAGAGATCAGAACTTTAGATCTGGCCGAGAGGTCTCCAACGTCCTTTGCTTGAACCTCCATTTCATATGATGCTGCTTCCTCATAGTCCAGGTTTCCCACTGTTGATATTTCTCCCGTTTTAGAATCCACCTGGAATATCTGGGACGCTTTGTCTTTCATCTTCCGGAGGGAATACGTGATCTCCGAATTTATCGCTTCGTCCGGATCTGTGGCGTTTACAGTCAGCAGCAGAGACCCGACGGGCACATTTTCAAAAACACTCACTTTATAGACAGGCTGACTGAAAACTGGCGCATTGTCATTCGCGTCAAGGACAATAACGCGGATCTGCGCAGTTCCGGACCTGACTGGATCCCCCGCGTCAGTGGCTGTGAGGATTAAATCGTGAACAACTTGTTCTTCCCGGTCTAGAGACTTTTCCAGCACCAGTTCGGCATATTTGTCCCCATCAGCTCCCGTTTGCACATCCAGAGAGAAGTGTTTGTTACTGCTGAGATAATAGCCCTGCACAGAATTGGTTCCCACATCTGGATCCTGCGCCCCCTCAAGAAAATATCGGGTTCCCACAGCGGCTAACTCACTGATTCTAAATTCCAATTCATCTTCCTGGAAGCGGGGTTCATTGTCATTAATATCTATGATTTCAACTTCAACTCCGAAAACCTTCATTTTGTCCTCTGCTATAATTTCGAAATTTAACAGACACGTCTGCATCTGGCCACAAATCTGCTCTCTGTCTACTCTTTCCGTGGGGTATAAATGGCCGCTTTTAATATTCAAAGTAAAATACTGAGTCCTACCTCTGCCACCAATGCGGACTCCTCGGTCGGAGAGCTCCTCTATATCCAGCCCCAGATCCTTTGCGATATTCCCCACGGAAGAGCCTTTCTGCATTTCCTCAGGAATCGAATAGCGAATCTGTCCAGAAACTGCCTCCCAAATATTAATCAATACGAAGCAGAACAGGATTCGGCCTCTGTTTTCCAGCAGCATGTGTATATTCGCCATTTCCAACCCTCTAAAGAAACATCTGAGATGAAACCAACATGCAGAGTCCGGAGACAGGTTTTCTTCTATTGTGTTTACAGTCCAAGCCGAGTGCAGAGGATTTATTCAGAGATGCTGCCGTTTGAAGATGATTTAATCTCTGTTCTGTGCTGTGAAACGTTGGTCTGTCTGCTACATTTCTCATTGCAGTCTCTCCCCGAGTGGTGAACAGCGGCGCTCAGAGTCTCAACTAATAATTACAACTGCTCAGATAAATAAAGCGGTATCTGTTTTCCTGTGTGCCAGTTTACTTTTTCAGCGCTGTATATAACCGTGATGTCCTAATTAAGGTATATTTTAAAACGGAACACATATAGCAAAACTATATACTTTTTGATGTATTTATCAAAACACGCGATGGTGTTCAGGGTGGAGATGGGGGTGTCTTTCTGTGTGACTATAACTGTAATATTATATTCCGGTGTCTTTTCTCCATCCTGAGTGTTCTCCGTGACCATCTTATAATAATGATTAGGAAACAGAGAATTACCCTTTATATGCCATTTGACCTTGTCATTTTCTCCTGCATCTTTGACGGACACACAGATCAGAGCTATCACTGTCCAAGGGAGTATTCAGGTATGTCATCACTACCCGCCAGATCGGAGGGTAGTGATCGATCTATCCGGGATCGATTTATCCCGTCTAATGTAGACAAGATAAATCTACCCCTGATCGCTCCGCCTTCACTCCTGTAATCCACCAAGAAACGAGGGGGAAGCAGAGTCCACGGGGAGCGCGCAGTCGTTCTGTGAGGACTCGAGAGAAATCGACCTAAGATACCTCAACTTCAGCTATGCTAGTATCATAGCTGAACTTGTGTATCTCAGGTCGGACCCCCCACCCAGTGTAGACAAGGGCATCAAGAATTGGGTGGGATGCTGATGCAGATATCAGCTGGGGGACGTTGTCCTTCCCATCAACAATATCTACCTTGTATAGGCAGCTATTTCACTCCATCTTTGGCTTCTGCTCCGAAGATGTATTTATCTTCAAAGCTCAACATTCCTTTAGTTGTAATTTTACCATTTTTGGGATCCTGAGTAAACATTTGCAGATCATTTTCTGGTAGGATGCTGAATGAATGATGTTAATTGTGCGTTAAGACCTTCCTCATTATTCCTGGCTCTCACCTGCAATACAAAGAATTATTTTGGTAGATTTTCTCTCGGGCTGACTTTGTAGATCTGTTCAGTGAATGCAAGGGGATTCTCACTGGCGCCAAATTAATCCTAATTTGAGTGGTTCAGGTCCGGACTGGACCTTCCTCTTCCACAGCCGTAAGGATCAAGTGATGAGTTTCTTGCCATTCCCTATCCAAGTGTTTCTCTAGGAATAGTTCTGAGTATTTACTGCCATCCTATCTACCCTTCAATGCTAGGGAGAAACGTTGGTTCGGTTGATCTGGTAATTCTGTAATTAATTTATCTCAACATCAATATCTTGTGCATAATCCAGTGGAAATTCAGCACCCAGCAACGTTCATCAATTATTTCTAGATCCGTGTTACTTCCTTCGAACTATGGTGCATTACCATTTAAGTCCCGGATTTCAGCATTCAGATGGGAACTTTCAAAAGGTTTTCAACTACACTTCCCAGTTTTATAAAACAGACTGGAGATTTCCCACATGTTCCCTCTTGGCCTATTCTGTCATTTACATATAAGTTTCTATCTTCTGCATTGATAATGAAGTATTGCTTTTTAGCCATAGCAAGAACACAGAGCTTTCTCTGAGGCAGCTGTCTGACATTCCATCTCAAATATTTGTTGAGATTCCCCACAAGGAACTTTTTGCCATTTCGTCAGGAATCAAATCTGCTCAGAAAGCACTCAGCAAAGCTAAGAGAATAAAGTATTGGGAAAACAGTACTTGCAGTCTGAGTCCCCAGCCTGTGCCTGTCCCACTGTGTTTGAGTCCCATTGTGCTTTCATTTTAGCAGAGGCCTTGTCTACACTACAGAGTTAGGTCAAAGGAAGCCACCTTAAATTGACCTGTTAATGTATGTGTCTACACTACTGGGTCCTTTACACTTGCCTAAGTCACCTCTTATGTCAATTTCTGTAATCCTCCTCTGGGAGAGGCATAGCATTTAATTTGATTTTCATGGGTCAACGACAAGGTGGTGCAGATGCAGCATTGTATAATTCAACTTAATTGGCCTCCAGCTGGTGTCCCACAATGCTCATCTGTGACCGCGCTGAAGCTCATTCTCAACTCTGTTGCACTGCAGTCAGGTACAAAGCAAACATCCCCTCCCTCCTAAAACCCTGGGAATTTTTGATTTCCCATTTTCTGTTTGATCAGAATTGGGAGCATGCCAGTCTGAGCACAGCTAATCATGGAGACTACAAACACACTCCAGTCTGGTCTGCACAGGAGGTGGTGGATCTCATTACTGTGTGAGGAGAAGAGTCTTTGCAGGCAGAGCTCCAATCCAGCAGAAGAAACACTAACATCTATGCAAAGATCACCTGTGGAATGGGGGAGAAAGGCTACACAAGGTACATACAGCAGTGCCATATGAAAATAAAAGAACTTTGCCAATCATACCAGAAGGCAAGGGAGACGACCAGGCATTCTGGTACTGAACGCCACACACGCTGGTTCTATAATGAGCTGCATGCGATTCTCTTGGGTAACCCTATCAGTACCCTCACAAGCAACATGGACATCTCACAGGTGTGTGAGACTAGGGACAAGAAGGAGGACGATATGGAGGAGGAGGAGGAGGATGAAAGACAGGTGAGTGGTGGATCCATTCTCCCCAAGAGCCAAGAAATATTTTTAACCCTGGAGCCTAGTGGGTTGCAGGACATTATGATGGCTGACTGTGATGCTGGGGAAGGCACCTCTGATGGCTGAACAGTGACAATCAAAGTCCAGTTAAACTTTAGTGGGCACACACATTTGGTGATATTGCATGTTTACTGTGAAGAAAATGCAAGGTGCTGTGCTTCTCTACTTACAAGAGGCCACTCCACCTATGTAAAGGGTGGCCCCTAGAAAAGAATGTTTATGTGGACTGGGATAGCCTGAGAATCCTCCATGGATATCTCCAGGAAACTTTCATGGAGGTACTCTGAAATCGTTTGCAGGTTTCTGGCAGACCAGGCTTATTTTTTCCACTGGCAGGACACTTTCCCATGCAACTCCTGAATTAATTCTGTTGTCATCATTGCGGTACACAGCGTAGCAGCATAAGGACCAGGTCTAAAGCTAGACACTTGCAGCATCTCTTTCCTTTCCACCTCTGTTACCCTTAGGAGACTAATATAATATAGGGTTGCCTGAAGGCCTTGAGCGCTGGCCAACAACGCTCTGTAAACTTCTGAACCCTTGTTATCTCTCAAGGTCTAGTAGTAAGCCAAAGTATTGGAAAATTACAGGCACGCTCATCCCTCTAGTTGTTCACAAGGGAACCATAAGAGGCTCGTCTTTTACCACCTATCATAATGAAGTAAACAAGTCTATTCATCACTGTCATGTATGATTCGTAGTATGTTTGTACTTAATAAAAGCGGCAAGCTGGGACTCTCCCAGGTCGCCTCCTTCCGCAAGCTGTCTCCGTCTGTTTCTTCCCGACATCTGGTGACCCCGACGTGATCCAGCCCCTCGGCTCACCGGCTGGCATAGCCTTGGTGCACCTCAGCGTTTACGCTCTCTCGTGAGTATGGGGGGGGATTTATCCGTGTCTCAAAAGGCTCATGCGAAGGAGCTTTTTACAATCATTAAACAGACAGGCTGTGCTCAGGTCTCACAAAGGAGCATAGAAGAGTTAGTGCGTCTTCTTGAGCATAAGTGCCCCTGGTATCCGGAGGCAGGCTCCTTGGAGATCGCGGATTGGCAAAAGATAGGGGACAAACTATTTCGAGAGCCTAGGGCAAGTGTTCGCTATCTTCTTCTATGGCAGCACTGTGCAGACGCGGTGGGGCGCTTGCGGGCGGAGGTACCCCCTGCCACGTCTCCCTCTCCTCCTCCTCCTCCTTCTTTTACCCCCTACGGCACCGTGTTTAAAGCCGCTCTCCGATCCTTTTTCTCTTTCCCCTCTTTTGGCTGCGATAGAGAAACAACCCTTGAAACACACCCCCTCAAAAAGTATGCTGCAGCCACTGCTTTTTCGGATGCTCTCCAACTTGCTCTGGCAGGCTATACTGGATCAGTTTCCTATCATTCTTACGCTGATCCCCGCTTGTATTTTGTACAGCGGATGCCTGTCCAACTTCTTCCTCTCCTCTCCCTCCAACCCCTCCCAGATGCACTTACAGTTTTCACTGACGGCGGTCCCTCCCATGGCGTTGTCTCTTGGTATTCTAATCGTTGGAATGTGAAGGTCACTGCTACCTTTTCCTCACCTCAAAGGGCTGAGTTAGCCGCTGTTCTTCTTGCCTTTGTCCTTTTTCCCTCCCAGCCCCTGAATATTATTACGGATAGTCTTTATGTAGCCAATGTAACCTCTTGCATTTCAGGCAGTTATGTCTCTCCTGTCATAGAATCTGCTCTTTTCCGGCTGTTTCTTTCACTTCAGGCCGTCCTTCACGCTCGCACGCATTGTTTTTTTATTGCCCATATCCGCAGCCATCAATCTCTTCCCGGCTTTCTTACTGAAGGCAATGCCCGTGCTGATGCAGCCTCCCGGTCATTGTACCCTTGCTCTCTTTCCCCAATTGCAAGTCATGAACTCCACCATCAAAACGCCAAAGCTCTCTCACAACAATTTTCCATCCCACTCTCAGACGCCCGCGCCGTTGTTCAACAATGTCCCCAATGCTCACAGCATTCCTCTTTTCCCCCAACAGGCGTCAACCCCCGCGGGTTAGGTGCCAACCAACTTTGGCAAATGGATGTTACTTCTTTCCCTCCCTTTGCCCCCTGGCGCTTCCTACATGTCTCCGTTGATACGTTCTCCGGTTATTTGTGGGTTACACCACAAAAGGGTGAAAAAGCAAAGCATGTTATTAATCATTGTGTTCGCTGTTTCGCTGTCATGGGCGTTCCTCATTCTTTAAAAACTGATAATGGTCCCGCGTATTGCTCTACCACTTTTGCTGAATTTTGTACCCGATGGAATATCACTCATACGTTTGGTATCCCTTATAATTCCCGCGGCCAAGCCATTGTTGAGCGGGCAAATCGCACTCTTAAAGTGGCCCTCAATCGTCAAAAGCAAAAAGGGGGAATTCCCTCCTCCTTACCCGATAAAGAAGAATGGCTTGCCTCCGTTCTGTTCACGCTTAACCATTTAAATTTGTCTAACGACGGTTCTCAGTTTTTATCTCGTACACAGAAACATTTTCGCCAAACAGAAATTCTGCCAGCACCGCTTGTGACTTATCAGCTGCTCCCGAGCCGTACCTGGAGCGATCCAGTACCCCTTATCACTTGGGGTCGAGGTTACGCTGCAGTCTCCACCCCGGCCGGCCCAGTGTGGGTTCCAGCTTGCTGTATCCGCCCCTACGTGCATCAGCAACTACCCCAGAATCCGCTCGAGCAGAGCATGGCATCGAGAAACCTCGAATCCGATTCCAGACTTCAACCTCCACATCACGCCGCCGATCACCAAGGTGATCACTGCCCGGCACCGGGGGCAGTGCAACCCCCCGGTGACATGGGGGCAGATAAAAGGCCTGGCACAACAAGCAGAAAGAGTGATGGACACTCAACTACTGGACAGAACTCCTGAGAACTATGTTGTTGCCATAATTTCTTGTCTCACGGCTAATTCCTCTGTAGTGGGCTCTCGTATTATGTTGCTTGTTTTGAGTTTAGTGTTCCTCAGTCCCCCATTGTGTACGGCTCTCCCCCCTCCTCCACCGCCCTGGACAGACAATGTTTGGGGTCTTTTGGCCCTTTCCATTAATCAGTCCAGCTTTTGTCTGTCCCGACAGGTGGCGGTGGGACAAATTTTAAGTACGTGCCTCATCCCTATATGCCATGAGGCTTCTGAGGTTGAAAATGCGACATGGTTCTTTCAAAGTCTAGGACCCAACACTACCATACGAAACCTGGGTTATAAGGGCTATCATAATTGGGGGGAACAATCCACCTCTCGACCCAAGCAGACTTTACAATTACGGACTCCCTATGTAGCCAGTACAAATATCTCATGTGCTCGAATGACAAATTGTACTTTGATAAGTTGTAAAGGGTTCGGTGGGAAAAGCCTAAACTGTTCTCACTCAGTCAATGTCTCCTACCTATACAAACACATTAAGCTCCCTCTGGGGTGGTTCTGGACATGTGAAGGGTTAACATTCAGTTACATCCCTGCCAATATTTCAGATGGCACGCTATGCTGTCTTAGTCGTTTGGCCGTGGTATTACCCCCAAAGATTCCACTCCACCCCCGTACCTCTCGTTCTGTTGCTCTGGATGCCTCTTGTGACTCTGAGGTTCACTTGTTCTCGAAAACAGAGTCTGTGGCATTAGCTCTCTCCCTAGTGGGAGTTTCAGGATTAGCTACAGGCAACAGCCAGAATATTAACAAACTTGCCTGTGCTGCAGTTAAAGCTCTTAATGCTACTTCCACCGCTATTGCCTTACTTAACAGGGAACAGGTTGAACTCCGCCATGGGGTTCTTCAAAACCGTGCTGTTATAGATTATCTTCTGCTACTGCATTATTTTGGATGTGAAAAGGTAAATGATATGTGTTGCTTTAATATCTCTGTTCCCCGGATGGGAATGGTTACACGCGCTTATCACGTATGGATTGTTAGCATTGGCGTTGTTAATTTCCCTCTGCTGCACTATTCAGTGTATCCCTTCTTTGATTAATCTCTGTTTGCGGGGATGTCCCTGGACTTCCCGTCCTTACTTTTTAACGCTTTAAGAGACTGGATGACAGCTTCGGACGCTGGCAAACCACGTCCTACGGGCTGTTATCCCTCTCCTGTCCCTAGCTTTAATTAATCCCCGCTTACAGACATTATTCATAGTATTAATCATATTATAATCCTATGTACTTGAGAAAAACAAAGGGGGAGATGAAGGCCTTGAGCGCTGGCCAACAACGCTCTGTAAACTTCTGAACCCTTGTTATCTCTCAAGGTCTAGTAGTAAGCCAAAGTATTGGAAAATTACAGGCACGCTCATCCCTCTAGTTGTTCACAAGGGAACCATAAGAGGCTCGTCTTTTACCACCTATCATAATGAAGTAAACAAGTCTATTCATCACTGTCATGTATGATTCGTAGTATGTTTGTACTTAATAAAAGCGGCAAGCTGGGACTCTCCCAGGTCGCCTCCTTCCGCAAGCTGTCTCCGTCTGTTTCTTCCCGACAGTTGCCTAGGGGAAATGGGGGAAGTTCTCATTAAGAGTGCTCTTACAAGAAAAAAAGAGCATGTAGACCCACCCCACCCTCCCACATTCTGGATCACCAAACCATGCAGCCTCTAATTTGCCTTTATTGTGCTTGGCATGGTTTGGCAAGTATTTTAAGTGGGTGATAGGGGACTGGGGCCCCACATGTGAGATTTTGCAGTTTGCTTAATTTGTGGTGGGACAGGGCAGAAAGGCTAATTAAACAATTAGCCAGAGCACCGTGCTTTCCAGGCACCCGCAGGCTCTGCAGTCACAGCTGGTGCTTGTGGCAGGAGTAGTGAAGAAGCCCCTGTCCTCTCTCCTGCCCCTGCCATCTAGGAGCTGCAGGGATGCAGAGCCAGGTACGGAGCCCCACCAACTCCCCTCCCCTGGCCAGTACCAGCAGGGATCCTGGATGCATCCCTTTTCCCCAGTGCCACTGGGGGTTCTGGGTCACCTAAAACCCTTCTCCCATCACCCTGAATGTCCCCAGACTGCCCTCCCAGAGCACCCCTACCCCCCAAATTTTAGTCACGGTAAGTATTTTTAGTAAAAGTCATGCACAGGTCATGGGCCTGTTAATTTTTGTTTACGGACGTGATCTGTCCATGAATTTTACAAAAAATACCTATGACTAAAACATAGCCTTAGTTATGAACTCTTGCACTGTGCTGCCCACTGTCATTTAAACATGGGAGCATAGTTTTTAAAAAAACTTTTATGTCTAAAACCAAGCAGTACAATATGTGAATAAAACATGATTTTAAAACCATTATCAACTGACCAAATTAAACTAGTTTTCATCAGGAAGATGCAAATAATTTCCTCTGGCTAAGAAAGATCTTTCTGCAGATTGTCAACTTTATATTCCTCTCTTCAGAGCTAGAAAAAAGCCATTGAAATTCTTTTTAACAATAGGAAATGAATTCTATTACTATCCTCATTATAAAAAATGACTAAACTTTTTTTATCACTATTTTCCAGAAAGATTCACCCTCAGTTAGAATTAGAGACTTGTGCACTATCAGAACATTAAGTTTTAAAAAATTGGAAAATAGTAAGAAAATGAAAACAAGTGATGAAAATAACAAGACAGCTTTGCCTCATATTATCACTAGCATTCTGAGAAGAATCAACCTTTCCACATCGGAAATTAAAAACACAGGAAGAAAAAAGACAGTAGCAAAACTTGTCTCATAATTAAAAATTGTATAATTCCATAAAACAAATTAAAAGATAAATATAGTTGCAAAATAAAATATTATGAAAATCTAGAAATGCCATAAATAAAATTCAGAGAAGTATCCATGTTAGTCTGGATCTGCAGAAGTGAGAAGGAGTCCTATGGCACCTTAAAGACTAACAAAAATATTGAATCATAAGTTTTGTGGGCTAATACCCATCCGACGAAGTGGGTATTAGCCCACAAAAGCTTATTCTTCAATACTTTTGTTAGTCTTTAAGGTGCCACAGGACTCTTTCTCACTTTCATAAATAAAATTGTCCATGACACCTTAAAGCTACCTGTTTTGCCTATATAATATAATATATTCTTGAATTACACAATCACATTCTATTTTGTAAAAGGGTCTCTGCCCCATTCAGTGCACAAGTTGAAGTAGTTTGGTATTTATTTTTATACTCTTTATTTACCCTCTGGTCTCCTGCCTCATTCATAGAATCATAGAAGATTACAGTTGGAAGAGACCTCAGGTGGTGTTCTACTCCAACCCCCTGTTCAAATCAGGACAAACCCCAACTAAATCATCCTTGTTATGGCTTTGTCAAACTAGGCCTTAAAAACCTCTAAAGATGGAGATTCCACCACCTCCTGACGTAACCTATTCTAGTGTTTCACCATCCTCCTAGTGAAATAGGTTTTCCTAATATCCAACTTAGACCTCCCCCACTTCAACTTGAGACCATTGCTCCTTATTCTGTCATCTGCCACTGCTGAAAATAGCTTAGCTTAATCCTCTTTGAAACCCTCCTTCAGGTAGTTGAAGACTGCTATCAAATCCCCCCTCACTCTTCTCTCCTGCAGACTAAATAAAACCAAACTATTTTTATACCCCTCCTTAGACATCTGTCCAGGTTGCCACTTATTGCAAGCTTTCTTTTAGTGTTTAAGCTCATCACAGTGTTCACTGTTAAGCCAAGCTGGTCGCCTGCCACATTTGCTATTCTTTCTGCACATCAGGATGATTTGTTCCTGTGCCCTCGATAAGAACAAGTTTTAAAGTTCTTTAAATACAGCCATCTCTCCTGGACTCCTTTCTCTCACATATTAGCCTCCCAGGGGATCCTTCCCTGAGGAAGTCAAAATCTGCCTTTTTGAAGTCCAGGGTCCATACTCTGCTCCTTTCTTTTCTTCCTTTGTCAGGATCCAGATCTTGACCATTTCATGGTCACTGCTGCTCAGGTCGACAACCTCTTCTACTTCCCCTACCAAGTCATCCGTGTTTGTGAGCAGCAGATCAAGAGAAACATGGCCCCTAATTGGTTCCTCCAGAACTTGCACTAGGAAGTTGTCGCCAATACTCTCCAAAAATGTCCTGGATTGTCTGTGCACCGCAATATTGCTCTCCTAGCAGAGGTCAGGGTGATTGAAGTTCCCCATGAGAACCACAGCCTGTGATCTTGAAACTTCTGTTGTTGTCCAATGAAAGCCTCGTCTACCTCACCCTCCTGGTCTGGTGATCTATAGCAGACACCCATCACAACACCACCCTTGTTGCTCTTGCCTCTAAACTTAACTCAAAGACTCTCAAAAGGCTTTTCTTCAGTTTCATACTGGAGCTGTGATCAATCATAGTGTTCTCTTGCATACAGTCAGAGGTGAAAGTAAGCTGGGACTGGCAAGAGCTGGTGCAGAAGCTGGAGCCCCAGGCCCTTTAAACTGCTGCCAGAGCCCCACTTCTGGAGCCCTGGGGTAGCAGTTGTGGAGCTCCAGGGGCTAATTAAAGGGCCCAGGGCTCCCGCTAGCTCCACCACCTCAGCTTTAAATAGCCATCGGGGCCCGCCACCATTACCCCAGGATTCTGGGGGCTATTTAAAGGGCCCAGAGCTCCCCTGCTTCTACTCCCCTGGCCCTTTAAATAGCTGCCAGAGACCTGGGGTAGCAGCGGCAGGGCTCTGGCGGTTATTTAAAGGGACGGGGGCGGGGGGTAGGGGCAATGGGAGCCCTGGGCACTTTAAATAGCCCCTGGAGCCCTGCTGCCGGAGCCCTGGTAGCAGCGGCAGCTGAGGGCTCCACAGCGGCTTAAAGGGCCTAGTGTGGTAGCAGTGGCCAAGCCCTGGGCCCTTTAAACCGCTTATGGAGCCCCCGGATGCTGCTGCTACCCCTGGTGGGGAGGGGAGAAAAAGGGCACTTACCAGTACGGGGCTGGGTTGGTGCTGACTCTGACCTCAGGCCCATCCCTTCTTCCCGAGGCCCCACCCATTTTGGGGGGGCAGAGCTGGCACCAACCCAGCCCCTTACCGGTAAGTCCCTATTTTTACTTTCACTTCTGCATACAGTGCAACTCCTCCATCTTTCCTCCCCTGCTTGTCCTTTCTGCACAGTTTATTCCCATCCATGACAGTGTTCCATTCATGTGAGTTACCCCACCAACTCTCTGTTATTCCAATCACATCATAGTTCCTTGACTGTGCAAAGACTTCCAGTTCTTCTTGTGACAAAGAGTCCTGTGGCACCTTAAAGACTAACTAAAATTTTTTAGAGCATAAGCTTTCGTGGGTTAGTACCCACTTCGTCGGATGCATCCACTTCTGCAATTCCAGATTAACACGGCTACACCTCCAATTCTTCTTGTTTGTTTCCCAGGCTTCTTGCATTCATGTAAAGGCACTTAAAATAACTAGCTGATTGCCCCACTTTCCTAGTGTGAATCAGGGGGCTCCCCTGTTCCTGAATGATCCCAACAGATCATCACCACCTTCACTGCACACTGTTCAACTTCTGCACTCAGTGAGCCCTTGCTTAGTTCACTGAAGAACTCTGACTGTTCAATTTAGAGGTTCTGACTGAGGCATGATCTCAAAAAAAAAAGCATAGGACCATGAAATAATATGCTGTACCATATGTATATTCACAACAGGATTGCATTGGCAGCCTTAACTTTGACAGTTCTACACTATAAAATGTGTCACTTGGCAACCTAATTTATTTTTAATATATCCTTTTGTATGACAAAACATAGATTTTTGAATTTCCTTTTCAATGAGAGAACAAAGAAATTAGAGCTATTTGTGAAGGAGAAGTGGAATGCTCTTCCCAGAAAATACTATGATCCTTGAGGGAATGGTCTTATAAATAGTTTATCCCATTTAACGTACTGTCCATATCACAAAAAATACAAAAAGATAGATCAAATAGAATGAGCCAGGGCTCCTCTGGAGCCAAGTTTCACTAGATAATCATATTTAAATATGATATGGAATGAGGAATACCTCATCCATAAACATGCCAGTTCCATATGTAACATCACTTACCATGGAATGAAGCACTTCCTACAATTAACAAACAACTTTATAGATAATATTCCTCATGAAAGTAGAGATAAAATGATATTCCACACATTCTGAGAGCTAATCAAATGCTGCCAGAGAATACTGAAAGTGAATATCAGGTTATGTGCATACAGTGGAGAGCCAGTGAAACACTGGTACATCATGAATAATCATCTGTTATCATGCAACAAATACCAGTGAAAATGTGTTAAGTAATAAACCTTTAGAAAAAAAACAGATATCCACTAGACAACTGAAAGCCACAGTCTAGCATATTTCTATATTATGGCACTTCTTGTTGAGGTACTAGGATACTAACAAATAAAGGACACAATTTTATAAAGGCCAGAAGTACATTTTAAAAAGATCTGTTTTTCTCTAAAAAGGATAAAACACTTTAGCTTAAACTCGAAAAAGTACTAATTCAAGAATAAAGAAGAACATGTAAGTCCAAAAGGCAGAGGTTTCACACAGTAATAGAGCTCCTTAAAATGACCCCTTAGAATGACCCCTTAGAATGTCTGATATTCATGGGTCTCCTCTTTAAAGATGGACATAATTATTGTACAAGAGACTCTCTTCACACTAACTGATGTCCCTCTTCTGAATGGCAATTCACACCATCACAGAGGCTCACAATACGACTCAAATATTACTTTACAATATGGAACATAGATATAACAAGATTAATGTAGGCAGGAACTCACAAGTAGTCAATACAGTCTAAACACTTTCTTTTAATTCTAATACCTACTTTATCAATATTAACAGACAAGTGAGCTAGACAGATTCTAGGTTTGTATCTGTCAGGTCTCAGTTAAAATATGGGAACCTTGGCATGAACTGGAAATTGGCCTGCCAATATCACAATCATATCAAAAGACACTTCTCAAAAGTTCACAACCTCCAACTAAATGCTACGTCAACAAAAATCAAATCACAAAATGAAAAATACTTCTTCAAGATTGATACACAATCTTTTAGATACTAAACATTTTAATTAAGATTATCAATAACCAGGTTACCTTTCAAAATACCGCACATGGCAAATATTAGTTAAGAAGAACACTGATGGATCAGCTCATTCGCTCACCTTCGGTAGAGTTTCGGATAGAGAGTTTGGGTTGTTACTGTTGCTGCTCGTATATAACATTCCAGAGTTATTACTGCCAAGAATATTCCCTGGTGTATCATTCTGACCATCGCTTTTCAAGAAATTACGGCCATTAACACCGGTAGTTGTGGCTAAACAGAGATTGTAGGAATAAGGTAAAGTCCCATCGCAGTAGTTCGGTGGATATCTGGAATGCCCCTTGGAGTAATGATCAGAACCGAAACACTGAAAAAGTGGGAGATTCCTTGATCCTCCTAATTTCATCGCAATGGCCAGTGTGACTGTCAGAAGAAATAAAAATGAGATCAAGGCTAAAGACAACACCAAGTAAAACTGTAAATCAGACTGAGGTGCAGAGTCACCCGATTGGTCGCTCATTTCCGGAAGAGCCTCTTGGAAGTTCTCGGCAAACACCAGGTTGAGAGTCACGGTGGCGGAGAGAGGCGACTGCCCGTTATCCTTCACCAGGGCGACCAGCCTGTGCTTCACAGCATCTCTGTCCGCAAAGGCGCGGGCTGTCCGGATCTCCCCGCTGTGCAGCCCCAAGCTGAAGAGCGTCGGTTCCGTGGCCTGGAGCACATGGTAGGAGAGCCAGGCATTGTGTCCTGAGTCAGCATCCACCGCCACCACCTTAGTCACCAGATAACCTGCCTCGGACGAGCGAGGCACCATCTCGAACAAGGCGGAGCCATCGGCTCCGAGGGAAGGGTACAGGATGCGAGGGGCGTTATCATTCTGATCCACAATAAACACCCGGACGGTGACATTGCTGCTGAGAGGCGGGGACCCGCCGTCTTGGGCCTTCACGTGCATCTCAAACTCCCGGAATTGCTCGTAGTCGAAGGAGCGCTGCGCATAGACAGCTCCGGTCTGGGAGTCAATGGAGATGTAGGAGGAGAGAGGCACCTCCTCGATGCTGCTGCTCAGGATGGAGTAAGTGACTCGCGCGTTCCGGTCCAGATCCCGGTCTGAGGCTTTTACACTGAAAATGGAGGCCCCCGAGGGATTGTTCTCTGGCACGTAGGCGGCGTAGGAAGGTTTCTCAAAGACAGGGGCGTTGTCGTTGATATCCGAGATCTGCAACAGGATGGTTTTCTGGGTGGAGAGAGGCGGGATGCCTTTGTCTGTGGCGGTGATTGTGATATTGTACTCCGGAGTCCTTTCCCTGTCCAGGGTGCTGTCTGTGAGGAGCTTGTAGTAATTTTTAGAAGACGAGATTATTTTAAAAGGAGATTCTTCTTTAATGCGACAGCTGATTTTACCATTTTCTCCAACATCCTTATCGTATGCATTCATCAGAGCTATCACTGTCCCGGGCAGAGTATCTTCAGGAATGGGACTGGACAGAGATGTAAGTGTCAGCGTGGGGGCATTGTCATTTTCATCTGTAATATCTACTTCAATTTTGCTATGACCAACCAGTCCTCCTCCATCTTTGGCTTCTACACTAAGTATATAACTATTTGTCTCTTCATAATCAATAATACCTCTTGTTGTAATGCTTCCGTTCCCGGGATCCAGTGAGAATAACTGACGAACACTGTCTGGTATGTTGCTGAAAGAATATGTGATTTGTGCATTGAAACCTTCATCCATATCAGTGGCTTTCACTTGAAGAACTAACGAGCCCTTGGATAGATTTTCCCGCAGTTGGATTTTGTACACTTTTTCAGTGAATGTGGGAGGATTGTCATTGGCGTCAGTAACATTAATCCTAATCTGAACCGTCCCAGTTCTCACTGGATCTCCTCCATCCACAGCTGTCAGAATCAAGAGGTGGGAACCTTGCTTTTCACGATCTAAATTTTTTTCCAACGCTAACTCAGGGTATTTATTTCCATCCTTGTTCTCTTTCACTGCCAAAATAAAATACTGGTTGGAGCTGAGCTCGTAATTCTGTAGCGAATTAGTCCCAACATCCGAATCCAGAGCATTTCCTAGAGGGAATGTTGCTCCTGGCAAGGTGGACTCACTTATTTCTAAATCAACAGAATTTTTGCCGAAGCCGGGTGCATTATCATTTATATCATTGATTGCGACATTCACGTGAAAAATATTTAATGGGGTTTCAACCACGACTTCTAAATTTAGGACACAAAACAATGTTTTCCCACACATCTCCTCTCGGTCTATTCTGTCGTTTACATATAAATTACCATTTTCTGTACTGACTCTAAAATACTGTTTTTTTGCCGTAGAGACAACTCGCAATTTTCTGTATTGCAGTTCTTTGACATTCAGTCCCAGATCCTTAGCAAGATTCCCCACAAAAGACCCCTTTCCCATTTCTTCAGGAATTGAATAATAGATCTGCTCTGAGACCGCGCCGCAGAACAAAAATAATAACAAGGGAAACAGTACTTGCCATCTGAATCCGCAGGGCTTCTCTGTGCACTGTAATTCCATCCTGATCACCGCTGCTCTGCTGAATTTCTAATCGTATGTATTCTGAAGAGAATCCAATATTGTATTTTTTATATTTTCACGAGAACAAAATTCCGCGTTAATGAGGAGTACTGAAAATCAAATTATCTGTCTGTTTTCATATCAATTTCCAGAGGGGTGATTTTCCTGTTAAGCAATACTGTGTGAAATTTCTGCCGTCCGTGTCTCTTCTCCGATGTGTGTGACTGAGCAATCACACTGCAGGAAGCTCCTAATGTTATTCAGCAGCAGCTCTGTCATGGCGTTGGCCAACAGCGGCACTCTGAGTCTCTGCCAGAGAATTGCAGCTAGACGGATCCAATGAAAAAGTTCGTGAAGACCATAGATTGTACAGAAGAAAAATGTCTTTCTCCATGTACATTTAAAATGTAAAATATTTTAAAATTTTAGTCAAATGAGTCTTTCCATTCTGCGGTAAAATAATGTCTTACTCAGAAGCCATATAAATGTTGTAAATAGGTGGCTTAAATTTGTACTTCAAGTGTTTAGTTTGAGGCTCATCTGTGTTACAGTGTCCCTTATCCTATAGTTATTTATGTATTCTAAAATTCTGTGGGAAAGTGTTACGTAGAGTAATGTGAGAGAAAAAGAGATAGATAGAGACATCGTTATCAGATCAGACCATAGTCGCTATCCATTCTCCATTTCTCCATTCTGCCAGATTCTACGTGTGACAGAGCGTCTTTTATTAACATCAGTATAATGAGGCACATGGGGAAAGCGTAATCTATTTTATTACGGTACCACTTTTTTTTGTAAATCCTTTCCCATGAGTAAGATTGAAACCAATCGCAATTTACTAACAGAAAGTAAAGGTTCTCGTAACACTGTTGGTACCAGGATATTAGGGAGACAAGGTGAGTGAAGTAATATCTTTTATTGAACCAACTTCTGTTGATAAAACAGGCAAATATTGGAGCTTACACAGAGCTCTTCTTCGGTCTAATAAAAGATATTACCTCACCTACCTTGTCTCTCTAACAGAAAGAAAGGAATAATCTTAAATGTACCCAAGCAAGAAAAATATAATGCAATCTTTAATGTATAAACCAAAATAGGATATCATTTCTGATAAAAAGTAAAGACTGCGAAGATTTACACTAAGGCAATTCACATTCTTTTTAGTTCCTATGCACAATTTCAAATATTTTCTTAAAATTCAGGGATAATTCATAACAATGTCAACGTTTCAGCACTAAACAGTAGGAAAATCACATTAATCCTAAAACTGCCAATAGTCTTGCAGATCTGGGCTAAAAATTGTCTCCACTCGGGACTCTGTCCTCCAAAATCGCATGCAAACTTTCTGTCCTGTGCCTCTGTTTGCAAAGTATAAGGAGCACCATCATTACTATCCCACGTATTGATAGTAACAATAGTAGTGGTAGTAAAGAGTGATTTAAGCATAGACAACTGAGCATTATCACACCTAACTTTTAGGCACCTAGAAAATCACCGAGATTCAGGAAGTCTGAGTTTGATGTTTAACTCCCTCTACAATGGCTGGTGAAAGATAGGCAGCTCAGAATGGGATTTACAAAAGCCAGCATGCAGGTGGCTCCTAGGCTAAAACAGCCAATAGGAAATGTTCCTCCCTTCCATTGGGATTCTTAGCTGCAAACCCTTTGGAGTTAGGGGCCTTTACCATAGAAAGAACCTGTGTGAAGGGAAAGGAAGAGGGAATGAGAAGAAGAACCTGAACATCTCTCACAACTTCTGTCTCAGTGATAAGGGTAGTCTGTTGGGATATCAGAGACGCCGAAGTCAAGTCCCCCGTCCAGGGGAGGGGTAGAAGGAATTTGAGTTGAGATCAGGTGAGTGCCCTAACCATTGAGCTATAAGACATTCAGATGTGGGTCTCCCTCAGTCTCTCTTGGTGAAGCCGTGCCAGAGTGGGTAAATAATTTTAAAAAGTCACTGGAGTAAGGGGACTAGTTCATGGGTCTTCCACTTCACAGATGAGTGCTTTAACCACCAGGCTACAGCGCTATTTGCATGCTTGCTCTGCCCCAGCAATTCTTTCATTATTTAATCCACGGTGGCGCAGCTCCAACAAGGGAAACTGAGATAGCCCCATATCAGAATGTCCTACATCCCAGTGGCTAAGGCACTCAACAGAGAGGTAGCACATCCTAATACAAATAGTTTCTCCCTATCAGCCAGAAGCAGGACTTGATCTCCCCCCTTCCTAGGTGAGTATTTCAACTACTCTTCTGAATGCATTTTGAAAAGTCCTTTCCTCGTGCGCGTAAGCTTTTCTGTGAGAGCCTGGTCTGGTGGGTGCTCTTGGAGTCTCCCTACCGAATTGGGTCCTGCAGGCAAGTTAAGCAGAGGAATGCTTAACTTTTGTTATTGCTCTGAAGCTTAAGCGTCCAGACATCTCTTTGGGAGCTGAAGTGCGCACAGTTAGAAGCAGAAATATAGGCACCTGGGGAGATTTTACTGAAAACATTTAGATGCCCAACAATTTTAAGCAACTACAAGGCTGGGGGACAGTTGAGGGGGGCTTTGTGAATCCTAATGTGGCCTGATTCTGGGATGTAGGCAACCAGAGTGAAAGTTAGGTCCCTAAATCATTTTGTGAATCTAGCTTCTAACCTGTAAGACCCTCAGGCCCAAATTCAGCACCATACCTAAAGGTACCTACTTGAAGCATCTGAACATACTAAAAGGTAGGCACATGTTTAAATATCTTTCTGAATCACCTCACAACCTTACGTCAGAGCCCACCGCCTCATCTATGACCCAAAGGATAATTAGGGAGAAGTTTCCAGAAGTTAGAGGCATAGCAATTTCTGTGATAGGTAAGAAACTATGGAAGACACCACAAGGAGAGATCAGAAACACTCTTAGTTTTACTTTTCTATTCCAGAAATCAGGAAAGCACCTGTTAATTTTTTATTAATGGGATTTAAGAATGTGTTTAAAATTAAACAAGTGATTAAATTCTCTCCCGAAATGGGGCCCTAGATTATGGTGTAAATCAAACATTTTTGCAAATACATATCCACAATAACAGGAAAATGATGATGAGAAAGGAAGGAAATGTATACAATAGGTTGTCAATAGCAGGAAGGTTGTCATTCTAATGAAATTAATTAATAGATTAACTAATTAATTGATTGATTTTTCTTACGGATTAGAGACAAAGAAATCGAGAAAGACTGTTCAGTTACAATATATGATTTATGTCCGATTAAATTTTTAAATCTAAAAATTAATGCATTACACAACTTCCTAGAATGCCAGCCATTATTTTATGATGCACGCGCCCAGAATCACAATTTAATTTACACACAGAACCATATAAACATTTTTAGGACACTGAAAGCTAGGATTAAATCAAAATTAAAAACAAAACCAGGAAACCTACCTGGCTGATGACTTGACCTTCTTTATTAATATTTGAATCTTCTGCAATTAAAAGAGGCCCTGATTTCTCAGAAGGATGCTGACCTATCAGAGTATTTGAACAACTTCCACTAGGAAATTTCCACTGACTTTTTCTGGAATCCGTGGTTAGAGAAACTTCATGTGAGTAAGAGTGAAGAAAAGCTCTGACTCCATCGATCCCCACAAACTGCGAGACGGGAACTCCACTGAAAGTCACACTCGAGGACTCAAACAGCTGAGAGTTTCTCCACCTGCGGAGCCTCAGCGCCAGTAACACTATGATAAAGGTAAAGAACAAGCAGGAAACGCAAGCCACAGCGATCACCAAATACAAGGTGAGGCTGGACTGGGGGTCTGCAGGAGCTCCGAGGCTGCTTAAATCGGAGAGGATTTCGGGGATGCTCTCAGCCACCACCACCGTGACAGTGGCCGTGGTAGAGAGAGGGGGCTGCCCGTTGTCCTGCACTAAAACCACCAGACTTTGCTTGAGCGCGTCTTTGTCTACAAAGAACCGCGCTGTCCTGATCTCGCCGCTGTGGAGTCCCACAGAGAAGAGCCCCGGCTCCGTAGCCTTCAGCAGCTGGTAGGAGAGCCAGGCGTTCTGCCCGGAATCTGCATCCACCGCCACCACCTTCGTGACCAGGTAACCCGGCTCGGAGGAGCGAGGGGCCAACTCCACTCCCGTCGAGCCATCGGTGGGAAGGGAGGGGTGTAAGATGTGCGGGCTGTTGTCATTCTGATCCAGGATCAAGAGAGTGACGGAGACATTACTGCTGAGAGGTGGGGAACCCCCGTCCTGAGCCTGCACTTGGAACCGAATCTCCCGGAACTGTTCGTAATCGAAGGAGCGCAGAGCGTAGAGAGCCCCAGTTTCGGAGTTGATGGAGATGTAGGAGGAGAGCGGAGCTTCCTGGATCTGACCCTCGGTAACAGAGTAGGTGACTCTGGCATTCTCCCCCGAGTCGGGGTCATTTGTCTTTACCACGATTATGGAAGCACCTTTTAGATTATTTTCCAGGATGTAAGAGGCGTAGGTTGTTTGACTGAAAATGGGAGGGTTGTCGTTTTGGTCTAATATCTTCAGCAGGAGGAAGGTGGTTGTAGCAATGGGAGGAGTGCCTCGATCGGTGGCTGTGATAGTTATATTGTAATACGAAATCTGTTCCCTGTCCGGAGCATTGGTAGTCTCCAAACTGTAGTAATTATCAAATGACTTCTGTAATCGAAATGGGAGATTATCTGGGATAGAGCACGTGATCTCACCATTGACGCCGGAATCTCGGTCTTGCACATTTATAAGGGCAATTACAGTTTCAGGAAGAGAGTTTTCAATGATTTCTTTGCGAAGAGGTGTTACAGTAATCTGCGGGGCATTATCATTTGCATCAATGACCCTTAACAAGATTTTGGCTCGAGACGATAATCCACTCCCGTCCTGAGCTTGTACTTCCATTTCATGTATTTCAGAGTCCTCGAAGTCCAGAATCCCTACAACTGATATTTCTCCTGTCCCAGAATCCAACTGGAATATATGGGCAGCTTTGTCTTCTATTTTTCTAAATGAGTACATTACCTCTGAATTAATTCCTTCATCTTGGTCAGTAGCGTTAATTGTAAGCACTAGGAAACCGACAGGGACATTTTCCATAATAGCCACTTTATAGACAGACTGGCTGAAAATTGGCGCATTGTCATTTACATCCATAACAATAACTGTGATTTTCACAGTCCCAGATTTGACTGGATCTCCGCCATCTGCAGCTGTAAGGATTAACTGGTGAATTTTCTCTTCTTCCCTGTCCAATAACTTTACAAGAACCAGCTCTGCGTATTTGCCACCATCAACTCCCGTTTGCACATCCAAAGAGAAATGTTTATTTTTGTTAATTTGGTAGCTTTGAAGGGAATTGAGTCCCTTATCTGGATCCCGAGCTTCCGGCAAAAGAAAATGCTCCCCCTTTCCCGCTGTTTCAGTTATTTTTAACTCCAGTTCTTCTACTGGGAAACTCGGCGCATTATCATTAATATCCATTACTTCGACTTCAACAGCAAAAAGCTTCACTTTATCCTGAACAAGAATCTCAAAATTTAATAAACACTTCTCTCTCCGGCCACAGATCTGTTCTCTGTCTATTCTTTCGCTAATATATAAATGTCCATTGTTCAAACTGAGAGCAAAATATTGCTTCATACCTCTGGAAATTATCCTGACTCCGCGGTCTGCGAGCTCCTTTATATCCAGTCCCAGATCCTTTGCTGTATCCCCCACGAAAGAGCCTTTCTGCATTTCTTCAGGAATTGAATAACGAATCTGTCCAGAAATTGTACCCCAGACTGTCACAATTATGAAGAAAAGCGGCACTGGTATTTTGCAATCCCAGCTCTTTTCTTTATCCGCCATTTCCAAATCACTGGGATATTTTCTGATCCTATTGAGTATATATATTTACCCAGATATATCCGGATGGTTTAGAAGCTAAAAGCATAAAGTCCAAATCAGCGAAGTACTAGAAGCACTCACCCATCTTCCTCTTTTCCGCCCAAACGCAATCAGCATGGATCTGATCTCTGTGGTGTGCTTTGTAACAGCCGGGCTGGGCTGGCTGGATAGCTCATTGCAGTTCTCTGTCTTATTGGGCGAACAGCGGCGCTCAGAGTCTCAACCAATAACTGCACCAACTGAGATTTAAAAATTTTATTAAAGCTAATGTTAAAAAATGAAAAGATACACAAATTGAGAAGTAATGTACTGGACATCTGGAGTCAGGCTGGGGTTATGGGCGATTGTAAGTAACAGGTACAGGGTTTACAAGGTACATGCATATTACATATCCAGCATAGATCCAGATTGGCTTGTGGGAGTTTTTTAAAGCCTCAGTGTAGTGGGGTGTAGTGAGAGTCCAAGTCAGTGGTGGTGTAGGCCATAAGTACATGGGTGGGGTGCATCCCTCTGTTTGTCAGGGAAGGGAGGAGGTGGGTTGTTACCCTGGTCCGAGGTCTCGGCTACGGGACCTGGTACTGGCCATGTCCCATAATGTGTTCAGTGTATATGTCTCTGGACCACTTGATGGTGTCAGACACCATGAATGGTCGCATGAGCCAGGCGTAGCGCCGTCCGACTCCTCAGTGTCTCAGTACCAGCTCTTTCTGGGGGGCCCACAGCACCCAGGGCTCCTACATTAACTGGATATCTATTTGTGTGCTAATTTAATCTTTGTCTCACTATGTGTCCTAATTTGCATTACAGTTTTAAAGGTATCATACTGGGGGCTCCAAGTGACAGACTCAAGAGGTTCCAAAAAGTGAACAGCGATAAAGGAGAAGGCTTAATCAGGGGGCTAGACTAGATGACCCCACGAGGTACCTTTCAGCCCCACACTTTTATGATTCTATGATTGTTTGAAAGCAGAAGATGGAAAAGGTACTTGCCTACTTCTTTATACCTGCCTCTGCATACTTCCGCTGCATGCATCCGACGACGTGGGTATTAGCCCACCAAAGCTTATGCTTCAGTACTTTTGTTAGTCTTTAAGGTGCCACAAAACTCTTTGTCGCTTTTATACTCATGTTACTCTGTTGACTGCTGGTGTAGTAAATGAGATCAGACATAGGCTCATAATTTCTGTTGGCCCCTTTCTACGTGGCAATAAAGTATCATAATGCCTTATTAACTATAACATTGTGCTTCTTCTACAGTACTAATGAAATCTAATCTATGGACCAACAATATGAGGAAATCATTTGTGTGGGAGATTGTGGAAAGGGAGTAACATTTACTTTCCCTTAAAGGGGAATATGTTTTGTGAGCAATGTATTGTGGAAGTAACAAAAAAAAGAGAGTTCAAGTATAGCCATTTTAAGTTGTCAGAGTCAGAGCAACTGTTGAGCTAAGTCTTAGCCTAATATTGCCAGACCTGTAGAAGCAGGGCTCACGCCAGAAGGGAGTGGGAAAACAGCAGAACAGAGTCGGTGTGACCCAGCCTTGAGATAAAGATGCTTCAAGCAGAGAAAGTGAGAAAATACTGGAAATGATAGCAGATAATATACACAAAATGCAGATATTTTTACTTAATGCACATCACAAAGAGGTATAAATATTTGTGTGAAATCGCTTGTATTTTGAAGAGCTACTGAGACAGAGGTACTCTCTGTCCATTGTATTTCTTCCCTTGCAATTGCTTGAATAAAGCTGTCTCTGACTTGTTGCTTCCAACCTGGGAGTGAGGACTCAGTTTTTCCTCCACAATATATATACAATTATATTTATAAAATATTAGTTCAAAGTTTAATCATATTAAGTTAAATTAAATACATCTTACATGTTTGTCTGAAAATGTATGCTTTCATCTCCACATAGCATTGGAGACACAGTGGATATTTGATAACAATAATTTGAAGTTATGTGGATTGGTTACAGAATTGCTAATCTGGACGTAAATATGTTCCATCATTTTTCCCGATTATCGTTTTTATAAAGTGCCTTTACCTTACACATATTTTGAGTTCTATAAATATATTATTTGATTGCTTAGATTATTTTTATTCATTTTACTTACATAAAATTAGAACAGGTCAGGTTTATTGCTATCAACTCATTTCAAGTATACCGTTGTGATAGTTACACTGTAATCCGAGACCTGCTCCCAATTCAGGGCTTTGTCCGTCACCAAACTGTCATAATTTTCAAATGACTTCGGTAACCAAAGAGGAGATTGCCTGAGACATAGCATGTGACCTCACCAATCTTTCTCAGTTGCTCTCGTATTTTTAAGAGATTACTGTTGCCAAAGAAAAATCGTTTGCGATTAAATAAGAGAAACGTGATCGAAACTATATGACCGTTATCTTGTTCTTCAGTCACCTTGGCCAAAGCAGATAATTCTCTTTGGGTTACATTTCCATTAATGTAATTCGGATTCCTCAAAATCTTCATATGGAAGATTTATGAAGCGTTGGTGATTTACTATATGAATATGATATCTGTATTTAATGTTCATCCATATAAACAGTGCTTGCTCTGACCATGATGCAAACTGGTACCATACTTCTAATGTACAATCGTTTTGATGACGTAGCGACTTGCCCTAATGTCGTTGTATCAGTCTACAAACGGAAAGAAAGTTTTTCTCTGAAATCTTTGAAGTCTGGTGAAATGCTTCAGAATGCTTAGTCAGTACACAATGGAGATTATTACTACAGCCCCAGCGTTCCTGAGTGACAAGAAATAGAGCAAAATCTGATTCTGAGCCAAAGCTTCTCACAGAACAAAGGAAAATAAAAAATAAAACAGAAATCTGACACTTCGGAATATTTCATCTGAATTCCACTGGTAAAGAGTATTGCTCCATACCCATGGCACAGCAAAAGTTAGAATAGCTCGAGAAAGGGGCATGTGGCCAGAAAGCATGTGTTCTATCTAACTGCCTCTGAATGAAATAGATGTGAGAGAATTAAATCCCACCACGTGCAACTCTGTGATTATTATGGTGGACTTAAATATGTACAAATGCTGATATTATGCACCCTGTCTCTTAACATTACATAGAGAAACCTGTTTCTGCAGTAGTTATGTGTAGCTGACAACTCTGGAATTGTGATTCTATTGCAGCAAGTGTGGCTAGAAAGGGAGTATGGTTACAGTCAGACAGGAAACTGAGAGGTGTTGTGCGGATTTCCTTTGAGGAGGAGTATTGAAAGATCAGATATGCAGTGATTGCTTTGTGAAAAGTCTTTCTGAACTTGTTTTTGCCTTTTGACAACAATAGTGCAAAGAAGTAACAAATTAACAGGAGATGGATTATATACGTAGTGGACACATAACCAAAGACCTTCTAAAATTGGCAGAATAGTGGACTCAAGACCCAGTGCATCAACTCAGTCGATCTTTAACGGATCCAGTGTCACAGCATTATATTCGGTTCCATACATCTGAAAGTAAACACCAAGTACACTCTAAAAGCACATGAATTCCTCCATATGCACGTTATCAATGTGATATTATATCATAAATGAATCTTCAATAACATATGTAAATGGTACCTTATTTCTTAAGTAAAATAAATAAAAACTTAATTCCACCAAAAAGCATAGTGCAAAATATACTTAGTAGCAGTACCTTAGTGGCCTCATTCAGGATCAGGGCCCCATTGGAGACGATCTCTATGCAAACATACAGGTAGAGACAAAGAGTCTTGTAGCACCTTATAGACTAACAGATGTTTAGGAGCATAAGCTTTCGTGGGTGAAGACCCACTTCGTCAGATAAAATTTTATCTGACGAAGTGGGTCTTCGCCCACACAATCTTATGCTCCTAAACATCTGTTAGTCTATAAGGTGCTACAAGACTCTTTGTCCCTTTTGCAGATCCAGACTAACATGACTACCCCTCTTATACTATACAAGTAGAGAAGATCCCTACCCCAAAGAGCTCTCTCTGCAACATTAAAAATAGCAAGAAAAAGCAACCGGTTACATAAATAACTTAGCGTTTCCTTGCGTGAAATGACACCCTATACACATGCTATGAAAGAAGGAAGAGGTTAAGAAACAGAAGAATGGCTAGCCAATTACAAAAGCAGTTTCTCCTCTCTGGGTGTTCTCCTCTCTCGCAGTTTCTCCTCTCCTCTGCTGGAAGTGGGCTTCACCCTCCCTGATTTAATTTACCTTGCTTTCTTGCCTGCATATTTATACCTGCCTCTGGAGAGTTCCACACCATTCATCTGATGAAGTGGGTCTTAGCCCAGGAAGCCCATGATCCCTAAGATCTGTTGGTCTATAAGGTGCTACAAGACTCTTTGTCGCTTTTGCAGAAGAAAAACGAAATCACTTCTTATCAAAATGACATCACTCCACTAACTCCTAAAACAACAATGCAGATAAAAGCTCCCAACTACACTCAGAGTAATTAACTAATTAACAACACTTTTAAAGGACTACCGTACAGAACACCGAAAAAGGTTTGGAGTTATTCGCTAAAGTACAGACAAAAATGAGTGTGGGAAGCCTATTTTTTAGGTATTTGAATATAACCATTATTTCATAAGAATTTTAACTTGCATATTTAAATAGAAATTCACAAACCTTCTCTGCAATACTTATCAAATAAGAGAACTAATACATATATTAAACGTTGTTTTCCTAGGAGTTTTGTTATATTCTTCACTTAATCATGGTGTACATTTTAAAAGAAAAAATCTAGTTTTAGTTTACAGTAATTTAATGCTCCAAATAACAAACAGTCACCAAATGAAAAACTCACCCCATCAGGAACACTGATCTCAGATTTGGGTTCGCCGCAGTTACTACTCAAAAATAGAATTCCAGATTTGTCACTCGAAAGGATATTCTCTGCTATTACAGACTGGTCTTAGAAATTTAAGAAAATCTTGAATCTTAGAAAATCTTTGGTTTTAGAAATTTAAGATAATTATTTCCGGAGTTTACGGCTAAACATCGGTTATAAGAATATGGTAAAGTCCCGTCGCCATAGTTTGATGGGAATCTGGCATTGGATTTTGAATACAGATTAGGAGTGAAGCACTGGGGAGCGGTGGGATTCACTGATCTTCGAAATTTCATCATAAGAACTGCTAAAATTGTTAAAAAGAATAAAAATGAGATCAAGGCTAAAGCCAACACCAAGTAAAACTGCAAATCAGACTGACGTGCAGAGTCACCCGATTGGTCGCTCATTTCCGGAAGAGCCTCTTGGAAGTT